>OZ010593.1:78482532-78627532 GCA_963932145.1 Acanthosepion lycidas | reverse complement strand
GGACAGACTGGGTTCTATAGCCTTAGATGGCAACTGGTCTAGGAGAAGGACAACTCTGGAGTCAAAACCTGAGGAAGGTTGTTTGGGGACCTTGTGGCACATATTGCACCAGGTCTCTGTATTCAGCCCTTCAAAAAGTGTGGATGGTTCTGCACAAAGCCTTCACCACTATAATCATATTACATGTGCTTGTGCCTGGCTGTCGGTTCCTAGGAACTGAGTTGCTGACCCTTATATGATATGGAATATAGAATATAACGGGAAAGTTCATATATATATATATATAAACTTCCAAAAGATTAGAATCTAGGTAGAGCTCAATGTTCAGGACAGAACAAGAATATAATATAATATAAAATGCTCAAACACTAATATTCCATGGTTATAATTTATTACATTGGAATTGTAATCATGATCCAATTTGTCTGACATACAAATTCAAAAAGAAATCAGAAAAAAAAATATATATATATATATATATATATATATATATATATATATATATAAGGATAATAAAGATTTCTAAAATAAATTCACACATTTTAGGTTTAAGTAGAAATTTAGGCATACACAATGAATACAGTTTCTATACAAAGACATCTACTGACCCTCCACAACCCTAATTGCAGCAAACAACTAGGCTAAAACTACTAGATATCATCAGTTATATAACCGAAACACACAAAAAAACCAGGAAGATTCCCCCTCCAAAAAGTCTAACTTAATTTTATTTCTCTTTTAGGTTTGTGCAAATATTCCAATTTCTAACATTTTTTTTCTTATCATGCTTTTATTTTGTTTAAATATACAATAAATATTGTTATTTTTATTGCTGTTTTTTATCTCTCAACTTTCTTTCATTGACCTACTACACACATACACACACGTGTGTGTGTAAACATAATCCAGTGTAGACCTGACTGACCATAACTATCAGTGGAACTAATAGTTGTAGCCAGTCAGGTGTATGCCAGATTAGGATAATATAACATAAATGTTCTGCCATTTTGACATTGTACTCTTTTTCTACACTTCACTGTTCATCTTCAGTATACTTACTTTGTATCACGTGTGTGTGTGTGTGTGCAAATATATAGAAAATTAGGAAAGAACACGTTAGGTTAATAATCCAAAGTTCTTTAGTATTTTTGTTATTTTTAAAAAACAGTTCTCAATACATAAGTAGAGCCTAAATTATAATTATTTTTTCAAAATATGATTCAATCCCTACATAAGAGTTCTCATGTTTCAAAAACAGGAGCTAAAAACTTCAATCTCGTTATAAAAATTAAATTGGAGTATCAAGCTCTTTTATCTTCAAGTGAAATTTTTGGAAGGTTCCAAAAATTTCATTTGCTTGATACTTTAAATCAATTTAGTTTTTATTATTAGATTGAAGTTTTTAGCTCCTGTTTTTGAAACATGAGAATTCTTATGTAGGGATGGAATCATATTTTTTTAAAATAATTAAATATATATTCAGTATTATAAATCATTCCAGCTCTGTCTTTATTTTTTTTTTCTGAAGATATTTTCTGATTCTTTAATATCTTGCTAAGTTTCTAAAAGGCATTTTTTACAATTCTGATACATTTTTAGCTTAAAAAAAAGAAGCAGGAAAAAGTCAGTCTCAAACTCAATTCAGAAAGGCAAAACATTTGTTCAATTTTTCTTTTATTTCTCAAAACGGTAACCTTTTGGTTTTTAATCGAGAATTGGAATTTTGTCGAAATTATCTCTCATATAAAATCATTGTCAATTTCAATCCACAAAATGATTATTTTGTTTTTGAATACTTCTAGAAATAACTTTGAACAAAACCAAAGGAAATTTAGCCGTAATTGTTTCAGCGATATGCAACAAAAATACCAAATAAGATGACTTGCATTTTTATGTAAGAGCAGCAAGTCTATTATTCAGATAGATTACATTATCTCTGTTGCACTGGGTTGGTTTAAATCCATCAATGCTTTTTTTTATTATTATTGCTTTTCTTTGTGTTTTGCCATAATTTAGTTAATTTTAACATTTCTTATTCTCGCTAGATGTACACATCAATGATGTGTGTGTCTACAATTTATGGAAAATTTCTATATTCCCATCTATCAACCAGATTTGAATGATCTCCACAGATCTTATTTATTCCTTACAACCTTACAAGAAATAGATATCTTTGGCATCTTTACTATTCTTCAATATAGCCTTTTCATTATTTACGTCTAAACAAATGTATGTGTGGAGTAATGAATAATGGCTCGGAATGAGAAATTGAAGAGCAGAGTTCAAATTTCAGCTGAATCCATTACATTCACTTACATGCAAATACCCTTGAAAAATGTATGAATCCATCTCCTCCCCCAGATATGGGTTAAATAGTATGACTGCTATCTGGAAAAATAATTTCTATTCAAAAAAGAATTGTTAATACAATATTCACTGACAAAAAAATTATTCTTACAATCCCAATAATGTGCTTCAGCTTTAAATAAACCAAAAAGGATTGAAAACCATCAGTCACTTAATTATGACTAAAAAGTATGATTCATTATAGGCTTGAAGGTGGATTCTTTTTCTTCTGAGTTAATTAAATATCATCATCTAGTTCAGGGCCACCAAACGTTTTTGCACAGAGGGCCAGATAACCAAGAGAATGATGAGTGTGGGCCGGATAACCATTTTGTTTAATACAATACACTGAATGCACAAAAATAAAGACAACAAACATACTTATTTACTAAAAAGTTATCTAAGAAGGTGACAATAGTAATAAAATAGTTATATTACATCAAGTGCGCACATATCCGAATCTCACAAATTAAGCATCATAAAAGGTTCGTGAGATTTGTGAAACTGGTTTTTACTTTTTAAGATATAACTATTAGGTTGGTGCAAAAATAATGACGTAATAATCTCGTTTTTTTGACGTATTTTTTAACGTCAAAAAAAGGGCATTATTACGTCATTATTTTTGCACCAACCTAATAATATTTGTTTTGGTAATTACTGCATCCAATCAAAATTTCAAATGTTCATCAGTCAACCTCGTTACATGTACTGACTTTACATACTTTAGATTTTATAATAAGTTCAGGTAAAATATATGACGTAATTCACTGAAGTTAGTCCAATTCATAATGGCACTCTTCAAACTGGTTTAAACACGACAATGCAAGTTAAAGCATAATTGCTGCAGCAGTCTTGTAATTACATTTCTTAGAAACTGCATTGTAAGCACTTAGACAAAAAGTGCTCAGATATCAAAAGTTTCAAAAAGCTGCCAAATTTTTTATTTCACTGATCTTCCTAAAACTTTTATTACTGTCAGATGCAAAAATCAGATTGGCCAAATTTTGACACTTTACTTACATTTATTTTAATTTTTTTCTACATGGTAAGTTTAACTACAATCTATTGATAATTCCATGTAAATAATTATATTTTAACTCATTTGTGGAATAGTGAAGTGGTGGGCTGGATGAACCCCTGGCCATAGTTTGGTAACCCCTGGCCATAGTTTGGTAACCCCTGATCTAGTTAGTACATGATTTCCTGTCCAGTATTATAGATTACTACACTGTGTTTATATATTTTTGAATAAGTTTTTTTTTTTTTTTTTTTTTTTTTTTTTTTTGTAAATCATTTTACCTCAAACAAGACAATAAAGCCACTAAAGTGCAAGGGGTTTATTGTATGTGAAAAATATGAGAAAAATAAAGAACACATTATTAAGAGGAGAGAATAAAAGAACAAGAATTAAGAAGATGGAAGATAACAATGGATATTGTATTTAGATTATTTAAAATTAAAGTTGACTGTGAAACAAGAAGTCAGAAGAGAGTTCCACAAGCGAGAAGTGTGAGAGTGTTAAGAGTATCTATTTTTTATGACTTAAACTTCTCCCAGTTCTGCGTCATTCGATGTGGTCGGGTGATCTTACAAGCGGAGGTCTTTCATTTAGGTAATTCATATTCATTGGTTGGCACCAAAATTAAGTGAGTTGGCTGGCAAAGTCATTTGTTGCAGAAATCTACTTCAGAGTAATCTGTTTATTACCATTCGCTGACCTGACATGTAAACTATGCCACAAAAAACAGCAAATCCTGATTGAAATGATTTTGAAGTTATCTCTAGCTTCTTGCTGGTAATCCCTTTTTTTTCTTTTCTTCAACTTTTTAGCCCACTGTCCAAATCACTAAAACACCTTTTTTCATTTTTGTTTACTATAAAACTTTGTTGGTCTTCTTGTCATTCCCTTTAATTCTGTTTATATCTTATCTCTTTTATTGCACACGTGACAGAGAGAAGAAACTGTCAGCATAGAACTTATGGTTACATCTAGCCATTTCAACCATAAAATAATGAGACAATCTAGTTCTGTGCTTAAATTCATAAAGTTCAGGTACTATAGAGGAAAGTAATATTTATTTTGTAAAGATACAAAAATGTGGCACAAGGCCAAAATGGAGGATGTGGGAGCATAGTCTTCTGTCTTATAATTAAATCTAGCTAGCCACAATTACTGACCCAAACGTACCTCAATATTCCTTATACCAAAACAACACATTCTTTCTTCATCCATCATAATACCTTGTAGTTTCTATGAAGTCTGAACTAATTCCCATATATACAATTTGTCTGGGAGGGTGGATAAAAATAAAACCCCAATGAATATTTACAATGATTATGATTTTATGTATAAGAAACTAAGAAAGTAACCAAAATAGTGTTAGTATTACACCCCACCCTCCCAACCATCCTTACCAAAGAAGAAAGCTCATCAGAACAAATACCATGAAAGTTTTTATAGAAAAGGCACAGGGAAGCTACAGTGTGAAAATGACTGAAGCTGAGATGCCAGATCAGAACCAATAACATAGCTGATTCTTCTTTGGATTTTATCAAGAATCTCTAAATACATCTGTAGGGGGTTTGGTACTTACTTTTTCATCTGGTGTCAGAAGATGCAATGTTGTTGAACCACAATAAATATCATGTGGTTGGAAATTTATGATCAATTTTTATTGATGCATGTGTGTATAATAAACTAGGAGAGAAGAGAGTTGTCAGCCTAAAGTCAACATGACATTGAGAGAGGGTGACTGTATCTCTTGTCCTTAAAACTGCTACAAAACACATCTGAATCAAATGACTCAAAAGTATCAAGAGAAGTGGGGTCACAATCTTTTCACATGACAGGAAACCCTTTTTTTTTTTTTTGGTTTCCATTTGCATTATGGGAAAATGAAGTTATTTATTTTTTATTATATGTTTATTATTTATTTTATTTTCATTCTCTCAAGCATCACAGAAAAACACCAGACTAGATGTGGCAGCAATATTCAATGCATAAATTTTAGTAGCTTTATTAATGTGTAAGATAGATTCTGTCAAGAAAAATTGTCTACATGTAAAATTTATATTTATATTTCATTTATAAAGTTTTCATTTTTTTTAACTTTAGTTTGATTGAAAAATTATTTCAACTGGAATTTCTCATAGGATTAGCACACATTCCAAGAATGGCTTATATAAGATTTAACAATTTTGTTAGAAAGGATGGATTTTTTATTTCTACTCTAAATGTGTTTAACTGTTTAAAGTCACATATCATTAAAGATTTCAACAGCAAAGATTCTTTTAATATTTCTTGCTTTATTTGTTTTTTTTCTTCTTTTTTTCATATAAATCTAAGAAAATCATGATTTGGACAGACCCAATTGTCAGCATAATTTAATATTTCATTATTTCCACTGTATTTTATAGTCTGAGTCTGAATTTAATTTATCTCTTGACACAAATAGATCAGTCATGGCTTCTGTCTCTGGTTTGCTTCTCAGTGATTTATGGTTTCATGTTAGTCTTGCTATTCAGTCAACTTACAGCAAAGTTATGTTGTCTCTACTCAATGGGCATTGAATTTGGACTTTAGAAACAAGAGTAAAATAAAAAGATGCTTTTCAAAATTCTAAAAAATTTTTTTATTTTTATGGACTATGAATGCTGTCAGGGTTGGGTCACCTGTAAACCTGTTTGAGCTGCAATAAGCACCTGACAGAGAGACAGTTTTTATTCATGTACTAATACTTCCTATATACTAATTGTTTTTTTTTATCTATCATGAAAACTACATACATTTTTATTTTTATCAGTTCTCTCCCAAACAAGATGACAATACCGTTATGATACAAGGGGCTACTGGGAGTGAAAAAGAATGTAAAGTTTTTCAAATGAACCAGGAACATGATCTTAAACAGGGAAGAAGAGATAAAACACTCTACTCCTATTGAAAATACAAGGGACGAGTGTAAACCAGATGACAGGTGAATCTATGTACATTTATCATGGAGAAAAAGAAAAGAAAAATTAGTAAACAACATTGCAGAGTTCAGGTGAAGATGTTAGAAGTATAGAGTTGAAGTAGACTTTGTAAGGAACCAGAAACCAAATCCTAAACATGAAACAGGGGATAAGCCTTTACTCCCATTCAAAAGACCAGGTGAATCAGGTGATAGGCAAACCTATCTACTCCTATTAAGAGTGATTATTATTTTATTTTAATCTTTGTTCTTGTAATATAAATTCACCAATGAACAGTTCCATAATTTCTTATAAAAACATTCACACCAAAAAAATATGTCATTAAAATATTAGATACAGTGAGAGATAGAATTTGCTAGGAAAGATGGATCACTGTATCATGCTAGACAATTTTTTCACCAGACTCTATCTTAAAGATTTATAAGTCTACCATTCATTCTTGCTTTGAATATTACTGCCACATCAGGTCTGGTGTGTCTGCTATGTATTTAAAGATTTTTGATAAAATGCAAAGAAGAGTTGCAAATTATGAAATGGACAAAGTCCGACAATTATTTTTAAGACATTTTTATGTTTATACATTCTTTTTATAGATGGTATTTATCAATCCACCCACGGGGATCGAATGTGGCACAAGGCCTTTTTAATGTGGGTATCTCCGAGCCCGTAGGCCCAGCCAAAAATAAATAACCATCCAAACCCGCTGAGGCGGGCCAGTTCCGTCAACCTCCCCCAACGAAACCCTACCCTTCGGCGGAGCTTCGTCCGGGTTCCTCTCTGCAAGCAGAGAGTTTGACAGACACCCAACCCGGCAGCTCACAAAGCGCAGATACTACACTTTGATCCTAGCCACCGGGCCGAGTGGGTATTCTTTTTATGGATACAAATATTTAAGTAAATGCTCTGTTTATAATAAACAGTATTAAACGACATTTACTGGCCTGAATGTCCGAGAAATTTTCATGGGAAATATTCGCCCTCCAACAGGATTCGAACCTGTATCCTATACGGAACTGTCATATAGCCTGACGTGCCTTTTAAAAGCAGTATTTTCTGTGAAAATTTCTCGGACATTTAGGCCAGTAAGTGTTGTTTAATACTGTTTATTATAAACAGAGCATTTACTTAAATATTTGTATCTATAAAAAGAATGTTAAATATAAAAATGTCTTAAAAGAAGAGTTACTTTCCCACTACTGTAACATGTAGTGTTATGGTCCAGAATGATGACAGTTAATCATTCCAAAAATAACCTTGCTATCAGTGATGATAGAAAAGAATGATATAACATCATCCTAACCCTCATGATTATAAAAACAACCTTTCCACCATGTGGAGGGACCAGTAGACAAGTAACAGAAACACATGTCTAGCCACTACTGTGGTGAAGATCAAAAACAGACTATTTCCAAACGTCATCCTCACAAAAGAAATTCTTGGAACTAAACTAGGTAAGCACTGACTTTTGAAGAAAAGAGGCACTGAGGACATTTTTGCACACACCATACCAATATTCTTTAATTCCAATCACAAAAAGAAAATACAAATTCTTGTTATTTATGTCAACACGTGTCTCAAGTTTTTATTGTTGTTATCATTGTACATTTTATGTATTTTAATTTCTGTCATTGATATAAACCCCATTACAGTAACTACCTTGTGCCTTTTCTATAAATACTTTCTGATGAGTTTTCCTCTTTAATGCCTAGACTTTTTGAATTTAAGCCTACTATTAGATTGGCAGCAAGATCTCGTCATTTTACAGTCGAAATGAATAGATGTAATCATAAGTTCTGTGCTGACAGTTTCTTTTCTCACACTTCTCACTTGTGAACATCTCTTCTTGCTTCCCAGTCATGTTTGATTTTCAAAAATTTCAAATGCAATATCAATTGTTATTTTCCATTTGAATTTCTGTGATTTTCTCTCGTTAACTGTGTTTTCTGTTATGTTTTTTTTCTTCTCATATTCTCTCATACACAGTTACTCTTTGCATCTTAGTGACTTTATTACCTTGCTTGGGCTGAAATGATGAAAATAAAGGAGAGTTAACTTTTTCTTTTTGGTTCATATTTTAGTTATAATAAAGACTGAGATAAAAGACTGGATTTAATCAGTCTCTGGCAAAAATGTCTGTTGAATATTTCATTTTAGGAGGAAAATATTTGTTTTTTATTAATTCAGCATAATAAATAAGTACAGCATTATACTGACAAATGACATCATTATGAATTAAATATTTAATTTCATTTCATGACAGAACCAAATTATGAAATATAACTAAGTAAGACCAAAGTTAATTTTGATAATCTAGCATTTTAAAATTTTGATAATCTAGCATTTTAAAATTTTGATAATCTAGCATTTTAAAATTTTGATAATCTAGCATTTTAAAATTTTGATAATCTAGCATTTTAAAATTTTGATAATCTAGCATTTTAAAATTTTGATAATCTAGCATTTTAAAATTTTGATAATCTAGCATTTTAAAATTTTGATAATCTAGCATTTTAAAATTTTGATAATCTAGCATTTTAAAATTTTGATAATCTAGCATTTTAAAATTTTGATAATCTAGCATTTTAAAATTTTGATAATCTAGCATTTTAAAATTTTGATAATCTAGCATTTTAAAATTTTGATAATCTAGCATTTTAAAATTTTGATAATCTAGCATTTTAAAATTTTGATAATCTAGCATTTTAAAATTTTGATAATCTAGCATTTTAAAATTTTGATAATCTAGCATTTTAAAATTTTGATAATCTAGCATTTTAAAATTTTGATAATCTAGCATTTTAAAATTTTGATAATCTAGCATTTTAAAATTTTGATAATCTAGCATTTTAAAATTTTGATAATCTAGCATTTTAAAATTTTGATAATCTAGCATTTTAAAATTTTGATAATCTAGCATTTTAAAATTTTGATAATCTAGCATTTTAAAATTTTGATAATCTAGCATTTTAAAATTTTGATAATCTAGCATTTTAAAATTTTGATAATCTAGCATTTTAAAATTTTGATAATCTAGCATTTTAAAATTTTGATAATCTAGCATTTTAAAATTTTGATAATCTAGCATTTTAAAATTTTGATAATCTAGCATTTTAAAATTTTGATAATCTAGCATTTTAAAATTTTGATAATCTAGCATTTTAAAATTTTGATAATCTAGCATTTTAAAATTTTGATAATCTAGCATTTTAAAATTTTGATAATCTAGCATTTTAAACATAAATTAAAATTGATAGAATTAGAGTATGAATAATAATCTATATCTAAAATTATTTTATTGCATTACATATGAAGTGGAAAGACTATATTGATTCCTTTGCTAGGTCAACTGCTAAGAAAAATTGGTTCATTGTGTTGTGCAAGACAAATTTTCTCTCTGGAGCCTATCTTGCATATCTATGACTACCATTCAATCAGGTGTAAAATATTGCTGCCACATATGGTCCAGTGAATCTGCTGCTTATATTGAGCTTCTTGATAAAATCCAAAGAAGAATCAGCAATATAATTGGTCCTGATCTAGCATCTCAGCTTCAGTCACTTACACACTGCCATAAGTTTACCTTTCTTATAAATACTTTCATGGTAATTGTTCAAATGAGCTCTTCACTATGGCACCTAGACTTTATGAATTTAAGTGCAGTACAAGACTGATTTTTTTTTTTTTTTTTTTTTTTTTTTTCATTTATTTAAGCGTTTCACCCCAAGCAAGGTGGGAAGCCACTAGGATGCAGGGGGTTACAGAAGATTTGGAGCAAGATCAGATAGGAGTGATAGAGGAAAGGATGAAGAGAAGGATAGTGGATAGATCAAGGCAACTGGAGATGTCGATTGACATTACATTTGAATAGTTGGAGATTATAGCTCTCAGGGAAACAGGAATAGGGAAGGGATTTCCACAGCCGAGAGGTGCGGGGTATGAAACTATTGGAGTAGAAGAGATGGCTACATTTAATAATTTCAACAATGAAAGGGTGAAAGCGGGATGCCAGTTTCGTAGGGCACTTGAATTCATGAAGTCTAGGAACCAGCAAATGCAGCTCCTCGGAGCAATTACCATGAAAGTATTTGTAAAAAAGACAGAGAGAGGCGATGACGTGTCTGTGAGAGAGCGACTGTAGACAAGATGCCAGATCAGGGCCAATTATATTGCATATCTGCCTCTGGAGCTTATCAAGAACCCCGAGGCAAACAGAAGGGGCTCCAGACCATATATGGCAGCAATACTCCATGCAAGGGCGAATTGTTGATTTGTAGATCTGAAGGATCGATTCCGGGGAGAAAAATTTCCTGTAGAAGAGATGTCAGATCAGGGCCAATTATATTGCATATCCGCCTCTGGATCTTGTCAACATCTAATCAATTTTACAGTTATGCTGGCTAAATGTGGCTATAAGTTCTATGCGAACAGTTTCTTTTCTTGCTTGTGCGACTCCCTTCCAGCTCCATGCATTCCAGCTAACTTTAATCTGCAAAAATTTAGATGCATTTGCTATCTACTGTCTTTCTGATTACTCTTCTCACTTATTAATGTTTCTGTTCCTAATTCTTCCATGCCCTGTAACCCCTTGTGTCTTAGTGACTTTACTGCCTATTATGGAGTGATACCGATCAAAAAATAAAATAAAATAAAATAATAAATCTATTTACACTACTTAGATTATTCAGACTGTTGTCCTCATCTTTATTCTCATGGTTTGAGGGGTTTGTCCTTGTGTTCTGCTAGAGATATAATCTATCATTATAGTTTTTTTTTAGTCTGTGTTTTTTTAAGCCCTGAATCAGGAAAATACTTGATTATACAAGAATCTAAAGCAATAATAAAAATTGAAAACAGTGTCTGGTTTGAGGATTGGAAATAACAGTAAACTTGTTTAAAGATATTATTTAATTAAATTATTTTCCTTATGATTTGTCATTAAGGTCAGTATATTTCTGAGGAATGAGAACAGTTTAAAAAAAAAAGACAAGAATTTTAAAGTTTTTTTTTTTTTTTTATAAAAAAAAAAAGTAAACAAAAAACCGAAAACAGAGCTGACTCCAGGATTAGTGAATTGCAAGGCTTTTGTAGAAAATTGAATTTTCTACTTCACCTGGGAAGGTGTTGATGGCAAAAATAAAAGGAATAAAAAAAAAAAAATCATTCATCTGTAACAATAGAAATTCTGCATCAGTGGTTTTCAATATTTCTGTGATCATCAAACCTATCATCTTAAGCTAAAGGTACACAATTTATGGTCAGATCACTGAAGTTAAGCAAGATTGAGCCTGGTCAGTATCTAGATGGGAAACTGCTTGGGAATACCAAGTTCTGTAAGCTTGGATGTGCAGGTGGTGTAATGGATAATGGATCAGAATTGTTTATTGAAGAGCCAAGTTCCAATTCCCATTGAGTCCATTATATTCCCTTATGCCCAAATATCCTTGCGAAAGGTATGAATCCACCTCTTCTCCTCCTCCTCCTATTGGTTAATTAAATAGTAAGATTGTATCACCCTCCCACCAAAATTCTAACAATCTATAAATATTTTCTGGCTTTAAATAATCTGCAGTTGATAAACTGTAGAAAACAAATCAATTAATAAAGGTATACAACACCCTAATGGTATGTTTAATTGATATAAGAAAACTGTTACTACACTTTGATCCTAAACAAAATGCAGTGAATGGGCCCATAAACTCTGGATAGAGATTTCAACTGAAAATATTTTTCATCAAAATATGTAAAGTTTCAAGTACATTTAAAATCATTTTACCTTTTTATTAATATCAATGGGTAATTTAAGCTTGAAAGGCAAATAAGTGACATGACTTGCCTACACCACATCCAAAACTTCCTACCCACCTTAAGCCTTACTCCGTTATCAACTCATGGCCTTGATCTCATTGTTCTTCTTTATCCTGACACTGAATTCATTGAAAATACATGCATTTTTGGCCATCGTTTTTTGTTCTTTGTTAATATTTTATCTTTAGGCACTATAACAAATAGAGGATGTGCAGGTGGTGCAATGGATAGAGGCTTGGAATGAGAGATCGAAGAGTTAGTTCAAATTCCAGTTGAGGTTATTACATTTACTTATGTGTAAATAACTTTGGGAAAGGTATGAATCCATCCTTCTCTCCACAGCTATGTGTAAGTAATAGGACAGACTTAACCCTCTAGCCTTGGTTGGCAACCAGTCTAAAAGGAGAACTTTGAATTCAAAGCAGTCTGGAGAGGATGGGGGTTATCTTGCCCATTATTTCCATTGCTTAAGTTTAAAGATAAAATTCAGCTGGCCTTATAATTATGCACCACACTGTATATGAGCTTTGCCTTTTCTTGTCAATATTATTTTAATTTAAAATCTCACAACACCTATAAATACTCTCTGTGACACACCAGCGTGTTGTGCTACCCCAATTGAAAAGCACTGCTCTACAGCATCTCAAGCAACATTTACCCGACTTCAAATAGGCAATGAGGGGAAAATAGAAAAAAAAAATGTGCTGAGGTAGACATGCTTAAAAGCCAAAATGCTAAGTTACCAAATTAAACCAAGACTGTGATATACAATTATTGAGAATCATACCTTAGCATCTAGTCATGAGTTACCTCTCCTACAGGAAGGTGGATTAGTATACTCTTTTTAACTCTTCAGACACAAAACATATTTAATATTTAGTTCTGTGTTTTGGAGGACTTGTCTCCGATTTGAATGATGCAAGCACAATTCATCATCTAGTTTCTGGGTATCCATCTCCCTGGCAGCACTTACTCATTGCATTTATTACTCCCAGTACACTGATAGAGCTAGACAATATTTTATTTATCCATGCACAAAAGTACAGGGTTGTTTCTGTTCATGCTCAGAGAATAGAATGTTCTTTTATAATTTATTACTAAAATCTAAGTATGGTTTGATTAAATACAAGCCTTTATATTAATAGTGATCATTTGTTATTGGCAGCTAAAATCTTAATGCAATATATGCAGATGACACAGTGTTAATAGCAGACCAAGAAAGGAAACTACAGGAACTCCCACAGAAGGTAGTAAAGGAAAGCAAGAAGAAAGGACAAACTGTCAATTGTAAGAAGACAGAATGGATGGTTATCAGTAAAAGGAACAGCCCAAGATGCAAAAACATGAATTGGAGATACCAAAATTAAGCAAGTACAAAAATTGAAATATCTCGGAAGTGTTTTAACAGAAAATGGAAAATGCGACACCAAAATTAGAAGGTGCATTGTAATTGTGAAAAATGCCTTTTAAAAGCTAAGCAAAATAGTAAGAAACAGAAAAATTCTATTAAAAACAAAGAGTACTAGACTACTATGCAATATCGGTCACCTATATGACAGGGAATGATGGACAAACTCTTAAAACATAACGAAAAGACATTAGGCAACAAAGTTCTGAAGGAAGCACATGTTGAAGATAAAGAAGAGACATTAGGCAACAGAAAGTTCTAAAGGAAGCACTTGAGAATGTCACAGACTGGATGTGTGAGCAGCAACAAAGTTTGAGGGGGAAAATGAAAACAAAAAGCGTACTTACAATTAGAATCAGAAAATAGTTGACATTTCTAGGCCACATAATTAGAAAAGGGGGCTTGGCAAATTTAACAAAATATATTGAAGGCCAGAGGTAATAAGGGTATAACCTAACTAACAAGCTCATGTAAGTGGCTGACAGAACAGAAATTAGGCTTATAGCCACATCATGTTGAAACTCTAGTTCCTGTACAATCACTGAAGTTAAGCAACATTGAGCCTGGTTAATTTGTAGATAGGTGACCATACTGGAATGAATACCAGGTGCTGTAAGCTTGGATGTGTGGGTGATGTGATGAATAATGGCTTGGAATTGATAATTGGATAACCAAGTTCTAATTTCTGTTAGGTTTGTTATATTTAATTACGCACAAATGTTCTTGGGGAAAGTTATGAATCCACCTTTTCTCCCTCCAAGTATAGGTTAATTAGTAAGACTTGTATCTGCTTTATGTGCCGGACTTAAGTGATCATGGCTCTCCACAACTTCCTATTCTTTGTATCTCTTAATAATTATTGTCTTTTTGTTATTTCTCCTAAACCCTGTTCCACCATCCATTTACTCAAGCTCACTAAGTAGGTTATGCATTGTTTTCTTCTGTCTCTCTTTCCTTCAATCTGTCTTGTGAGCATCAGATTTACCAAGCCTTCTTTTGAAGTTGTTTTTTTGCCTTCATCCTGCCTTTCACTTCTGCTACATCTTTCCTCATGATGTGCCTGGGAAATTTCAACTGTCTCTTCTTGATGTTAAGTATGTTTCATTTTCGTTTCCATTTTCTCTAAAACACTAAACTATTATTATCCAAAAAAAAAAAAAAATTCTTACAATCTAAAAATATTTTCTGGCTTTAAATAACTTGCAAAGGGTTAATAAGCTGTAGAAAACGAAACAGTCAATGAAATACTGATTAGCTACACAGGCATGTCTTTTAGATTTATTTACATCTCTGGAATACAAATGTATAGAAACTAACATGTCCACAAAGTGAGGGATCAATTTATATATTGATTGTAATATAGAATTGATCTCCCATTTTATAGCCACATTATAATTTCTTGTTCATCAAATTCTGATTAGGTATGAATCCACCTCTTCTCATCCCCCCAACTATAGGTTAAGTAGTAAAAATTGTATCACTAAAGTATTATTACCTCAAAAAAATACTTATACTCTAAAAATATTTTCTGGTTTTAAATAACCTGTAAAGGGTTGATAAGCTGTAAAAAGCGAATCAATTAGTCAAATAAATTAGCTACAATACAAAATAATTATTTAAATTAATAACCACAATAATAATTGAAAACCTTCTCACATGGCTTCTCATTGAATTATAGATTTTTTTTATATCTGGAATTATTCCAGTTGGAATTGCATGAATTATCAAGAGATTTAGACTGAAAATATTTTGGAAATTCTGGCAGCTCATAAACATCTGCTGTATACCATTCCTCATTTAATTATAAATAAGCCTTATTTTTTGTTTAGATTCGTTTTTTAATGTTATTAATTACTTTTGAAAAGGTGAGCTGCAATCAATTAGATCAGATTTCTTTTGATAGGTGAGCTGATTAATTATAAAGTTTGGACTGTACATTTTCAAGTATAATTTCATATCTAATAATCTTTCCTTTCTCTTTCCAAATGAGATAAAAATATCGATTTAGTTAATTGAATGAGAAAATAAGCCTGAGACAAGTCTTTTTAAATGTAAATATTAAAAATTATTAATTAATAATACTATAACCACAGAAATCTCCTTAAAGAAAAATTTTAATACAAAGGACATTTAAAATAAATATGAGAAAAGTGACTCATTGCAACTTCTCAGGTTAATCTTCTTAGCTGACATGAAATGGAATGACTATATTGACTCCATTGCTATGACAGCTCTTAAGAAAGTCAGTTCACTATATCGGGTGAGACAATTTTTCTCTGCAAAATCTATCTGACATATCTATAAGTCTACCATTCATCCATGCTTAGAATATTACTGCCACATATAGCCTGGTGTCACTGCTATTTACCTTGAGCTTCTTGATAAAATCCAAAGAAGAATCAGCAATATTATTGGTCCTGATCTGGCATCCCAGCTTCAGTCACTTTCCCACTGCCATAAGGTAGCCTCTCCTTGACTTTTCTATAAATACATTCCATGATAATTGTTCGGATGAGCTCTTTGCTATCATACCTATACTTAATGAATTTAAGCGCAGTACTAGACTGGCATCTAGGTCTCATCAATTTACAGTTGAGCTGGCTAGATGTAACCGTAAATTCTATGCTAACAGTTTCTTTTCCTGCACTTCTCGCTTGCGGAATTCCCTTCCGGCTCCATGCTTTCCAGCCAACTTTAATCTGCAAAAATTTAAATGCAATGTCAATCACTATCTACTGTCCTCCCGATTAGTCTTTCCTCTTCCCACTCATTATTAATGTTTCTGTTCCTGATTCTTCCAAAATCTTTATTTTATTTTATTTTTTACAATGATGTTCACCCTTTAGAAGCCCCAAAAGCCACTCAGGTTTGAGGGTTACATAGAGGCATCACTCCAAACAAGGAGCTAATGCCACTATGTCACCAGGGACCACCAGAAATGGAAGAGAATGAAGTGGCTTCAGAAGGAACTGGAAACACAATCCTAAACAAGAAACAAGGGATAAACCTCTACTACAGTTAAAAAATCCCAGGGAAGAACATGAATCAGATGATAGGCAAGCATATCTACTCCTATTGAGGGGGAAACTGAAAACAAGAGATAAGCCTCTACTCTTGCTCAAAAAACTGAGGAGTGTGAACTGGACGATAGTCAAATCTTGAATATTGTTTTTTTTTTTTTTTAATTATTTCACAAGTAAGGACACAAGTGGTTACTGGAAGTAAAATAGGATGATGTAACTGACCACTGATGTCACTGAAAAAAAAAAGGTCCATACCTGATGTTATCCTTTTATTTAAGAAATATACTGTAAAAGCAAATAACAAATATCTCTCACAAAAGGGGAAATAGATAAACAAGGCAAGGTCTCATCATTTTACTGTTGAAATCGTTATATGCAACAGTGAATTCTATGCTAACAGTTTCTTCTTTTGCATTTCTCACTTGTGGAACTCTCTTCCAGCTTCTAGCTTTACAGTTAACTTTGATCTTCAAAAATTTAAATGTAATGTCAATCATTATCTTTTGTTTTCTTAATTACTGTTTTTTTTTTATTGTTCTCTCCCTTTAATAATTTTCTGTCCGTATGCAGGCGATTTGCTGCCAGTATAGATTCTTGATTATTTTAATGTCTTTTTCAAATATGATAAGGTCACTGAGCAGATCTTTGTGACATACTTTGTATAATCTATAAAAAACAGATTCACGTCCTTTTGCATTTCTACTGCTCTTTCTGGTAACATTCTGAGCATAAATATCATGTTCCTTGTTCTTGTGTCTTTGACGAACCCATACTCTTCTTATCCTATCTCTGGCCTGATTCTGCTGTGCACTCTATTCCTCAGAATTTGGGTGATGAGTTTTGTAATATGGCTCATTAGTTCACATTCATTTGTGCTTGGTTTCTTAGGCAGTGCTATGAAAATAGATCTACTTAGGTTTTCTGGTATATTCCACTGTAGTAGATTTCATTTATTATTTAATTGCCGAAATCATCTAAGGCAGCCATCATCTCTATTGTAATTCTGTCTGGCCCTGTTGTTTTTTTCTGTTCAATTTGGCCAGTGAAGCTTCCAATTCAGTTTTTAATATTTCTATGTTGCCAGTTGTTCTCTTTTGTGATGGAAGAGTTCACTGATGTATTCATTTGATTTTTGAAATATTTTTTCTTTCTCTAATATCAGTGTTCTGTTCTTGGATTTTATGCAGCCTGTTGATGAACGTGTCTTTTGCCCTGCTATTTTTCTTTCTTTTTTTTTATGCATAACTCCTTTATCTGTGATACTCAATTTTTCTATTTCTGCACATTTTTCATTGGGCCATTCTTCTTTAGCCTGTCTGCATTCGTTCTTTATTTCTTTGTGTAGTTTTTTCTGTATTCCGTTTCGTGTCTTGGTATTGTTTTCTTTCTCCTTTGCATCATGTTGAGAATCTCATTTGTCATCCATTTGTTTTTTTCTTCTTTGTCCATTTTCCTTTGGGATGATGTCATTTACTTTTACCACTAAAGATTCACTTAGTGTGTCCTCCTTTGAGTTTTCATTTTTTTCTCTCATATCTTCTTTTCACACTGCCCATAAATTTTTCCTTCAGGTTTGAGTCGATCAGGAGTCTGTTGCATTGTAATTTGGGTGCTGCGTTAGGCTTTTTCAGTTTCCATAGTTTCATTCTTATGTTACATATAACAGGGAGCTGATCACTTCCACAATTGGCAATTGGATAAGTTTTCCAGTGTAAAACTGCATTCCTGAATCTCTTGTTGATGGTTATGTAGTTGATTTGATTTTTTCATTTCTCCTCCTGGGCTTATTTATGTCCATAATCGTCTTGGGTGTTCTTGGAACCTGGTATTGGCTATTACCTGATCATTTGCCATGCACCACTTTTCTCTACATTTGTTGTGGGTTCCTGAAGAGGAGGCTTGAAGCAGTAGAAACGTAGTTCTGTAGAAGGATGCTGAGGATACCATGGACCAAACATATGAGCAACAATGAAGTTTTGGAGAGAATGGAAACAAAAAGGAAACTCATACTTAACATAAGGAAGAGGCAGTTTCTGGGGCATGTAATTAAGAAAGAGGGCTTGGAAAATCTGATACTCACAGGATAGATTGAAGGAAAGCGGTGCGTGACATACTTGATGGGCTTAAGCAAATGGATGGCAAAACAGGGTTTGGGAGAAATAACAAGAAGACAACTTATTAAGAGCTACAAGGGACAGGAAGAGGTGGAGGGACATGATCGCCTGTGTCCTGAAGGGATGTGGCATATAAAAGCACCCTCTTCTACAGCTATTAGGCCACTATTAAGTACCAAAGTCTCTAAGCCTGGGAACGCAAGTCCCAGGAATGATCATTACAAATGAGAAGACTTTAGTGAGGAAAAAGGACAATAGAAGAACAGGATTCAAAAAGAAATATTATGACGATGATTGGTGTTGTGTTTAAATTCTTGAATATTGTAGTTGTCAGGGAAGCAAGAAATCAGAAGGGAGTTCCACAGGTGAGAAATGCACAAAAAGAAACCATTAGAATAGAACAGATGGATGCATCTAGCTAGTTCAACAGTAAAATTGTGAGGCCAAGTTGCCAATCTAGCAGCACATTTAAATTCATGCATTCAAGGCATCAAGGAAGAAAGCTTATCAGAACAATTGCCATAAAAATATTTGCAGAAATGATAGAGGGAAGCCATATCAGGTCAATGAGAAAGTCAAGATTCCAGGTCAGGAGTGATTGCATTTTAGACCCTTTTTTTGAATTTTGTCAAGAATATTGAGATCTGTAGTATGAATGCCAGACTAAATATGGCAACAGTATTCACTGCATAGATTAATGGTAGATTTATGAATGTGCAAGATGGATTCTGACAAGAAAAATTGTCTGGCACAATTGAATGAAGCAACATTTCTAGCAGCAGACATAGCAATTGATTCAATATAAGCACTCCACTTTAAGTCGGTGGAAAATGTATGCCCAAGCAGGCACAAAGAGTTGCTCCAAGTAGCATAGAATACTGGGTATTCAATTTTTTCAATAATTTATTCTAGCATTCTTTCTTATTTTCTATTGTATATGATTTACAAGAGACAGATTTTATATATATATATATATATATATATATATATATATAAATGTATTGGGCATACATTTTCCACCGACTTAAAGTGGAGTGCTTATATTGAATCAATTGCTATGTCTGCTCCTAGAAATGTTGCTTCATTCAATTGTGCCAGACAATTTTTCTTGTCAGAATCCATCTTGCACATTCATAAATCTACCATATATATATATATATATATATATATATATATGATATAGTGATGATTTTATAAATTTAATGTTCAAAGGTAAATTTGGGTTGCAGTTTTTTCAAATAATTTTATTTATTTTTGTTCTTAGTGAATATGCTTTTAGTGTTTTAGTAGAAATGTAAAATTGATGTCTTCAAGATAAAAAAAAATACGAAGATGATGTGGCGAATTTAATTTTCTAGCTAATTTGGAAATAGTTTTGTACTTAATAATATAAGCACAAATTTGTTTATCATTTGTGCTAAGTTCTGACTTACATTTTTTTTTATACTCAAGTTCAAAAAGTTTATTTATTTTTTCATCAGTTTGTTTAAAAAAGAGTGTTTTCTTATAATAGTCACTTGAATGTTAAGAGATGAATTGACTTTTTGTTTAACCAATAAAATAAAATGCATAATTTAGCAACTGAGTATAAAAAAGTAGCTTAAAGTTGTCAAATGATATTGTAAATCCTTTTTTGTTTTTATATTTCCCACTTTTTAAATTTTCTCTTTATATTTCTAATTTTTGGTTTTATATTTCTCTTTATCATCTGTCTATATTTCCGAGATGAGGTATTGTAACTATTTGCATTATTTATCATACATTGTTCAGACCATTTTCCTCATCTTTATTATCATTATTCATGACATTTCAGCCATTGTATGCTCTGGTTTTCTTCAGGTGATATATGTTGGACTTTTGCATCAAACACTTTATTTTGTCCACTGGAGTAGATTGTTCTCATTCCACGTGCCATGCCTTTTCTGGATATCTCAGTTTCAGTTATTTCCCTTTAGTAATTCAACACTCCCAGTTTTTGTTCACCTCTGCTGTGGCTAGGTATTGAGCTGACGATTCTTTAGTTCAAATCATTGGATTACTTCAACCAATACTTATCTTTTGTCTCTTCTACTCAAACATCTTTTCCTCTTGCACTTCCCGTCTATGGATATTTATCCACTGGGCCATGTAAATAGTATAAATTTCTGTTTATAATTCTCATTTTTGTAACTAATGTTTACAATATAATTTAAAAGATTAGTCTTGCAATTCATTTAATGCAATACTGTGACATGAGGAGGTTTGGTGATACCCGGGGCCAACTCCTTGATTGTATGCTTCTAAGACTCAATTAGCAGGGGCTACTCTGGTCTTAGTTATCAAAACATGGATCCATATTGACACAAACTTGTGGGACTATAGGGCACTTGTCCAACAAAGTTAACAGAGGTAATTTCAAATTTCAAAAACTAAATTTTTATTTCATTCATTGATTGGATGCCCTTCTGATATGGATGCCTCAGGCTGTTGCTACCCTCTGACCCCACTTCTCTGCACTGCTGATACAATATTACTTACTTCATGTCTATAAAAAAGTGTATTTTACAGACATTGCCACATTCAGTATTTAAGATGTTCTTTAAACTGTTTTAAAATCTCTGTTAATGTATTTCAGATATGAAGTTGCTAAATACAGGGTGCGATGGGTAAATTGTCGCCATTTTATATTTTTAATTTTGCACTTATGTGTTGTTTGTTTTTGATTTTGTTGACTGCATAATATAGTAGGGTCAGTTGGGCACTGTCTGTGAGAAAAAGAGAACCATGAGGCAATTCACCCCACCAGAAATTTGGTAACAAACTGTTGTGCTCTTTGCAATCATGCCAGAAGCTCCAATACAAACATTTCAGAGTGTTTGGGTATCATTCTGAGAACAGTGCAGTGTTTTTGTTGTTTTTTTTTTTTTTTTTAAGCAATTCACCTCAAACAAGGCAGGAGTGCCACTAGCACACAAAGGGTTACAGAGGATTGAGAACAAGAGTAAAGAGGCGTGTTTGAAGAACGGATACAGAGAAGTACAAGGAACAAGCTCAGGGTGTCAGATGTTGATTGACATTACACTTGAATATTTGAAGATTATAGTCATTGGGTAAGCAAGTAAGGGGAAGGTAGTTCCACAGATGGGAAATGTGTGAAAAGAGAAGATGTTTGAGTAGAAGAGACAATTACATTTAACCATTTTGACAGTGAAAGAGTGGTACCAAAATGCCAGCCTTAAACTTAAATTCATGCAGTCTGAGAACTAGTGAAAGTAGCTCGTTGGATGAGTCTAATGGTGATTATGAAGGTACAGCAGCTTGGAAAACTCACTCTGATAAGAAAAGAACTCCTGAATTTGTTGGTGAAGATCTCAGACTCAACCTGGTACATCAAGAGTCTTGAGGAGATAGTGCTATCCTGGGTCAAGAGGGTGGCTGCTGGAAGACCCTATGTCTGGCAACAGGACTCTGCACCATGCCATACAGCCAGGAGAACACAATCATGGCTGTCAGATAATTTCTGCGACCACAAAACCCCTTACATCTGGCCAACTAACTCTCAGACTGCAACACCCTTGACTATTATGTGGGAGGGGGGCAGTTGAGCAAGACATGAACAAAACTCTTTGTATCACCAAAGATGAACTGAAGGCAAGGATTATGGTAGCATTCACCAACTTAAACAAGGAGACTGTCCAGAAGAGTTGCAGGTGATTCTGAAGTTGTCTGTAGACTGTGGCTGAAGCAAATGGCGATTTTATTGAATAAATTTACTGTTTAGTATTTCAAGATATTTTTGTGCAATTTTGGTAAATATATCTGTTAAAATGAGATGTGAGTGTTATTTTCAGTTCTGAATAATTTAGATGATGATTTATCCATCGCACCACACACACACACACATATATATATATATATATATATATATATATATATATATATATATAAAAATTAGATTTCATATACAAAGTAGATGTAATTTACTTTGCAGCCTTCACTTCATACAGTATAAGAAGTGTATTTAATAAAAATATATTAAATATAAAAGTTTTTAAAATATGTATTAGGTTGGTGCAAAAATAATGACGTAATAATGTTGTTTTTTGACGTATTAACGTCAAAAAACAACATTATTACGTCATTATTTTTGCACCAACCTAATGATATAATATAAATATACAATATAATAAAATAATGGAATAAAATATAATATAAAATTTTGTATATTTTTCAATAGCTCCTTATGAATTTTAAGCTTAAAAAATGATCCTTATACTTAGAATAAGAAGCCGTTAAAATATAGGCAAAAAAACTTGCCCACAAAAAAATTGTGTTAAAAAGGACAGTTATTACCTGAACACCAGTAATACACCTTTTTTTTTTTTTTTTTTACATCCTCGGCAATGTTCATTTAAAGATTATAAAAATATGTAAACCAAAAACAATGCGATATTTATTATTTAACTGTTATAAAGAAACAAATTTGAAAAATAAAATCATTTTATTCAAAAATTTATAAAAAACATTTACAAAATTATCAAAATATAAATCAACGGCAATGCAGTATTTGTGGTAAAAGTTACAGACATTCTGTAAATTAAACAGAAAAGAAAACTTTGTCGTTCCAATGAATAAAGAGATACACATTCAAAATATTGAGTGTTTGTGGTCTTGCCTAAAATTAAAAGAATGTTTGATTCAGAGGAAGAGATGCTCTCAAACTATTTTACAGAATTTATGTGGTGAGAACAAATGAAAGAAAAGCCTTTGAAATGAATTTTTTTCAAAATTTATAATTACAGCCGTTATGTGTTTATTTAAATTTTCTTGAATACAGACATTTTTATAAATTCATGAATAAAAACCTTTCTTTTCATATTTTTCTTTCTAATAATAAATTATATAAATAATAAATATTTCATTAAATTTGGTTCACATATTTTTATAATTTTGCAAATATAAAATTATACTTGTAAATAAGCAATCTCTTAAATAACGTTTAATGTCTTTGTTGTCAATTCTCAAGAATAAAGTAAATGTATAAATCTCTTTTTTTTTCTTTTTTTTTTTCACATGTTTAGGTTTTATTAAAAATCATTGCTTTTTAAAACAATTAAGGAGTCAGAAATTGTAATAGTAGTGTCAATGGAATAAATGCCATTTTGACGCCATCATTTTTTTATTGGCATGAAGATTAAATGTTACCAAAATTTCAAGGACCCATGATGATAAAAGGGGATCCAAGACGTACTGAAAAGCAGGAGTGACAGAAGAAAACAAGTAACCTACTTAATACGCTTTTGTAAATGGAATGGCAGAACAGAAATTAGGAGGAGGTAATGACAAGAAAAACCTTAAAAGATACAAAGGGTAGGAAGTTGTGGATAGTCATAATCACCCACATTCTGATGGGATATGGTACATAGAATAAGAATACACTCAAATTGGTTTAAATATTTTAAAGCTGGTAACTTGTCTCTTGGAATCTCCCTTGATTATTATGCTTTCAAATGGAGAGAAGAGGAGAACCTGATCTCTAGTACTGAAGACTTTCAGAAACTCTATAATCATTAAGAAATAAATTGAAAGCATTATTACATCAGAATTCCTGTAACCCATTAGAGTCATAAGGGCACCACATGTACTGTAGCAATAGTAACAGTGGTGTGTCTTGGGCAAGGTAGCTCATCCCACTTCAGTGAAAATAATTCCTCGAATTTGCCATAATCTCAGTACTCATATCTACTATTATGCCATTTGATGGAATTGGAACTTAAATTAGAACCATCTACCCCTGTGGATTAAATAAAGGGCTCAGTTGAAATTTCCAGTGTATATCACCTGAAGAAAGCCAGAAATGGCCGAAATGTTGTGAATTTTGCAATAGTCCGAATGATGTAAATAGTCTTAATAAAATGCCTGACTGTTGCAAATTTGGAACATGAACTTTGAACTAACATGAATCATGCCTCTCCACAAGCAACCTGAGGAACTGTCTTATTCTCACCTTAAGTATAGCAAAGGGTGGCAGAGAGATATTGCCAAAGACTCGTTGGCCATTTGTATCACATGCCATATAATATAATTATATTCATAATGTAGTGTAATCATAGATAGTCTTTAGATATGTAAATGAAAGAAGCCTTGTAGTAAAGGTTTGTATAGTTGATAACTTTTGCCTGTGGTTCTTGGCAAAAATCATCCATCTTGTGTGGACTGGCACTACAAAATCTAAAAGAACTGTACCAAATAACAGAACCAACCATTGTCACTTGAGTACTTTCAACATCAGCAACAACTAAAATGAACTACATAACTGTTGTATTATCGAGGTGAATGATACACAGAGAAGAATGAGTGCTTAATATGTTTATTCAGCAGCAGTATCTGGTGCTAATGGATATCTACAAAAAACACAGAATAACAAGTTACAAAACAATTAACAAGACAACTTACAAGGAATAGAGGAGGGTCAAATGCTGTATAGCCAAACGAAGTAAGATCAGTCCGAATATTAATCAGCTTAGTATCAACTCATTAATCAACTGTTGAAGCCCTTAAATGTAGACTATTTAATGCTATAAGACAGGCTATCTGGTAGAGTACTGAAGGGGTGATAGCTACTCTATAACAATAACTCAAAGAGAAAATAATGACATAATCAAGATGTTGACATTTCACACTAGTTCAAATAAAAGGTTAAGAGGGAAATACCCATGAATACTGGAAAGAGTGATAACAACCCCTTGGACTCCAGAAACCTATTTTCTTAAAAAGTTGTTTTAAGAAACAGATTTTTTAAATTTCAACTGAAAGCAGCACTGGCTGCTGGGTCAGTGAATGCTGAATGTTTCTTTATAAGGAAATGACTAATATTACCTTTACCATTGCCAGTAATACACCCTATTATCTGATATTAATACACCCTGATATCTGATATTTATTATCCCATTCAACTTAAAAATTTTTGACTGCTAAACTGAATAAATTCTTGAAGAAAAAAAAACATAAGAAACTTGGTAACATGAATAAAGACAAAAATAATAAATGACAGTTATGCAAATTGAATATTAATTTCTTAACTTGTATATTTGAAATTTTTAAGTATCATATTGTGACCATATTGATGCTAGAATTATTGATTGTATCTCACTATGTACAGCCATACTCATGGAAAATTATGAGAAAAGATATCCTCCCCCTTTTTTTTTTTTTTTTTTTTTTACATACTAAAATTGTAATCCTGACCATGATAATAGACATTTGCAGAGAGAGACCTTTTGGTAATTGTCTATTCCTCAGTGAGTCTAAAAACCATTCACAGTATGAAAAAGGTCAACTGATGGCATTCATTAAGGTTAATTCAGAAAATAATCCAATCAGCCTGTTCACGATGAAATTATATATAAAAAAAAGAAAAGGAATTCATTAAGATTAATTTGCTAAATTATCCAATTGGTATGCTATTACCTTTATCTTTCTGTTGTTAGTGTATTTTTTATCATCCTGAAGAATTAGATTTTCAATGTGAAATTCATATATTTATACCATGACATGTGAATCGTTTTTTTTTTGTGTGTGTGTGTGTGTGTGTGTGTATAATATGTGTATATATTGATGTAATAGGAAAGAACAGTTAGGTTAATGATCCAAAGTTTTTTAGTATTTATGTTTTTATTTTTAAAAAATAGTGCTCAATACAGAAGTAGAGTTTTAAATTATAGGTACTTTTTAAAAAATGTTTCCATCGTGATACAGAAATTACTGTTTCAAAACTGATTCAAGTCATAAAGTTTAATTTCAATATTAAACTTAAAATTTGGAGGACAGTTTCATTCTCAAGCGATGTTTAGAATAGCGTATTATTCATTCTCAAGCGATGTTTAGAATAGCGTATTATTCATTCTCAAGCAATGTTTAGAATAGCATATTTTTTCATTCTCAAGCGATGTTTAGAATAACCTATTATTCTGAACATTGCTTGAGAATGAAACTGTGCTTAAAATTTTAAGTTTAATATTGGAATTAAACTTTGACTTGAGTCAGTTTCGAAACAGTAATTTCTACATTGTGAGGTAATCATATTTTTAACAAAAAATAATTACTATATATATATATATATATATATATTAGGTTGGGGCAAAAATAATGACGTAATAATGTTGTTTTTTGACATATTTTTTAACGTCAAAAAACGACATTATTACATCATTATTTTTGCACCAACCTAATAAATATATATATATATATATATGAAATAACAATATATCTTTTTAAATATCAGGGACAGTATTGGGGAAAAATATATGACAAAGTGCAAAATGCTTTCTTGTGATGTGTTTCGTCCTTTAGGATTTCATCAGATTAAATTTGTTTTGTTGGTGCGACTACACATGAACTAGGGATGCAGTGAATTTAAAATTTTGGCTTTTTTTTTTTTTTTCCAGTTGGATTAAAAAAAAAAAAGATTTTTTTCTTTTGTTGTTTATTCAATCCTCTCTATATTCAGTTTTCTCTTTCACTTTCATTCCCTGTAACTCTTTGCATCCTAATGGCATTCTTGCATTGCTTGGTTTCACACCAAATGATTAAAAAATAAAATAAAATATATTTTCAATCAGTGGCGTAGCTAAGGGGGGGTGAGGGGGGTGCCAGCACAGGTGGGGGTGACACAATGTCACCCCCAACAAAATTTTTCAACCAGGGTAAGGTGACAAAAATAGTCTGAAAACAGTGGTGGAGACACAAGGTTTCGCAGGCAGGCATATGCCCCCCCCCCGTCAGAAATTTTTTATGACCCCCCCCCCAGTTTTGTTCTCTCTCCCCCCCCCCCCACGTGTCAGAAATTTTCTAATAAATTGTTGGGAAATTTATGAGCAGGAAAAATAGCAATGTTTTCAGCTTTCATGTGTTTCAGTTGCTACAATCTTGGTTACTAACAAAAGACGTAACATTTTATCGGATGATATGGTGTTTTAACTCTGCATCATTAATAACAACAAAGTGAAATACGAAGCCAAAAGTGCAACAATTTCAGTCTTGCCTGTGTATCAATTTGCTGAGATACAATTTTCCATTGAGTGAGCGATATACTTTTGAGTATATCTACTAGTGTTGGGACGATTAATCGGAATCGAGAATCGGAACTTTTTGGGGTATCGGAAACAGTATCGGAATCGGAAAAATTTTTGCCTATTTTCCAATTCCAAAAACGATTCTTTTAAATTTTTAACTTAATTTTCCATTATTGGTACTAATGATAAATATTTATTGTTTTTAAATTATCACTAAAACTAAAATCATAGTAACATCAAAATACGATGTAAATTTATTTTACTTGTATAAAGAAAAACAAAAAAATAAACTTTGCATAAATTCTCTAGGTAACCTTTAAAAGAATGCAGTTGATTTACAATGTTCCGAAAAATGCTTAAAAATTAAATAGAACATTTTTGTCAAGAAAAATACTTTCAAACATCATTGGTAATTAAATGGTACCCAGAAAATGATGCAACAGAAAATTGGACACCGGAAAATTAGCAACAGAAAATTACGTCAACCATGAGCCAGTCGAGACTGTCAGATCTGGCTTTGCTGTCCATTGAAAACAAGCTTACAAGACAAACAGATTTTGACAATGTCATTGACCAGTTTGCCACAATGAAAACAAGAAAACATTCGTTCTAAGACCATAGTATTGAATGTCATTCTTTTGTGTATTGCCATGTTTTGTATTTAGTTGTTCTGAAAGTGAACAGTTGCATTTTAAAAATCTTTTGATTTGAACTGATTATTTTGTGGTATTGGATTTTGTCTTGGATCATACATGTAAACAGTAACGTACCGGTCAGTAGAGTAAAGTAGAGGTAGAGCATGTATGAAAATTTAGCTACAGCTAACCATTCAGCATAGGGTGAATCGGGGGTCATTGGGGTGACATTTGAGCGGACCGCCCCGGGTGACGTTTACTCTAGCTACGCCACTGTTTTCAATTAGCTACACATATGCTCTTTTTTAATAACCAGGATAAAAAAAAAATTGCTACATATATTTTGTGACTACACACAAACACATATTTAGGCTATCAGTTACAGGCTAACTGTGAAAGTCAATTAGCCTTAATATTTTTTAAGCATTCTTAAATTTAAAATTTTTTTACTTCTGTTTATAAAAACATGTTGCAAAATAAAACCCTTACATTTGCCTTGATGAATTCCATCAGACAAAACAGGTTGGTAAAAAATAGTTTTCCTTTTGTCTTTATTCATATTGTCTTTTTACAGATATATTTTTTTTATTTATATCTGCGTTTTTGCACAAACATTCTAAAACTCCTTGTTTCAAATCTTTGATAGGGTTTAGTTAGTTGAAAGTAAATGAATATCAAAATAGAGTTGGAAAAAAAACACACACACACACGCTTACACACATCTGTATGCAAGATTATCTTCAAAAAGAAATATATAAAATACTTGATTTATGAATTATATATTACATACAAAGGGAATATCATTTGATTTTCTGGCTTCAATTGATTCTACTTGCATGAATTTGAGACTGATTAGATTTGCATCTGAGAAGATATTAAATCCTCTTTTCATGTGTTAAATAAAAACTAATCTGTGAAAATCTATTCATTCAGATATCAAAAATGGAAGGCAATAAATTGAATTATTAGCATGACTATGATACATTCTGAGAAGCTGGGACATTATGTTTTAAAAGAATTCATGAATCAAATTCTGTCAAACAAGACCACCATTTCTCTGTTCACATTTAACCTGTTACCCAACTATGGCTGCACATGTATTATTGGGTCAGACATCAATAGGAATTCTTTAAGAAAGGAGGAAGGAAAGAGATGTGCAAAAAGAGGTAGATATTACAGATGAGAATGGACAATAGTAAAATATTGTTATATTTGTAAGATTCTTTCAGAGCAAAGTTTTATAGCTTAGATTGTAATTAACTTTTAGTAGAATACGGCTTTTGTCAGATCCATAAATATATCACAGTTAATTTAAAATAAAAGGACAGATGAATTCAATAAAGAAGACTTATTTGAAAATTAATATTTTCCTCATATACTGTAGCACAAATTTAAAACAAATTATATTCTCTAAGACAATTTTATTCCTGGGTGATGACAATAAACTACATTCAGCAGCAAGGCCTCTGATCAGGAGATTGGAGGTTTTGAGGAGAAGGGAACCACCTCTTAATTGCTGTTGTTCCCAGGTTCACACTGACCTAGGGTGGTAGCATCTGTCAGGATCCCAGCTATGGGCAAATAGTGAACCACCAAACAAAAATAAAAACACTATGAAAGTGTAAAAATTCATTTTTATAGTAAAAATACCAGCAAAGCATTTTTATAAAAAATTTTACTAACAATGCATTTTTGTAGTGAAATTAACTGTAATATATTTTTATATAAAAAAAAAAAAAAAAATAACCAACAATAAATTTTTATAGGAAAATTGAAGACATGGCATAAATTGTCAAAATAACAATTTGCTTTTCTTGCAAAATGAAAACTAGTTTTCATTCCACATTTGATTTTGTATGATTATTTGGTAAAAAAAAAACAAAACAAAACAAAAATGTTAAGTAATTATAATTTAATCATGAAATATTGTCATTTTCTTGAATTAATTATAAAGTTTGAGTTTTCATATTTAGATTTTGGCATTTAATATTCTCTTGTGTTAATTCACTTGGAATCTATTCTAAGTTCAGTTATTCATTGATTTAAATAAAATCTTATTGCTTTATCTTCATACAATTGTCCTGTGCATAGCAATAAACTACATTTGGCAGCAAGGCTGCTGATTGGGAGATTGGAGGTTTTGAGGAGAAGGGAACCACCTCTTAATTGCTGTTTGTGATCCAGGGTGGTAACACCTGTTAGTGTCCCAGCTATGGGCAAATAAAACTTCTAAACTAAAATCAAAGTACTAAGAAAGTATAAAAATACATTTTTATAGTAAAAATACCAGCAATATATAAAATAAATTACCAACAATATATCTTTATAGTAAAATGACCAACAATACATCTTATAGTAAAATTGAAGACATGGCATATATTGTCAAAAAAAAACAATTTGCTAAGATTAATCTCATTTTCTTTTCATTCATGTTTGATTTTTTAAGATTATTTTGTAAAAACAAAAAATATAGCTTAGTAATTATAATTTATTTACATTATTTGGACTATTGTTTACATCTTTATTACTATATTCATGACATTTTGGCCATGATATGTGCCAACCTTCTTCAGTTGATATATGTTGGAATTTCAAACAGAACCCTTTATTTAGTCCATGGCAGTAGGTTTTTCTAATTCCACACACCATGCCTTTTCTGGCTATCTCAGTTGCAGTTATATCCCTTTAGTAATTCAACTCTCCCAATTTTTGTTCACCTCTGCTGTGGTCAAGTATTGAACTCACAACTCTTTGGGTCAAGGCACTTTTTGGATTAATTCAACCAATGCTTTTATCATCTTAGCCATGCTTCGTTGGACAACTAGAAAAATCTACACCATTGACTAAATAAAGGGTTTGGTTTGAAATTTCACCATATATCAACTGAAGATGGCTAGAGCGTACAATGGCCAAAGTATCATGAATATGGCAATAAAGATGAGAACAGCAGTTCAAATAATGTAAATAGTATAAATAGTTACAATACCTGGTTTCAGAAATATACACAGAAAAGTGGGAAAGTGACTGGAACTGAACTGCCAGATCAGGACCAATAGTATTGCAGATTCTTGAGATTTTATCAAGGAGCTCAAGCTAAATAGCAGTCACTGAACCATATGTGGCAGCAATATTCTAAGCATGGACAAAATGGTAGACTTCTAGATATGTAAGATAGATTCTGGAGAAAAAAAATTTAAAAAAACTAAGCAAGTTTGCCTCTTTATTTGAAATTTTACCAAAAACATACTTTTATTTACAGTCAATGCTATTTTCTTGATTGTCATGGAATGCAATTAAAAATATCCAAGAAGTTGAAATAGACGACAACAGAATAAAATATGACATATTAATAAAGAAAATGTACACTGATGACATTCCTCTGCTCTGCCAGTATTTGGTTAAAAAGCTTTTCAGCAGAAAACTATGCTATTTTAGAAGATAAGTAATAGCCATATGCATCAGCACTTGAAACAAAGTTTATCAATGAAGATGTAAACTGCTCGTTGCAGGTGTTAAATTCCAAAACCAATTGTGCATTCAGGGCAGTTCAAACAAATAATTGGTGGTGCTCATATATTTTTATGATTGTGAACTTCTGTACAAATTGTCTGTAAATGTAATAAGAATTTTTGTTCTAAATTAGTGAATACAGTCATTCTTTCTTTTATTTTTTTTAAATGAGCTACAACTGAAAATGTTGAGAATTTGAATAATGCAAAAATTTAGTACAGATGTCTGCTACTAGTCTTTGCAAGATGCCCAAGGGGACTAATTTAAAAGAGACATTAAAAACTGGGTAAGTAGGATGGAAAATACAACGCCAAACCAGAAGGCAACTTTGGAATAGTGAAAAATGCCTTCCAAAAGCTAAGCTGAGCATGAAGAAACAAAGAAAGCAGTACTAAACTATTATGTAATATCAATCCTCCTCTATGTCCGTGAATGCTGGACAACCTCTTTACAGATGAAGAAAAGACTTAAAGTGGTTCTACACAAATGGACTGAACATGTTAGCAGCAAGAAAGTTCTAAAGGAAATGGAAACAAAAATGTTGCCTATATGTATTAGGTGTGGTGCAAAAATAATGATGTAACAATGTTGTTTTTTGACGTTAAAAAATACGTCAAAAAACGACATTATTACAACATTATTTTTGCACCAACCTAATAGTACCAGAGAGATATATTTGAAATTTCTAGGGTATGTAATGAGGAAAAAGCTTAGAAAATTTAACACTCACAGGAAATATTGAAGGCAAGAGAGACAGAAGAAATCAGCGCATAACTTACCTAACAAGATTTTGGCAGATTAGAAATTTGGAGAGATAGCAAGAAAACAAACTTTACTAAGAATACAAAGGACAGGAAGTTGTGGAATGCCACGAGAGCTAGAAGAATTTTATTTTTCACAGTCAATTTCCCCAAAGTTTTGAATATAAACCAAAGCACCTGACTTACATTTTTTTTTTTTTAATATTTCAATTATGCTTATCATTGTGCTTTGATCTTTCATGTTTCATGTTAATTCCCTGACAGATTACATTTCCCTTTGCATTTTTCTGTGCTTTTTTTTGTACTTCAGTATGAAAAATGATAGCTAATTAAAGAAAATAATAGAAATTCTGAATAGAAATACAGGCAATTATCAGTATTGCATTAATAGTTCTTAAGATAAGTGGATTAATCTATATTTCCTGTGGTTTGTATCCTGGCTAAACACTTTGCATCTTCATCAGCAACCTTCAGTAATCAATCATGGTCATATGAGGAGGCAGAACCAACTGGCTTACAAACTTGCTGAATTTTAAGACATTTTTTTTTTTTCCAAGACAAAAATATTATCACAAGATAAAATGATTAAAAAAATATCCAGAAACAATATTTAAAACATTAATTTTTTTCATTTAGCAGAAATTAAATTTTAAAATAATTTATTTTCTAATTATTTTTCCTTCTTTTAGATTTGTATTTATGTAATGGGACTGACCACAATTTTAACATAAAAATAAGCTACTCTGTTCAAAGGAGGAAACCATTCACTATGACAAAAATGTTTAGAGAGTGCTTTGATCACAAGGTCATCCACAGTAAATTTGCACCCTGGCTCTTACAACATTTCACCATTTCTAACAAATCTATTATTACAGTACTAACAGTACTATCAAAAGTGAAGGGAAGAAAAAGACTCTAAATGAATTTTGCTAGATATTAAAAAAGAAAAAAAAAAGATCCCCAGCACCTCTTGTTAGTATGCATGTATAGTCAAACCAACATAACAAATTTAGTCAATAGAAGAGAAGCAGAGAAGCTTACTTAATACAGTGTAACCCGGATATAAGAGAGTTGTCGGGACCGGAGAAGTCTCTTATATCTGGGTTTGGTCTATTTTATATACATTAACACAGTCTCTAATTTGGGACCAGAGAAAATCTCTCTTATATCCGGGTCTCTTATATCCGGGTTACACTGTATTTTATTTTTATGTTGTTGTATGGTATTGTATTTTGTCTTCCATACTTGATTTTATTTAAGTATTTACTTTTGAATGTGTAGGTGTATATTTTGCCTTCTAACCCTCTTTATCTTCTAACTACGATAAACAGTCACTGACTAAAATTTAGAATAAACGGTGAATTATTTGTGCCAATATTTTCCAATATATCTTGTACATTTTCCTTTTCCTACATTTTCCTTTTCATCAAAAGAAATTCTTATATAGGCATGTGATCATGCCAGTAATGTGCTATCCCCCAGAAACTGTAACTAAGATTCATTCAGTATAGTTGCTGCATAAACCGCAGATGATCTCTATGGGTGTTGAATAAATACAGATGTGTCTGAGCAGGTGTCTGCAGCGGGGATTGGATAGTCACCCTAATAGATGGTTATCCTTCGATACAAGTGGCCAGCTATTTATTTTAAAAGAAGTTCAAATGCTGGTCATTGGACAAAAGAATATTTTACTTAATCAGTCACATATGGGGAAGGACAGATAAGATATGTTTGGAAGCTTCTAGTATGCGGCACTTTTGGAAAGTGCCTGAAAACCATACCACACCATGACCGAGCCTTGTAAGTGAAATTGGGTAGACTGAACTATTTGGGAGCTGTTGATTGTTGTGCGAGCACAAAATCACAAGTCATCGTGACGGCCTTGTTCAGACTGTTGATCATGCCAGTAATGTACTGTCTCCCAGAAACTGTAACTAAGGTCCATTCAGTATAATTGCAGCATTAACTGCAGATGACCTCTATGGGTGTTGAATAAACACAAATGTGTCTAAGCAGTCATTTGCTGTAGGGATTGGATAGTCACCCTAATAGATACTTATCCTTGGATACAAGTGGCTAGTAACTTATTTTAAAAGGAGTTCAAATACTGGTCATTGGACAAAAGAATTTTTTACTTATCAGTCATGTATGGGGAGGGACAGATAAGATACATTTGGAACTAGTCATAGAGGAAGAAAGAAGAAAAAAATATGTAAGGTTTGGGTGGAAGGAATTTGAACACACCAATCTTGGACCCCAAAAAGTATAGATAGTGGGAACAGAATTGTCTTTTCAGATGGTTGGCAGCTAATAATTGTTAAGCTGAGACATTTCACTAGACCAATCAATCTTGTTGATCAATTTTCTTTTAAATTAAAAAATTTGTAAACCTTTTAGCTTCTACAAATGCTGGGTAAAAAAAAAAAAACAACAAATAAATAAAAATGCCTCAAGTGGCTCTTGGGTCTTGTACACATTAAACAGGGGATTACAGGGTAAGAGGCACAGTTTATACAGATATGTACAAGAAATAAAGGTCAACCCTAAACTTGAACAGGTTACAATTGTAGTGATTGGGGAAGTGGTTCATGGGAAGGAGCTGTTTGAGTGGAACTTACATCTTACCAATGGAATATGAAGGTAATTGAGGAAATATTTTCTTGGAAGCAATGGTTCATGGGGAGAAGCTGATCAAATGAAACATATCTTATGAAGGGAATACAAAGTGAATGAAGGTAGTTCACTTCAATGTACATGTCATAGCTTAGCCATGAAGGTTAGAACTAGTGTGACTAAGGAATGTAGTTCATCTGAATACTTTCCGTGGACATAAACAATAAAGTAATAAGAGACTTATGTTTCATCTATGAGAAAGAGTTGTAGGGTTATCCACAAAGCTGTGGAGATGCTTTGCAGCTCTATCAAGACTGGAAAATGAAGGCTTGACAGCATTACTCCATTTTCGACCTGGCTCTTGTAAAGTTAGAGAATAGTAAGAGTAAATACCTGTTTACTTGAGCAGTACAAGGAACTGACCATTTTTCCAGGATCTTTAGTAATGGATTGTATGTATGAGTTCCATTTGAGATCTGTGATGAGCTTAAGTCCCAGTATTCATGCAAGGCATGGCACCTTCTTGGGAGAACACCCATTTGTCGTGATAGGCAAAATTTTGGTTATGATAGAACATCACTAGTTTGGTTTGTCTTGGGTATAACAATAAACTACATTTGGCAACAAGACCTCTGATCATGAGGTTTTGAGGAGTCTGGAACCACTTTTCAATTGCTGTTGTTCCCAGCTCAACTCTAACCCAGGGTGGTAGCACCTGTTAGCGTTCCAGCTATGTGCAAATAGTTGACTCCCAAACTGGGGTCAAAATATAAAAATACATTAGAAAAGATTACCGGCAATACATTAGCAGAAAAAAATTGCCAAAACTCACAAGAGAATAAAACTTTAGCATTAAATGACCCATAAGAAATTGATATGCCATTAAATCAAATAAATCTAGTCTGGTTTGCTTAATGTGTGAATAAATTTATGTTCCCGTGACTAGTTAAAGGATCATTATCTTTTAAAGTTGATAGTTGCCATATATTTTGTACATTGGTTTTTCTGATCAATTCTTTAACATTATATTTGAACCTTATAAAATCTGTCATTGATAGTTGAAGCACTAACTCTACATAAAATACTGAATGAAAAACTCCCAATGTCTGATATCTACAATATTGTCAGGCTTGAGCTTCTCCACTTCAGATATGAATAATTGATATTGTTCTTGCTTTCGTTGGAAATCTGAAACTCATTATTGGGTATTTGACACATCTCATCTAAATTCTTCAAATTTAATCTATAGTGGACATCATAATACTATCTTTAGTTTGAGTATAAATTCTGTGTGAAAAGAACTGGATCATAACTGATTTCTAACCAATCAGAAAAGACCATTATGATTCTCCTATCAACAGTCAGCTCTACAGGGTGCCTGGGAATTGTTCTAACAGAGGATGGAAAATGTGTTACCAAAATCTAAAGTTGCACTGAAACAGTGAAAGATCCTTCTAAATGCTAAGCAAAGTATTAAGAAATGGGCAAATTTGATTAGAAACAAAGAAAAGAGTATTTAAATTTTTATATGTTGTAACTTAGGAATGCTTACTGAATAGAATAATCAAATGAAGGTAGGTAATAAATGATAATACTTAGGACATGGACAACACATAAGAGTTGCCAGTGGCACATAGAAGTAGTCAAATGCTTGGAGTTAGTCAAGTGAATTCCACAGTAGACTAAAATATGGTATTCACTACTGTATTTATAGGAATGGGGACATACCCATTATCGTCCATAGGTATGCTACAACATTATGTAATATCAGTCCTCCTATATGGGTGTGGATGTTGGACAATCTTCTCTCAGATTAAGAAGAGACTTAAAGCAGCAGAAATATAGTTCTATGGAAAAATGCTGATAATATAAGGAAGTTTTCAGGAAAATGGAACAAAATGGAAACTTATACTTAGAATCAGAAAAAAGTTGACAGGTCATATATTGAGAAACAAGGGCTTGTTGGAGATTTTGATACTTGCAGGAGATTCTGAAGTCAAGAGGGATATAGCAAAGCAGAAAGTAACCTACATAACAAATTTGTGTAAATGAATGGCAAAACAGATTGGGAGAAATAAGAAAAAGACAAATTTTACTAAGTGTAACAAAGGACAGGAAGTTGTGGAGAGCTATGATCGGCTCATGACCTGAAATGACACAGCACATAGAAAAAGAAGATGCCACATTCATAAGTAATTGGATTTCAGCTTCATTAATCAGACATTTTCTTATCTTCTTTTGAAGTGGCACTGCATGCATTTGACTCATTTTCACCTTTTCATGCTCTTCTTGATTTCTATTAAAATGAATATTCAAGAATAATTGCTAGCAACTCTGATCATATAATCAGTTCCCTAGGTCTTTCATTCAAGGTCAGTTTATTTTCTGCTACTGTATTTTCTAATACCTCCTCTCCCGCATACACAGATAGGGTTGTTTTGCTGCAAAGGAGCATTTATTAAACTTTCTTCTTTTCATTACAGCTTTTATCGTTATATTCAAAACAGTCTCTTTAACCAGCTAAAAAATGATGTTGCTACAGTGTTATTGCAGCAGAAGTTGTGGAAATGTTTTTAGATACCCTCACAGAATATGCCTGTGAAATTACCTTATAAGATTGAAAATACATTACCTTATAATGTGCCAGATGCTCCACAGAAAATGGTTAGTAAATTCCAGTAAGACATTAGTGTGTCAGCTTGCCCAATGGCAAGTGGGCCCTTGATGGAGTAGGCCCCTTATATTAAATAAAAAATGCAATAAGGAAATAAACATGGACAACTGTTTTAGTAAATAAACAAATTTTTAATAAAAAGGATTAAGAACTTTATAAAGTCATCCGAACACTATCAGTTATTCAAGTCCAGTGTGGGAAGACATTTTCAAAGATAAAGACAAGGTTAAGAAAATTGCAGTCCTGGAAGAATTTGGAATCATACATGTTGCTATCCATTGAAAAGGAATTGTTAGATGAATTGGATGCAGAAGTAATTATTAGCAGATTTGAACACTCATCTAGTGAACACAAACGATTGTTCTTAACATAGAGGACTTCACACAAGGATCAATTCTGCTTTTGAACTATCTGTTAATGTGTAAATTGTGCAGTAAACGGTTTAAAAATACCAAACTATTAAACTTAGAAAAAAATGAATAAATAGAAAATTCAATTATAATATTCTGTATTTGCATTTGGTATCTACAGCCAGTAATGTGTACAATACATGTATACTGTAATTACCAAGAAATATACATTTTTCCAGAAAAATTTAATTGCAACCTTTTTCCATATGTATTTTTTAAAATTTTTATTCATTCATTAAATTAAATAACATTGTAGTTGTAGATGGGCACCCTTTATCTCTTATTTTCGGTTGAGCTTTATAGCTTTTTTTCCTTCCCATAATTCATCTCTTTCCCTGGTCTACTGCAATATATCTTTCTATAAAAGAAATCCCCTGTTACAGCTTCTTCTTCTTCCCCACCACAAGGTATGTGACATTCCATTTTCTTTTCTTCTTTTTTCAAACTACAGACCCTAATGATCCTGAAAATTTCACACAACTTAGTCTCACACCCATGTTGGCACTTTGCACTATAGCTGCCATTGTTCTGGGCTCCCAAAGTCTTTTGCTGACCAAGAGTTGGTATCATTTCATAGAGGTCCATATTTTCTACACCAGTGCCACAGATACGTTATCAGGGAAACCTGTCACAAAAGCTAGTTTCACCATCTGATCCAGTCCTCTCTCTAGATATCCTGTGAGCCCTGTCATCCTCTTGATATTATTGGTGTAGACATCCACTAATTCTGCATTTCATTTCACTCTCTTGGGCTTTTCATAAGATTTAAAGGGCCCTTCAGTGAATGCTTTCTTCAGTCTGGTCTCTATCATGTCCTTTTCCAACTGGTCTTCATCACTCATTTCAAGGTAGAGAGCTAGTGTATCTCCTTGCAGAAAAAGTGGAAGAAAACTAGCAATGTCTGGCACTTTTTGAAGCTTGTTGACCAATTTCACCTTCTCTATCTGTATGGCTATATCACCTCCACTAAACAGTGGTCTCACATCTCTATCCTGTTTTACCATTCTAAACTCCATATTGCTGAAATAGCTTGTGATGCAAAATCTTTAAATAAAAAATTTGAAAAAAAATTGTCCCAGGATCTCTTGTCTTTCCTTACTCTCAAATCTTTTTCTTCCTCTTGCAACTCGTCTCTTAAGAAACGAGCAAAATCCCCCAACTCCTATTTTTCAATCGAGCTTTATAGTTTTTCTTCCTTCTCATAATTTCTCTCTTTTCCCAGTCTGACGCAATATTATTTTATAAAAGAAATCCCCTGCTGCTGTTTCTTCTTCTGCTCCACCATGATTCCATTTTCTCTTCTTCCTTCGTTCAAACTACAGAATAACCTGTTGAGGTTATCACTAAACAATAAACAATTGCATTTTCATTTAGTTAAGAAAAGTAAAAGCATTTCTGCATTTTCTAACTGAATCTGTTGAACACTTAAGAGATGTTAACCTCCAGGAGAGTGAATCTGTGCATCTTCTCAGGCTAACGTTTTCTGATAACATGAAATGGAAAGATTATATTGAATTAATTGTTAGGTCTACTGCTAGGGAGCTTCCTTTGCTGTGTCTTATGAGATAAGTTTTCTCACCAGTCTCATCCATGCATTGAATATTGCTGCAATATCTGGCCTGCTGCTTTTGCTATATATTTAGAGATTCTTGATAAAATTCAAATAAGAATCTGCAATATTATTAGTCCTGATGTAGCACCTCAGCATCAGTCACTTTTTCATCACCATAACAAAGTTTTTCTGTGCCTTTCCTGTAAATATTTTCAGGATAATTGTTCTGATGGGCTTTCCTCTTTGGTACCTAGACTTTACAAATGTAAGCATACTACTAGATTAGCAGCAATATCTCATCATTTTGCAGTTTAAATGGATGTAACTCTAAGTTCTGTGCCAACAGTTTTTTCTTTTCTCATGTCTCGCTTGTGGAAATTTCTTCCAGCTTCTTGCTTTCCAGTGAAAAATTTAAATGCAGTGTCAGTTGTTATCTTCTGTCTTCGTAATTTCTATTTTTTATTGTTTACTCTCCTTGATTGTGTTTTCGTTTTTTTCTCATATTCTCTCACACACAGTTATCCCTTGCATCTTAGAGGCTTTATTGCCTTGCTTGGGGTGAAATGATGAAAAAATAAATTAAATTTTACTTTTTGGTTCCTATTTTAGATATAATAATGATCAAAGTAAAAGAGTGGATTTAATTAGTCACTGACAAAAATGCATATAACTCTGTCCCAGTCAAATTTTGATCTTCAAAAATTTAAATGCAGTGTCAATTACTATCTTCTGTCTTCTTAATTCCTGTTCTTTTTTGTTCTTTCTCCTTAATAATGTTTTCTTCTTCTCATTTTCTCTCACACTCAGGAACCCCTTACATCTTAGTGGCTTTATTACCTTGCTTGGGGTGAAATGATTAAATAATGAAAATGGAATAGTTTTGTCAATCTTTTAGAAGTTTACAAAAAGCCATGCCAGTCAATAGACTTAGTTGAAAAATGCTTCTGAACTGAACAATAAGATACAAATATAGAGTTGAATTGACCAATAAAGCATAGACAATTGCATTTTCATTAAGCAAAAGTTTGTCTACATTTTCCAACTCAGTCCTGTACATGATGATAAACTACATTTGGCAGCAAGGAGATTGGAGGTTTTCAGGAGTGTAGAACCATCTCTTAATTGCTGTTGTTCACCAGTCCACCCTGACCTCGGGTGGTAGCACTTGTGAGGGTCCCAGCAAATAGTGAACCTCCAAACAAAAACAAAAAAAAAACACTTTGAAAGTATAAAAGTACTAGTGACATATTTCTATATTAAGACAAATTACAACCAATATCTATTTATAGTAAAATGACCAACAATACATTTTATTTGTAGTTGAATGCATACAATTGCATTCAAAATATAAACCATAAAATTGTGTTCAAAATATTTAGATTTCAGCCTTAACTAACACATGGAGGTTGATATGCCAGGAAACAAAAATCAATCAAACATTTTCCAACTAAATCTATTGAACACTTAAGAGAATAAAAATCTTGATATAAAATCAGAAGCAAATTTTCATGCTGTGAATATTATACTTGTAAAATTTAAATTATTTACTTAACGTACACAACTTCTTTTGGTGTCACTTTCATTAATGTGTGGTATGTTCATTTCACAGCAACTGGTAATCTTGTTCCCCAACAATCCACTTCCTTTACAAGTTGTTTATCCTCCTGGCATTTTCCGAGTAATTTTAAGTTTGCCATTTGCTGCCAATTGATTGAGACTAATTTTTTTTTTTCCTTGTTTGTGTTCCCACAAATGCAGAGTTAAGAAAATTGAAGTTTATTCTATTCCTGAGGACAACTAAATTAACAAACTGAGTTCAAAGGGCATTTGTCAGTGTCCCACTCTGAAATATTAATGATCTCAAAAGTCACTTGTATGCACATCAGCAACTCCAACTGAACCAAATTTGGGTTTGGACATTTTTAGATGCATAATCTCTCATAAAAACTCTGTAAGCTACTCTTAGGAGCCAAATAGAAGTCAAATGAATTTTTTTATTTTTTTTATTTTTATTTTTTTTTAATTCTTTTTGAAACTTTCTGACCCCATCCCAAGCTTATTAACCACCCTTTTTATTAATTTCATACTTTTTGACATTTTAAATAATTTTTTGATCCTCCCCTTTTATTAAGACACCCTGTTGAAAAATGTTGTGCCACCCTGATTATTTAAACTACTTTGTGATTTTCTAATCTTTCCTTTATTAAGCCCCCACTCTGTTTACTGTATATTGATTGAAATTCCAACTCCCCTAATTAATAAAAACCTTATTTGTATTTTTTGTTGATCCACCCCTTTTATTAAGACTCCCAGTTAAGTGCATATTTAGAAAAATTCTGCTCCCTCCTGATTATTACGACCCTCATTGTCTTTATACACCTAAGTGTATTTTCTGATTTTCTGATCCACCCCTGTTTATTGAGGAAAGAATTCTGACTTCTAATTTTTTTTTTTTTTTTTTTTTTTTTTTTTTTTCAATGATGTTCACACCATACAAGGCCTGAGGGCCATGAAGTAGAAGGTTACAGAGTATGAGCTACAGCCTAAGTAGATATGTGGGGAAGATAGCAGTTAATCCTAGACTGGCACAGGTTAAGATTGTAGCAACCTCAAGACAGTGGTTCATGAGAACTTACATCACCCCAGGAGGATATGAAGGGAATGAGGGTGGTTCACTACAATGGATGTAGTATGGTGGGTCTCAGCTGTGATGATTAGAACTAGTGGAAATAAGGAGTGTAGTTCATCTGAATACTTTCTATGGAAATAGCAATAGATTAGTGAGAGGCTTGCGATGTTTCATCCATGAGAAAGTGGTTGTAGGGGGGAAAATAATTTGTTATTCACAAGGACGCTATTGAACTCTGTTGAAAGTGAAAACTGGGCAGCTCCTGCCCATATAAGGCAGCAGCACTCCATTTTCATCCAAATTTTGCTCTTGTAAAAGTATAGGATAGCAGGAGAAGTCAGATTGATTGATTCGTTTCATATGACTTAACAATTCCAATTCATTATCTATTATACCACCTGCACTTTCAAGCTTACAGCACCTGGTATTCCAAAGCAGTCACTCATCTAGGTCCTGACCAGGCTTAATGTTGCTTAACTTCAGCAATCATATGGGAACTGGTATTTCATCATGATGTGTCCATAAGCCAGGAGGAGTCAGGTACTTGCTGGAGTGGTACACGGAATCAACTGTTTTTCTAGCATTGTTAGTAATGGATTGTATGTACAAGTTCCACTTGAGGTTTGGGCTGAGTTTATCCCAATATCAAGATATGAGGCCTCCTTGAGGGAACATTTGCTCATCTAAATAATGATGGAATATCTCTAGTTTGGTTTTCGAGGCATTGAATATGAGTAGCCAGTTTTCCCCCTACTGAGTTCTTAGAGCTAAGTCAGAGGAGAGATCAGCTGCCAGGTTCTGGTCATCTAGAGCTTTAGAGGTGTATCATTAGCATAGATAGTGGTCAGAATATAGGCAGATGATTTATGTAAAGTAGGAAGAGGATTGAACTGAGAAGGGAACCTTGGGGATTCTGAGAACTCGCTGATAATAACTAACTTCACTAGGAAGGACTTTATAACTGAAAAAGACTCTTCCTGTGATTCCATAGCTAGAGAGCTTGTGCAGTTACCCTATATGCCACACCTTGTCAAAGGCCTTTGAAATATCTAATGTGATCATCCTTGAGATGTAGGTCCGATTTCAATGACATTGTACACACATATTGTAAATTTACCAATATAGGTCAAGACCAATTTTTCAATCTTCAGGCCTCCCATGTTTGGCAGGAAAATTAATAAAACTGAAGGTGGGTATGACTTTTTACTAAAACCAAGGCAAAGTTACATATGAACAAAATTTTTACTGGATGAGTTGATGTTCTTTGCACTTAATGCAAAACATCAGCTCATGTTATGAGATTTATGTAGAGTGCTTGATAGTTTTCCTGCAACATTGGCTTCACAAGACTGTGAAAAATAGTTTTTTTTGTACTACTTAAAATAAAAACTTGAATAACTACCTCATTTTTTATCCGCTTTTCTTCAAACATGTCACAAAAAATTTGCCATCATGCAAGAAATAAGTTAATGTGGTTTTAGTCCTGCTCGTTTCCCCACATATGATGATAAACCATGAAAAACTGTTCAAAAAGCCTGCTTTTCATCAATAACTCCGTTTTTTCATCCAATGCTTTCCAAATTTGCCATGTAAATTACATATGACACACAAATTGTCTTGCGTGAATGTTTTGTTTAGATTATTTCAGTTAAGTGGACAAAATCTGCAACAAACTAGGTCCCAAATTGGCTTTTGCTATTTAGGCAATAATTTCTTCATCCTAAATTGGCATTCGAACAACCTTTTGTGCAAAGATTGAGAGAGGTTACTGGAGTGTTAAAAGGAAAAAATTCCCAAAGAACTTCTTATTAACCCCAGATTTACAGTAAATATATGGAGTGTGGAGGGGCATTCATGCATTGGCACTTGCAGTTGAATCAATCTCTGATGCTTCATCCCTGTTTTTGTTTGATTATTAGATTTGTGAATAATGCCATATTTGAAAGTTATTACGGCCATAGGAAATTTACTGAATATCTAAAACATTGAAACAATTTAACCCCAGGCCATGACCGCACAAGAAAGTTTTATCAATGGAATTACTTTATTAAGAACAATCAAACACTTGTGAAGGACATACTGTAAAAAAAGATGAGTGTTTGCAGAGTAGCTTCGTATACCAATGAATGATGCATGCAGGTAGGGGCAGACAGACAGACATTTTTAGGCAGGCGGGGTGCAGTTATACAATTGCAGCCATGTACACCTAGGCATTGTCAAGTACCTTGGATAGTCTAAAATAAAGCCAAGTTTTAAAATAAAAAATTAGAATTGTAAAATTTAAAATATTATGGCTCAGAATTGGTAATCGGAGAGCCAAGTTCCAATTCCAGTTGGATTTGTTATATTTACTTATATGGAAATATCTTTGAGAAAGGTCTGACTCCAATTAGATTCCTTTTGTTCAAGTAGAAATATCTAATGCTCATTTCTATTTTTTTGCCCTCCTACATCCACTATGGGGGGAGGTGATCTCTACCCCATATTTTCGCTTTGGTCAATGTTGATTGTTGAACATAGGAAGACATGCCTGTATTTTTTGGCAAAAAGTGTATGCAAGAGTTTGTGTCCTAAATATAAGCTAAAGTCTTTTCCTTCTCTTCCAGTGGCCCATTGTGTCTTGGTGGCATTATCGCCTTTCTTGAGCTGGTGGCTCTTACTCTGTAAGCCTCTACCTTGAATAATTCTTGAGCCTTGTACAGGTTGAACATCATTTTCAGACAAAAAGCTAGGAAGGAAACCCCCATCAATACTGGAAAGCACAGCAACAGTCCCTGGACTTATTTTCCTGAAAAATTATTTCGAAAGAAAAATTTTATAAATTTTACATGAAATCAGTATAGTCTATCAGAAAGGAGTATTGCTACCATATTGCTGGAGATGCCCAGTTCTAACTTGCCTGTCTTGATAGAATTCAAATCATTTATGCGGCCTTGTGGGCGATGAATTAGTTACCACTCTACAACCACTTTTCCAACGATAAAATGATGCAAGCTTCTTGCTACTCTAATTGCTATTTCAATGGCATGTGTTCTGACATACTACATTCCTTGGTCTCACCTGACCTTTGCGGCTGCATTCGTTGGTCTCACCTGACCTTTGCGGCTGCATTCCTTGGTCTCACCTGACCTTTGCGGCTGCATTTCTTGGTTCCACCTGACCTTTGCGGCTGCATTTCTTGGTTCCACCTGACCTTTGCGGCTGCATTTCTTGGTTCCACCTGACCTTTGCGGCTGCATTTCTTGGTTCCACCTGAGCTTTGCAGCTGCATTCCTTGGTCCCACCTGACCTTTGCGGTTGCATTTCTTGGTCCCACCTGACCTTTGCGGTTGCATTCCTTGGTCTCACCTGACCTTTGCGGCTGCATTCCTTGGTTTCACCTGACCTTTGCGGCTGCATTCCTTGGTCCCACCTGACCTTTGCGGTTGCATTCCTTGGTCACAGCTGACCGTTGCGGCTCCATTCCTTGGTCCCACCTGACCGTTGCGGCTGCATTCCTTGGTCACAGCTGGGATGCACAATGCCTCATACACACGGCTGAACCATCCTTATTCATTTTATATTCCATATGTATGACAACTTCTTCCCAAAATCTGCTGCTTAATGGAACAGATTGCTGGCAGGATATTTTCCAAATCACTACAATTTCAACCTATTCAAGTATAAGGTTAACAATTATTTTTCCTGTATGACCTCATGAAGTTCACCTCTTGCCTTTTCTTATGCTGATACAACACACAATAACCCTTTACCTTGACTGGCTCTTGTGCCTTATATTGAGGGAACATTATTATAAAAAGAAAACTACCTCACATTACTCCATAATACTTAATAATTAAATGTAAATAGTGAGAATGTGGGGAGCGGTCAAATATGTTAAATTTTTAATGCTTTTTGTGTATATTGAATGAATATGTGGTGCTTGCTTGTATCAATGATTACTAAACCAAGTACCTAAAATACCTAAAACATTTTATTTGTATTGAATATACAGCAATTCTTTGTATCAATAGTTACCAAACCTTGTACATAAAGACAGTAGTGCAAATAAACCTTTAAGTTGTTTAGAAATGTCTTTGTTTTTCTATTATTATTGAATATATCATTTCTCTGATGCCACCCATCAAATTTTGCAGTAAAGAGGTTCCTACGTATCTCTTTCTCATTAGCTAATTCTGGTCTAATGTAATTTTAACATTTTATGTAAAATATGGCACCTTAACCCTAAAATGAAAATAAAAGTTCTGAATTTCATTTACTAATTGTCATTTTCTTTTCTAATTGACTAGACTTGATGAATTCATTAAAATGTTTTAGACATATTGTTGTTATGAATTTTTTTCTTATGATTAAATCTCAAACAGTTTTGGATAGGTATGTAATTATTTTGATATTATTAATTTTAGCTATATTGCTTTGCATGTTAATGAGTTGGTAGGTAATATATATATATATATATATATATATATATATATATATACATTGAAATATAGTCTTAAGATGTGCTATATTTATGGGATAAAGTGCTCAATATCAGAGATAGAGCATGTGTAAATATAAAAGTGAACACAGAAGTCAACATTTAGAGGTGACAGTCTGTTTCATGCTAGATGCAATCGTCAGGCCTGATGATTGCATCTAACATGAAACAGACTGTCGCCTCTAAGTGTTGACTTCCATGTTCACTTTTATATATATATATATATATATATATATATACACACATTTTTTTTTGTGTGTGTAACAATTGAGGGACATTGTACTGTACAAAATCTTTTTTGCATCTAACAATTGAGGGTTAGTGTGCAAAATAATAATGGCCACCCACCCAAATTCAAGTTATTAGGTTGGTGCAAAAATAATGACATAATAATGTCGTTTTTTGACGTATTTTTTAATGTCAAAAAACGACATTATTATGTCATTATTTTTGCACCAACCTAATGTATTTGTTTTTGAAAAGAAAAAAGAACTTTAGTTAAATAAAGATTATTAGAGACAGACATGAGTTACAGACAACATTAGTCATGTTGAATATTTGCTTTACAAATTTAACTATATCTTTTTAAAATTAATTTTCAAAACAAGAAAGGCTTGCTATAGTTTTTGATTTAACAAAACTTAATTTAAAATTGTTTATTTTTTTCATGTTAGTAACAAACCAAAAAACAATGTTTATTTTTTAAAGATTGAATAAAAAATTATTTTCCATGACATAAATAAATTATTTTTTTCATATCATAGTTTTGGAGTGGGGCAAAGAGCCTTGCACTGGCCCTGCCTGGACTAATTCAAGATATTTTGTTTGAAATTTGCTTTTGAAAAGTAAAGTAAAAAAGAAGAATAGATATTAAGTTGCATTTTTAAAATCTGCAATAATGAATGAATAATAAAAAGTTAAAATAATTGCACAAAAAAATATGGAAATAAATTCAAGAGAATAGAAAATTTAAAAATACTTACAGCATTTCAAAATCATCAGCAGAATTAGAAAGTAAAAACAAATGGGAATAATAATTATTCTCGTTCATTTTTACTTTTTAATTCTGAGAATTTTGAAACACATGGCTAAAAATGGATTCTCATGCAATTATTACGTATTTTTAATTTTAAAATATCTTCGCAAATACAGATCATATGATGACAATTTTTTTTTGCAAAAAGGTGGGTTGGATGATACTGAGTCTGAATATATATTTATTTTGTCAACAATTATTATATGTTACAATTCGGAACATATCTTGTGGAATTTGGTAATAGCCCGAGGGGGGAAAAAAAATCTGATGATACATTGCTTTTAGTAGGATGTCAAATAAGCAGACTCGGAAATTACAGATTGAATCTACAGACTGTCAAGGATTACTCAGGCCTTCCAAACTTTACACAAAAATATTGTGCTTTGGGAACTTTTGCTGTAAACATAAATTGGTTGTAAATATGTAACATTTATGAGGATAATATACAGATATCTTTCCTTAGGTGTTTCTAAATTGTACTGCTATTAACATTAACAACAAACTATTTTAAATTACAAAATTGTACTTGCATTAAATGAAAATTACTTAAATATAATACACATTACTTATAATAGATTCCTTCTTGTCTTCAATTTTGACAGCATGGGGACACTAGTATTATATATTTATTTTTATATCTGTCTATATTTCTTGAGATGAGGTATTGTAATTATTTACATTGTTCAGAATGTTGTCCTCATCTGTTATTATATTCACATGGCCCAGTGGATAAAAGCATTGGTTGAATCTAGTGACTTGAGCCAAAGACTTGTGAGTTCAATACTTGGCCACAGCAGAGGTGAATAAAAACTTGGAGAGTTGAGTTAAAGGGAGATAACTGATACTGAGACATCCAGTATGTGTAACTAGAACAATCTATCCTGGAGGACGAAATAAAGGGTTCAGTTCAAAATTCCAATCATCTGAAGAAGGCCACAGCATACAATGGCTGAAATGTTGGGAATATGGCAATGAAGATGAGGACAACAGTCCGGACAATTTAAATAGTGTAAATAATCTATTTTTATCTAATTTATTCTTATTATTATTCAAAACTATTAGGTTGGTGCAAAAATAATGTTGTTTTCTCACATAGTAACATATGTGAGAAAACAACATTATTTTTGCACCAACCTAATATTATGGATATGATCAGAACCAAAAATGTCTGTAATAAGCAGGCATATAGAGAACATACTGTTACAATTGTTCCTTCCAATATATTAGGGAAACTTGCAGAAATTTAAAAAAAATATATTCATGAACATCAGAAAGATCTCCTTCAAAACAATTTATCTAATACATTATTTATGCACAGAAATAATTTCAGCCACAATTTTGATCTAAAAATGTTACATTTATTAAAAGAGAAATTAATTTTATTTTCATTGTTTTTACTATTGCCCTCATCTTTATTGCCATATTCACAATGTTTTGTCCATTGTATGCTTCAGATTTCTTCTGGTGATATATTAAGTTGGCCAGAAAATCCTGACTCACTTAGGAAGTGGAAAGAAAACAACACCAACATTTATTCTTCAAAATAAAGTCCATCATCCTTGATGGTCTTCTGTCAGAAATCAGCCAATGTCCAAATCTGTCCCAGAAAGCAGTCTGCTAGCTTTGAATGAAAAAAACCTGTAAACAAGTTTCCTTCACTCCATCAAAAGAGTTGGTCGCAAAGGAAGTGTGTTATTGAACGGAATAGGCCATAGTCACTCAGAGCAATATCGGGATTGAATGGTGGATGTGGAATAATTTCAACGATGTCCATCTGTTTGAACTTCTCCATCAACCTGGCAGTGTGTAGCCTCCCATTGTCTTGCTGAAACAAAGCCCGACCTTGATTGCCCAAAGCTGCATACTCCTTCATTAGTTTGTTGTACATACGGTCTAGCTGCTGTCAATACAGTTTAGCATAGATGGCATAACCATGTGGAACAAGCTCAAAATGCAGTACTCCTTGGAAGTTTCACCAGACAGATCAAGATTTGTTGTTTTCTTTCCTCTTCCTGAGTGAGTCAGGACTTTCTGGCCAGCCTAGGACATTGCAATTTTGAACCAAACACTTTATTTAGTCAATGGGAGTAGATTATTCTAATTCCACACACCATGCCTTTTTTGATATCTCAGTTTGAATTTTTTTATTTATAAACCTGTCTCAGCAAATATTTTTTTACCAGAGCTCATATTACAAAAAATGGTTACTGATACATTAGGTTTATAAGTCCCAAATATTCATTTCCCTAGTGGATAAAAGCATTGGTTGAAGTAATCCAAAAAGTGACTTGACTCAAAGAATTTGTGCTGGTCACAGCAGAGGGAACAAAAGCTTGGAGAATTGAGTTATTAAAGGTAATTAACTGAAACTGAGATATCCAGAAAAGGTTCACATGGAATAAATAAAGGGTTCTGTTCAAAATTCTAACGTATATCAACTGAAGAAAGATGGGTCATACAATGGCTGAGATGTCATGAAAATGGCAATAAAGATGAGGACAACAGACTGAAAGATGTAAATCGTTACAATACCTCATCTCAGAAATATCGATAAAGAAAAGAACTTAGATGAAAAGTTCTTGAAAGTGTAATTATCAATTCTTGTCAAAAAATTAAATAATTGGATTTTTTCAATTATCTCCTTAAAAGAAATGTTTCTTTCTCAAGTCAACACATATGACTATATAAATTAAGAAAGATTAAAAGTAAACAGTTAATTTGTGACCTTTTAAATAATTAAACATAAATAAATTAAATAAATTAAGATAAAATACATAAAAATAAATAATAATTACCATAAAAAATAAAAATTCAACATCATTTACTCACTTTCGTTTATTAGGCAAAAAAAATTACATCACTTAGTGTCCTCCATAGTTTATGTTTCCTTATATATCAAGTTTTAAGAAAATATTTTAGATTGTTCTCAAATGCCAAATTTGAAAACTGAATGATATTTTTGAAGTTCTGAAATAAAATGTCGACATTTACCTTGATAAAATTCCTCAAAGAAGAAAATGGGTTGATATAGAAAAGTTTTTCTTTTGTCTTTTTTTTTTTATTTATATTTTCTTTACAGATATCATCTATTTATATCTGAATTTTCAAACACACATACACACATGTAAAATTTCAAATAGAGTATATCAGTAAAAAGACAATATGACTAACGACAAAAGGAAACTTCTCTTAACCAATGCTTTTCATCCTTTGTCTAATGAATGCCACACTTATTAAAAAAGAAAATAACTTATTTAGACGGAAAATTCTTGAGAGTGCTGCTAGCAAATTTTATCAAAATATAAATCTGCGCCTTGGAATTTTTCAAATAGTTCCTTTCCTGAAAGAATTACTTCTATCCTAAAGCCAACATACATGACTATGAAAATATTGAAAAAGTAAAAGACAAGGGCTAAATTCATGGCCTCATCTTATTTAAAATATATTGCACATAAATTAATCTTAAACTGAAATAATTTAAATACTAATTCAAGGACATCATTTACTCACTTTCACTTATTAGACCAGTGGTTCTCAACTGGTATGTCTGGGCACACAAATGCTCCCTGAAAGGTAGCCAGGTGTGCTCCAAGTTAACAGAAAAGTATTTTATGAAGTATATTTAAAAAAAAAAACAAAACTTTATTTTTAAAAAGCTGGAGACACTAATCAATGTAATGTCTTAAAAATAAATGCTTATTTCAGCAGACTTCTGTATTATTTACCTATTTTAAAATTTCAGGACTTATTTTTCCTTATTAAAATTTAAAGTGTTTTTAGTTACTTGACAAGTGTGCCCCGAAGTGAAAAAGGTTGAGAAACACTATAATAGACATTGAATTGTCACTTGGCATCCTCCATAGCTTGCCTTGACATTTTGGCTAACCTGATGAATATTTAAGAGTTTTTCTTAAATTTAGAAATTTTGAAAAACCAATAACATTTTCCTCTTGTATATAAATACTTGTTACAAAATACAATCCTTGCATTTGCCTTGATAAAGTCCTTCAGAAAATGAAAAGCATTGGCTAAAATAAGTTTTACTTTTTCATTTGTTCATTTGTCTTCATTCATATATATATATATATATATAATTAATTAAAAATACAACATATTTTTAACTTATTTGTTTAAATCTTATTTAAGTGCATACTCATATTTGAGTAGATGCTCTTTTTTTTATTTATTTACATCTACCAGTCTGAATATTTGAGAAATCTTGTTAGAAAAATATGTGCCAAGCAGCATTTGAACCTGTGTTCCCTAGGCAAAACCATCATTAGACCACTCAGACATGTAGGACTTCCTGAACAAACAAAGCCTGAATAGTGCTTTTGAATACATATCTTCCTAATTCTCAAAATATGCATATCTGCTCAATTTTGTATCCTACCATAATCAGAGAAAATTTTTTAGAAAATGGAGGACACAGATTTAAATCCTGCTGGAAGGTGCTTATTTTTCTAACGAGATTTCTTCATTATTCAGACTGGTAGGTGTAAATAATTAAATATACTGTTTAATAAATAAATAAAAAAAAACAGAACATCTACTTAAATATGAGTATCCATTTAAAATAATATTTAAACAGATTATATACTAAGAGATGTTTCATTGTATAGTTTAGACATGTTCTGTCTACTGATTTTCAATAAGATCCTTTCATACTTGTGAATAAGATTTTGATGTCATTATTGAAGGATGAGAGAAAAATGCCATGTTTATACATATCTGTTTTATTTCCAAGTACTTTCGACATATCCATGTCATCATCAGGAGATATATATATGTATGTGTGTGTGTGTGTAATCATGAGAAATGAATTATAAAAATATCAAAGAAATAAATTTCTGAAGTTGTGCATTTATTATTGAGAGAATTGTACATGAATTCATTTTTCTTACTCTTATATTCTTTTTTTTTTATTTCAGGTAAGTACAGTTCCTCTCATCATTAACTGGTAAGAAAATTTTAAATTTTATTTGCTGGATTTTGCAAGATTATTATCTGGAAGAGTAGAAACAGATCTCTCTTTCTCTCTTGGGATATTAAGTGTGTGTAAAAGTCACCAGTGCCTACTTTCTCGACTCTTTGGTATACCCAATTATTTATTTACTATATATATATATATATATATATATATATATATATATATATATGCACACACACTCAGGGCATGATGAGTAAATTGTTGTCATTTTATATTTTTAATTTTGCACATGCACATTGTTTTTGATTTTGTCAACTGCACAATACAGTAGGGTCAGTTGGGCACTGTCTGCGAGAAAAAGATTCACTCTGCCAGAAGTTTGAAAACAGCATGCTTTAATACTTGGCATTCATGCTGGAAGCCCCAGTATGAACTTTTAAAAATCTTGCAAAAATAAAAATATATTATTTTGAAATGTTATTTGTGGAAAATTAAGAAATTTAAAGTTTAATTAATCTGATTTGAAACATCATTACTTTTAGCATAAAAAAATGTAGTAGAAAAGCATTTAACCACGGGGACTTGTTTTTGACATAATGATCAATTTATTGTCAGCGTGAAATTTGGAAAAATTATGTAAGGAGGGACAGAAGTGACAAATTTTATGAATTTTAAGTGAATATTTTTTTTTTTAATTTTTTATTCAATTACTACCCAGTAATTTTTAAAAATTAACAAATATTTTAAACAATGTAATATTTTATTGATTTTTAGGTACATTAGCTTCATAGATTTGAAGACATATTCTGAAAAAATAATTAATGATAAAATTGAAAATACTATAACAATTTCATCAAATAATTTTAAAATTTCATAACTGAAATATAAAAAGTAATTATAAATAAAATACCATAACATTTCATAAATAAAAAATAATTATTATTATACATTACCTCTCATGAAATGCTTCATAAATAAGATGCCTATACATATAATTAGTACCTATAATAATGTTTTATTGAATTTTAGATACTTTGGCTTTAAATTTACTATGGTTATTGCTCTTATTTTCTGATAATGTCATTTATGAACATCCATATCTACAAAAATCGGCCCTTTTATACACAGATAAAAATAATTCCAAATTCTTTTTAAAATACTGGTGGCCCTTAAATTTTAATAAACTTTTCGATTTATGATTAGTAAATATAGTTTTTACTAAATAACACTAACAGTTTACACCATTTAAAAAAAATTTTAAACTATAAATTATTCTAATTAAAATTTTTAAAAATGAAAACATATCTTGTAAAAGTTTATTATTCATTGAAAATATTTTTTTCTTAAGACAATATTATCGTTAATATATCTTATTCATAAAACCAATTAGATTTTCTGATTAAATACTCGTTTAGTTTTATTGCATTTTTACAATTCAGATCGAATTTTCAGTTAGTGGGGGTCTTATTTTACAAAAAAAATTGATTTAAATTCTTGAAGGAGTTCTGCTTTTAATTAATATAAACATAAAGAGTTACATCATTAAATTTCTCATGTTTTCAAAAAATTAAATAAGTGTGGTGTAAATGACATAAAAAAAATATATATATTTTTTCCAAGATTTTCTAAAATGAAACATTTCTAAAATAATTTCATTCATTTGTGAATAAATGCTGAAAGTTTCATTAAAACTCAACAATTATTTGATTTTTGCAAGAATTTCCAAATCAGTGTGTTTTTCCCCACAAAAAAAGAAGCTAAAATTTCCTGTGATAATTTATAGTAAACCCGTTGACGCAAGAGAAAGAAAATTTTTAACCAACGTCCTAAAAGGGATTAAAAAACATAATTAGATAATCCAAAAATACTTTCGTCTTTCCTCTTAATAATAACATTAAGATTCTGTCGATAAAATTTGTGGAAGTATATATAAATATGGACATTTTTTTTTTTATTTGTTTTTTTTATCATACTTTCTAATCCTCTGGTGGACTAATTGGATCTCTTTGCTGTTTCTCATTCTGGTTGTTCCTTTTTTTTTTTTTTCTTTTTACATGTTCCTGGCATTATCCAGTATTTCTTGTTACTTTTTATCCTGCTACCAAAAGAAAATCAGAAGAATTATTCACTGGCAATATTTGTGTGTTTTGTCTGTCAATATTGATTCCTGTCTATTTTTTCTTTACTACTTGGTCAGTCTATATTGATATTATATAGACATTTCTAATTTCTATTTTCAAATACTATTTGACGAATTTTGTTGATTCTATTTTCACACAGTAACATTATATATATATATATATATATATATATATATATATATCTTTTAGGTTATTGAATTTCTTAATTTTTATTATTGCTATTACATTAATTAATATTATTACTAACATACTATTATAGGTTATTGCATCCTAAACAAATTATAATGAAGTTTGTCGTTTAAAATGCAGCACTTGGAGAAGAATTATTTTTTACCTTCCAACCTCTCCGTCACAGGCGTGATGTGTTGAGCTGCTCACTGTTCTATCATTACTTTCTATGGAAAGTGCTTGGATGAACTACATTCCTTGGTTCCATCAAGTCTAATCTTCACGGCTAGGACCTGCCATGCTGCTTACATTGTAGCAAACGACCCACATTCCCTCTGTATTCCATCAGTGAGAAGTAAGTTCCACTCAAACAAGATCTTTCTGTGAACCACTGTTCTGTAGAACCTACTACCAAGAGGATGTTTCCCAAATCCTTACAATCTTAATCTAGAGTTAACCATTATCTTACCCTTCTGTCCATATAAACTACCCCTTAATGTAACACTCTACCTTGAGTGGCCCTTGGGCATTGTACAAAGTGAACCTTACTGTAAAAAAAGAATTAAAATAGAAATAGTTTAACGGGTAATTAGTGTTATTTAATGACATCATCTTGTCTTTTTTATGAAAAGAAACTGATGCAAATATTATGTGTGGGCAAAAGCTTCCAGCTTAATAGTATTTTTTTAATAATAATGTTCACAAGGCTCAAGAGCCACTTGATCTAGAGAGTTACAAAGTAAGAGGCTCAGTTTTATGGTGATATGTATGGAAGATAGCAGTTAACCCTAGACTTAAACAGGTTAAGATTGTAATTATCAGGGGAAGCATCCCCTTAGAAGCAGTTGTTTGTGGGAAGAAGCTGCTCAAATGGAACTTACATCTTACCAACAGAATATGAAGGGTATGAGGGTGGTTCGCCACAATGTGGGTAGTAGGGTGAGACTTAGCTGTGAAGGTTAGAACTGGTGGAAAACTTTCCATGGAAATAACAATACAGCAGCAACATTTTGCCTGTTGGAAAATAATTCATCACCCACAAGGACGTGTAGATGCTTTTGGATTCTGTCAAGCCTGAAAAGTGAAGATTGGGCAGTTCCTCATTTTCAGCCTGATTTAGCTCTTGTGAAGGTAGAGCATACGATGAGGAGTCTGCTAATTACTGAAACAGTACGGGGAGCCCACCATTTTACCTGTATTTTTAGTGATGGAGCATATGTACAAATTCCACTTGAGATTTAGCTTTAGCTTAAGTCCCAATAGATGCTCAAGGCATGTGGTCTCTCTGATGGAACAACTATTCATCACAATAGATGAAAAGATGGAACATCACTAGTTTGTTTGTCAAGACATTGATTGTGATCAGCCAGTTTTTCCCCCACTGAGCTGTTAAAGCTAGGTCAGAGGAGAGATCAGCTGCCAGAGGCTGGTAATCTAGAGTTTTGGTGGTGCACCCATATACTGTTGTATCATCAGCATAGATATTCACAAATGATTGAAGTATACTTTTAGACAGATTATTTATGTAAAGTAGCAAGTGGGTTTGATCGAGAATTGAACCTTGGGTGATGCTTGCATTGATCGCGTGAGCTTTGGATGACTTGCTGTTAATGACTATGTTCAGGAAATTAATTGTTAGGAAGGAATTAATAATTGAGAAGATTGTTTCTGTGATTCTATAGCTAGAGAACTTATGCAGTAACCCTCTATGTCACACCTTGTCAAAGACCTGTCATGGATTGTTCTAGTGATGCATTGGCCTTGTCTGAATGTACTTCTTTTTTTCATATATGTAATTTTGTTTGGTGGGTTAGAAAGACATCATCAGCCCACAATGGAGTTATAAAAATTACGAACAAATCATTTAAAGATACAGTATAATAAGCATAGACAAAAACAATAAAATGCTTTAGTATACATTTCAGAGAAATGATTGTATATTTTAAAGAACATATACAAATGCAGAGATAAAAAGTTTGTGCTTATCTGTTGGTAGCATCATGTTCTTTAAGAGAACTGTCCTGGACATCTGCCTCCTTTGGCTGTCGAAGCAAAAAGAAAGTTTTGATTTTTGTTTCAATTGGCAGTAAAATGCTTGTTCTGATGCACCATAAGAGTATTCTATATCTATGTAACTATTTTTTTTAATCTACTTTTTCTTCTTTTTTATTATTATTTTTTAAATTATTTTTTCTTTATTGCCATTTTTATCTGTATTTTAAAGTATTTTTATTGCTTAACTTTTAATTTTTATTTAATTATTAATTATTTTGGTTCTAGACTACTACAAAGTCTAGTAATAAGGGTTGTGGATTATTTAGTAATTTATTTGCTGCTATCATGACAGGCTTTTGAAATATCTTATGTGATCGTCCATGTGATGTATTTCTTGTCTAGTGCCTCACTGTTTTAATTGATTATAACTAGTCTGTAGTTATATGTAAGTGAGTGCCTAATTATCATAGCTAAGACAAAGAGATTATATAAGTGCCCAAGCAGCAAGGGAAGTGACAGAATATATGTGAGAATAACAACTAATGTTGAACTAAGAAAATATGAAGAAAATTACTTTTCATAACAAGACTTTTTTCTTTCTTTTCTGTATGTATGTAAATCTCAACAACCAGATATAATTAAATAGTTAATTTATAGAAATTAATTGAATACTTTGCGAGTTTCAATGTTCACTGAAGATATTTTAGTGTTTGCTATATGTTCATTTTCCAAATCTCCTGAAAGATTGCATATTGTTCTTTTTAAGTTCATTAGGAATTTGATACTCCTTAGGTATTACATGGCATATTTTGCATTTCATTTCTGGTCAGCATTTCTCAAAGTATGTCCACTAAAATTTGGAGAGTGAGTGGCCATTGTTAAATGTAAATAAATGGCAGAATTGACCAACAAACAAATTTGACAAAGTTTGCAATAAACAAGAATGAAAAGAACAGAGCAAAAAATAATAAAGTGTGTTTCATTAAGATGGATTATATATACGGTTGTTTCATTAAGACGGATTATATATAAGGGTGTTTCATTAAGACAGATCGAAGTCAGCAGTAAATAAATCAGTGTTATTGGTGAAAATTTAATTATTTCTCTATTGGATCATGTTATTTAAATCATGGCAATTATGTGTGAAAAATAATATTGCCCAAATGTCCGTCAAACCTGAAAGGAAAAGAAAAATATCATTAGATTAAAAATTAATTCACATTTAAAATTGGTCCAAGTTATTGGAACACCCTTTATAAGGCAAGCAAACAATATATGCAAGGCAAATTAACCTTAATAAGGCAAAGCTAGAGTAATATGGCAAAAAATCAGTTAGAATTGAGGTTTACACACACAAGCAAATTAGGATAAGTGAACATAGTGTTCTGACTTCAAGGCATGACAGACCAGGACTGAGTCATATGAAACCGAGAACTGGCTTTTTTTATTGGTTCAGAAGAAATCCCAGCATGCATTTAAATGCTTCTGCCTATGAATTAATGGGAGAAGATGAGAGGAGGATTTTACAGTCATTCCTACATCAGATTGAAACAACAAAATTTTTAATCTGCTGTTCAGCTATTTCATTATTTGAGTATAATCAGTCATATAACACAGAACTTTAAAAAAAAATTCTTTCAACCTGAGCAAGGTAATAAAACCACTAAGAAAGCAAGGGGTTACAGAGTGTGAATGAAGATGTGGAAAAGAAAAACTTTATTATGGAGAGAGAACAATAAATAAATGGGAATTAAGAAGATAAATGGTAATGATTGACGTAGTAATAAAATTTTTGAAGATCAATATTGACTGCAAAGCAAGAGACCAGAAGAGAGTTCCTCAAGTGGGATGTGCAAGAGAGAACTTATGGTTAAATCTAGCCATTTCAACTATAAAATGATGAGACCTATCTGACAATCTAGTACTCCGCTTAAATTCATGGTCTAGGTGTCAAAGAGGAAAGCTCATCAGAACAATTACCATGAAAGTATTTATAGAAGAGTCACAGGGAAGCTATGTTATTGTGGTGGGGAAGTGATTGATGCCAAGAAGCCAGCTTTACAAATGACAGATAAGTTAGAAACATTAATAAGCAATAAATCACAAATAATTGTTGAAAACATCGGCCTGTTAGATTTGTCATGGGCACTGGTGTAGAGTGGATGCTTGAGCAATTTAAGTTATTGCAGCTCCTCTTTCACCATGAACTGTTATAAAAGCTGGTACAAACACCTATTTCCTCAAACTAATTAATATTTTTTGCACCACTAAAAATTTAGCATTCTGGCAATCACCACAGTGATTTCATCTATGCTACACTACTGATCATGACTAATATTTCTGCACCCTGGGTGCTTTTAACTACTGCATGAATTCTTTTAGATTGTCAGTGCAATGGGAAGTCATTTTTATTAATCTCTCTTAGGAAGATTTTGCATCCTCTTTGAGAACCACCATAACTAAAGTTGGTAAATGAATCATCAATGTAAACTACCAACTGTAGTCTGTGTAAATCACAGAAGCTTGGAATGGTAATGTGTGATGTTTTCTCTCTTTTGCCTTCTTGATAATTCTATTTACTTGTCTGATGGATTCCTCTTTGTTCTCTCTGAGACAACTGGTCAGATAAGTTACATCAAAACTCAAAGATCAGACCTTGTTTGTGTTGCTGACCAATTTGGTTTCCCAATTAGCTGTCTAGCATATGTTACTTCTTTGTCACTGATATGTTCTCCATTGTGTCTATTGTTTTGAAGTTCGATCTTTGAGGCTTACAAAGTTGTGTTCTGCAGCCAAGCCAGAGTTAAAAAAAAAAAAAAAAAAAAAAAAAAATTTAATGAACCTTCAAATTTGATCACATATTTAGATTTGAGTTTAACAAGTTAATAACAGGTACCTTAAATATATTTATTCCTCCCCGGGAAAAATCAAATGTTGAAATGATACTGTGTAATTTTCTATCACAGTATGATGTAAAAATGACTTGATATCATTCAGACATTTCAGTACCAAGAGCAAGTAGTTCTTATTTAAATGTAAGCTACTGTAAGTGAAATGTATCATTTAGATCAGGGGGTCCTCAACCAGGGGGGAATTCCTCTCAAGAGGGAGATTTCATTGTTTATGTACTATGCCATCATTGTGACTCTTTATCTCTAGCATAAGTAATGTTATTTATGAAACAATTTTGACTCTTCCCCTTTTGTTTCGTGTGTGTGTGTGTGTGTGTGTGTATGTAAATTATTGTACGCTACTAACTGTAGTCTGTGTAAATTACCAAGACTTACAGTGGTAATATGTAAATTTTCTTTCTTTGCTTTCTTGATAATTCTATTTACTTGTCTGATGGATTCCTATTTGTTCTCTCTGAGACAACTGGTCAGATAAGTTACATCAAAACGCAGAGATCAGACCTTGTTTGTCTTCCTAGCCAATTTGGTTTCCCAATTAGCTGTCTAGCATATGTTACTTCTTTTTACTGAGATCTTTTTCCCTGTGTCTATTGTTTTTAAGTTTGAGGCTTTTAACATATTCATACAATTTCTTTACCACTGATTCGCTCCACATCCAAGCCAATGTAATGAAATTTAATGAATCTTTAGATTTGACAACAAATTAAGACTTGAGTTTATCAATAATAACAGTACCTTAAACATTTTTGTTCCTCCCCAGGAAAAATCATTAACATGGGTTTGTTATTGGAATGAACAAAAACGAATGTAAATTAAAGACAAATGTATTTGAAACATATTTATTTCATTTAATGCCTGAGAACAGCAAGGATTAGGTTAGATTTAAATGATGAATTTCTGGTGGGGAAGGGAAGTAACTCAGTTTTATTTTGAGTTATTGCCCCTTTATAGGGGGACTACATCAGCTTCTCCTAAAAGGGTTAAAATGATACCGTGTCATTTTTTTTATCACAGTGCCATGTAAAATTGCTTGATCACATTTAGACATTTCGGCAAGTAATTTCTGTTTAACTGTGAAGTACGATAAGTGAGATATATTGCTTAGACCAGTGATTCCCGAATGGTGCAATATGTCTCTTAGCTTCAGTGGAAGAAGATAGCAGGTGAGGTGAAATGATTGAAAGACAATTAAAGATTTAGAAACAGTTTTAAAAAATTCATATGCCAAAAATAAATATGATTTCAAAATTTTAAATAATATTATTGATTACTAGTTATTGCATGCATGTGTTTCAGTATAAATAGTTACAAGTAATTATTGATAGATTTTATCATTGTGACATTTTTTTACATTATATCAAATATTAAGACTCTAGTAACTAGAGTCTGCAAATTGGAGGAGAGAGTTATCGATGATAATGTTCTGATTTTGAATCCAGTTATCTCCCTTTAACCTTCTCTCTGTTTTTCTTATTTTTAAATGTACTGTTAAAAATGTACTGTTTTAAATGTAATGTAAAATTTGTTGAGGTGTGAGCAAATTTTCATTCTAAAAATGCGGACTAGAGAAAAAAGTTTGGAACTACTGTCTTAGATGTTATATAATATAAAGTTGGTGCAATACTTTCTAAATTAACTTGAAAACTCAAGTCATGTTTTCTTAAATAGCCTATTCAGATCAAGACTTTTACATGGTGCCAAACCGGTTCAGAAATATCTAAACTGTGAGCATTATACAACCATTTTCTAAGATCAATTGTTAGAAAAGGCTTTGGGCATATTGGCCATGGTGAAGAACACACTTCTTTGAACATTGCGGACTGGCACTCCAGAATCACAAACAGTGAAAGAACTGTACCAAATAAAAGAAACCCTACCATTTGCCAATTTTCAACAACAACAACAGCTAAAATGGATTCCACATATAACTTGAAGACAAAATAACGACAATCAAGCTGTTGACATTCCACCAAATCAAGTCAAGATCTGGAGCTTTGATTATGCTGTGGATTTCTCAGTGTCTGGCGTAGGCAACAGTCATCTAGCTCTCACTTTTTCTTTCCAAGCATCCCTGCCAAGTGCAGTAACGTGAGCAAGGCCACACTCCTGCACATCCCTCCCAGTCCTTCTATGTCTTCCTAGGTCTACATCGGCCTCTCTGACCAGGAACCCTGAACTCTAAGACAGTCCTGATGCAAGACGAAGGTTGATGGACATGACCAAACCATCTAAGATGACAGGTGTGCACCACTGATGTTATATCCTCAATACCGACCTTTGTTAATAACTTGGATGAGGAGGTTTCATACTGAGGCTTGGTGCCACAGATCAAGTGAATCATGGAATGCTTGTTGCAGCAGAGGTGCTGCACTTAGTACCCAAATCTCACTGCCATGTAGCAGTCCAGATTATACATATGCTGAGAACAATTTGCCATGAGTTCTCAGTGATACATGTTTGGATGTGAGAGTGGGTAGGAGCTTTTGGAATTTCTTCAAAGCCACAGAGCACATGGTTATAATGGCAAGCTCGCAACCTCCATCTGTGCAGAGCATATCCCCAAGGTAACAGAAACTGTGCTCAATATCTATTTTTTGAACTATCCAAAGCGACTTGGATAGAGGGCCTGCTATCAATAGGGTATGCTTTGACACTGCAAATAAAAAGTTAGGAAGGAAGCCCCCATCAATACTGGAAAAAGTGATAAAGCTACTTAAATAGAGAAATCTATCTTCCTGAAAAATTGATACCTCACTTGAGGACTACTAACTTTCTTTTTGATTATGAACCAAACAACAGAAACAACATCATCTGAGGACTTTCAACAGCAGCAACAACTAAAATGGATAGCACGTGTAACTGTAAGAGAAAATAATAACACAATCAAGATTTCAACATTTCACACTACTTCAAATATAAGGTTAGGAGAAAACCCCACTTGAAAGAGCAATAAAACTACTGAACCTTGAAAATCTATTTTTTTGAAAAATTGTTTTAAGTGAAAGATTTTTAAAATTTCAACTGTCAGTAATACGAGCTGTTTTGTCAATGAATGTTTCCTTATAAGGTAATAACTAATATTACCATTACTATCTGGAAATACTCTTTAGCACATGTTGGTGAATTTGTCTTTGACACTATTGGCAGATTCATTCTGGAATGAATCCTCTTGCAATCTTGTCTTTTCTATTTTTCTTTGGCCATAATAATCTATCTTGTCATGATTCTCTCCTGAGTTGACAGTCGTAGTGACCCTGATACTGAAGTCCCACATTGAATTCAGGTATGCTCCAACGAGCCCGGATAGCCTCCACACCTACTGAATTGTCGCTATTGCTGACACTGGAGTGCAAATACAAAGGATTCTCAAATTCCCAGACAAATATCTCATGCTGACCAGTCACAGGATATGTGGCATAACAGATGACCAGTTACACATAAAAGGCGTACTATCTGCACGCATCAGGGTTGGCGCAAAGGAAACGCGTCAAACCGTGTATGTATCAAACAACATGTCTAGATTTTACTTATCTGAGTCAGCCTTGAAAGATCTAGAATTGCTAACTTTGAACTTTTCAATCCTGATATCAAGGCAAAATATGACAACAAGCACCAATAGAAAGGCCCAATGTGGATGCCCTCAAAGAGTGGCCATCTTGCCAAAGCTGGCCGCTATCCCATTTCCTCCAACAGAAAACAATAGGCAAACACTGGGACAATGGATACGGGAATATTTTGGGTCCAGCACATTCAATACATGCCCTCATCAGCCACTACAGATGATGAAAGGGAAGCCTCTAATCATCACTCACATTCCAGGAACAACACTGACAGCAGTCTACATGCTGATCCCAGTTCATCATTGGAAAAAGAGAGTCAAACTGGACATTGACCAGGATGTTGCACTGGGCATCATCGAAGCAGTGCTGGTTGATACCCCTACAACTTGGTACTCAAGAATGGTGGTTGCACCAAAGAAGGACAGATCACCAAGATGTACAGTGGACTTACAGAATCTCAATGATGTCACCATGAGGAATATGCACCATACTCCATTCCCTTTTAATCAAATTTCAATGGTACCAGCTCACATGCAGAAAACCTTACTAGATGTGTGGAATGGAAACTATAACCTTCCCCTATCCCCACTGCGTGGGATGCTACTATATTCATTACCAAATGGGGCAGATACAGATACCTCCAGGTTACACAGGGTTTCCATGCTTATGGAGACTCTTATACTCGTTGGTTTGACAATGCCACTGTTGATATGGTATGAAAAACTCACTGTATATATGACAGCATACTCTGGAATAACTCAATAGAAACAGAATTTTAGCATACAATAAAGTATATCACCCATTATAGCAAGGATAGCATCATCTTCAAATTGGAGAAGTTCCATTTTGTCTCGCTGAATGTTTGTGCTAGGATGTCTGGACTTATTGGTAATCACTGAGAAGAATTTTTTGGACAAGGCTCTAGAGAATATAAAAAACCATAATTATTAAACCTCAAGGAATACTCCCTAATGTATAAATTCTGCATAAAGCATCTCCCCAGAAAACTCAATGCTGCACCAAACTGTATCTCAAGGTATCCCACACCATGAACACATATTGGTATAACAGTTAAGGATAATTTATAGTGCTTTATTTAACTCCTCATATGAACAGGACCCCAAGCTAAGGGTAATCATATGGGACAGAATTGTGGCCACTGCAGCTACAGATGAGGAGTGCCAAATTCTAACTGAATATATACACAGTGAATTCCCTGGGTCATGTCATAACCTACCAGTAATAATCTGCCAATTTTGGTCTCTGTGTGAAGAATCATACTGCTTAGAAGATGTACCAATTATGGAAAATAGAATCCTCATACTCAAACAACTATGTGCGGAAGTACTTGAATCACTTCACTGCACACACCAGGGCCTTAACAGCATGCTTGCAAATGCCAGACGACTGTTTTGGCCTGAATTGGTTGCAATTATTTAGCAGACTAGAGCTCAATGCCGAACTTGTAATGAAATGGCTCTGACATAGCCTAAGGAACCCTTGATAACACTGTCAAATCCCAAATTTCCATTCCAGGAAATAGTAACAGACTTCTTTAACTCCCTCTCAGAAACTGTAACTAAAGTTCACTCAGCTTTGTTGCAGTATAAACCATAGGTATAGGTGGGTGTTGAACAAAACACAAATGTACTTGACAGGCATACTCAGGTACAAGTGGCCTAACATTACAGCATCAGATATAATGTTGCATTTTAAAATTCCTAATAAGGAAAGATCTATTGTTATTTTCAAATATTGGATTTCTTATTTTTGGACACTAGGATATTTTTTTTGTCTGATAATGGTTGATACATTAGGAATGTATAAAGCTCTCAGGTTTGGCATTTTCAAAAGTTTGCTCCCTTGGTCAAGTGATAATTCACAGGTCTGTCATGTGATAAAGGTGTAACCAATAATCCTGGATAAAGCAGATCATATGCTCTGGTCCCACACTTTCCTTATAGTTAGTTCTGATGTTATGTAACTATGAAGATCTAGAATAAATTGTTATTTAACTTAGTTTTTGGTTGATTTATTTCCTTTGGCATGACAGAAGCCCAGCCATATTTGAAGGCAGGCCCAATGCAGGGTTTCGTGCCAGCTGAAACTATGATGCCACTCACACCCCTTGAACCTATGATACGGAACACTCCACTCTACTACTTCTCAATTTTCACAAGGTAGTATTTATATAAAATACAAATTTTATTTTTGCCTTATTATGGATCATGTGGTGTAGGTGAACAATTAAAACAAATTAAAATAATTACAGTGTATCTAAATACAAATTAAAGATATGTTATAATAGACTATTCCATTTTATAAGAAAAATATTTTGTGGCAATTTTTAACATCAATTTTTTCTTGTTAAAAAGTTGAATAATTTTAACCCTTTCAACATTGTGGTTAAAAAATAGTGAATTTTATATAGTGCTTTTCTGAGACTTAACACAAACATAACAAATTCACAGATTTGGATGAAAAAAAATCAAAATGACATCAAATTCTGCAAAAAAGTTTTACCCTTTAATAATCGGGTATGTTTGGATTAATTTGTAATGTATATAAGTAGGTAGAAATAGCAAATATTGATATGATAGGAAGGGTCACAAAGCACTGCCTGGGCTCAAAACTCAGACAAGGTTGGGAAGTTTGGGGATATTATGTTTAAAAGAATAAGTTATATAGCAGATTGTAGTAATTTAATTCTATTCTTAAGGAAACATGCATATTGCAATACAGTACGCCTTTTCTGTATATCAAGTACAGTGTATTATTTTTAAAGTTGTGTATTGATGTTGCAGGTTGCTCAGGATTCACCAACGATTTTTGTTGCTTTGGTTTATTATAGCGAACCCACTTTTCATCTTCACTGACAATTTTCTATAGAAAAGATTTTTTTTTCATTTCTTGCTACAAATGAAATACAAAGTGGTGAGATGCTCTCTGGTGCTTCACTCTACCAATTCATGGAGAAGACATTTTGAATCTTCCAAATACTTTGCCAACATCGTCAAACTGTTTAATGATCAATATCAAGCATTTCAGCTAATTCTAATGCTGATTGAGTGGGGTCATAATCCAAATGGGTTTGCAAGTCATCACTTAAAAATTTCTGTGGTCTACTATTGCATGGTCTGTCCCTTAAGTCAAATGCACTTTTCTTGAACTTTGCAAACCAGTCATTGCATGTACGGCTTTCAAACTAAGAGGCTTCATCAATCTTGTCTATGTCTTCTGTTGTCCTTCTTAACTTAAAAAGGAACCACATGCAATGTCCTACTTGTCTTTTGTCATTTCTTTTCACAACACAAGATAAATTAACAGTAAATGCAGAACAGGTTTTCAGCTGTCTGTCGAATCTCTAGCTTGAAAAATGGTTAATGGGAACTTTTGCACACAACTAATATATAGGCAACTTGGAATGAAATTCCAAAGAATATAACTATTCTGATATTTTCTTGATGAAATTATTAGCTTTTGCTTCTTACCATCACCTTTTACCAAAGGTAACTTAAAATTATATATATATATATATATATATATAGTTACATTAATTTTAAGAGTGAATGTCCACTCAGATACAAAATAACAGTGCTAAAATACTTCCTAAAGAGAGCAAATGAAAATTGATCATCGTGTCTACTTTTCCTTAAAGAACTCAACAATGCAAAAGAGACACTAACTAACAATTGCTGTCTAAATACACAATATATATATATATATATATATATATATATATATATATATATATATTAGGATATTACACTGAAAACATGTCAAAATCAGTACACAATTGCTGGTGATTATAAATTACTGGTGAGTCAACGATTTATTTAGATTAAGAAATCATTCACTCACCAGTAATTTATAATCGCCTAGGTCAACTGGTGGTTAGCCTGAAAAGAACTGTTGTTTTTCCGACATGGAATTCAAATACTGCCAGAAAGATGGGACAATACTTTCAGTGACATATTTCTTACTAATTTTTGTAAATAAAAAATTACTTTTCATGAAAAATCAACAAGAACTTATTCAATATATATATATATATATATATATATATATATATATATATATATGTGTGTGTGTGTGAAATCAGACATCTCTATCCAAATATTTTTGGCATTAAAAAAAAAAATGAATAAAACACCAAAAGTAAAATGGAAAATAATAAATAGAACAAGAACTTGTAAAACCTGGGATGACCGCTGCCCTTTATGCCTACATGAAAAACTACACATTATAAAGTTTCTAAAAAATGAAAATTTATTAAACCGTAGACATGAGTTAACAGTTTTTTGCCAACATCAACAAATTTTTGCATTAAAAAATTAGCTTAAAACTTTTAAAATTTTATATTCTATTAAAAGGTTTTAAAAGCTTAACCCAATCATAAGATAAAAAACCCTTTATGAAGTCGTCAAAAAACAAATTGTAGTTCAATACGATGCATTTATATACAAACAACCCTTTTAAAAAAAAACAAAAAAACTTTAGACATTTAACGGTGTAACAATAATGGCACTAACTCACTGTCGTTGAAAGAGACTAGACGATATGCATCTAATGAATGCCATCATTTGCCTTAAAATAGACACCCGACCCTACTTTGACTTGACATCTTTCCAAAAGTAATTAATATGTTGATACAATGTTAAGCCTTACACCCCTTATTGAAATAATTGCTTCAGCCATTTCCATAGTAATTAATATTACGAATGAATATGCTTATAAAGCTGCATAAATTTCAAGATTAGTTATCCCAAAAATTTTGCTTGAAGATGAAACAGAGCTTGATACTTTAAGTTTTTAGCTCCTGTTTTTTGAAACATGAGAACACTTATGTAGCGATGAAATTGTATTTTTAAAAAATAATTATTATTATATATATAATATATATATATATAAGTGAACATAGAAGTCAACACTTAGAGGTGACAGTCTGTTTCATGCTATATGCAATCGTATATATATATATATAATTTTTTTTGTTCATCAATTTCAATGAAACATGTTTAAAAGAAATTGCTGCCCAAATATACATTATAAACACACATATCCACAGACACTCAAACCTTGAAGATGGTCTCAGATAAGATTGAAAGTACTTGTGAAAATAAAAATTATTTGAAAGAAAATTTTGGAATTTTTCTTGATAAATTTTCTACAGCTACCAAGAAATTAATCCATGGACTTGAAAGGATTAAAATTAAAATGAATATATATATATATATATACAAACATACATTCCTGTGCATATGAATTTATAATAGATACATCTGTATACTGTGTACAATTCTGTATATGATTATTTATTATATAACGCCACTTGAATATTTATGTAACTATATACACATAAATAGATGCAAAAACATTCATATCCAAATAAATATATAGAAAATACTTAAATAACAACCAGACATCCTCTTCAAAGTTAATCATGTGTAATCAATAGAAATATATGCTTCTCATCTGCTAATAAGGCAGAAATAAATCTACAGGAAATAAACACAAATAACAAGTGCAATAAAAACAAATTAAAATATTAACTCCTATAATAAGAATACGATAAAAATATCCTTAAAATTTCCGAAATGTGGAGAACTACAAGAATGTAAAGGAAAAGCATTGCAATGAACCGATGGAAAATTTTTTTTGTTTTGGTGCAACAACATTTAAAGCAAGAGTTTATGAATAAAATCTTTTTTTTTTTTTTTTTTTTTACATTTTATAACAAGCAAAAGTTTTCCTTTAAAAGAAAGATAAAACATTATTAAAATATATAATCCAACTGGGGTATTTTTATTTAGATCTTAAACAGACATTTTCCATAGATCAATCAAATTCTAATAAGCTGCAAGAGAAAATGTTTTCTTTACTCAAATATTCCAAAGCAGTATTTTCATGCATCTATGGAGAATAAATAGATAACTAAAAAGATCAAATACTAATTTGAATTTATTTAGAATTATTACTGGTATCTATGACAAATATATTATGACTATTTACAGTATTTACATTGTTCAGACTGTTAGCTTCATCTTTATTTCATATTCACACTCTTTTGGCCATTGTACACTCATTGTTTTTCAGGTAATACATGTCGGAATTTTGAACTGAACCCTTTATTTCATCCGCTGAAGTAGATTGTTCTAGTTCCACATGCCATGCCTTTTCTGGATATCTCAGTGTCAGTTATTTCCCTTTAGTAACGTAACTCTCCAAGTTTTGTTCAGCTCTGCTGTGGCCAGGTATTGAACTCACAACTCTTTGGGTTATGTCACTGGATGACTCCAAACAATGCATTTATTCACTGGGCCATGTGTCAAAGAGTTATGAGTTCAATATCTGGCTACAGCAGAGGTGAACAAAAACTTGGAGAGTTGAGTTACTAAAGGAAAATAACTGACACTGACATATCCAAAACAGTCATGGCACGTGGAACTAGAACAATCTACCCTGCGGACAAAATAAAGGATTCACTTCAAAATTCCAATCACTTGAAGAAGGCCAGATAAAAGATATAATTGTGTCCTTATCCATAAAAGATATTATGGTGTTCTTATGCATGAAAGAAATTGTTGATTCCTTATGTATAAAAGATATAGTTGTGCCCTTATGGATAAAATATATTGTTGAGTTGTGTACAAAACATATTCTGTCTTTATGCATAAAAGATGCCATTGTGTCCATTTGCATGCAAGACACTGTCATGTCCTTATGTATAAAATATATAGTTGTGTCCAAATGAGTAAAAGATCTCATTGTGTCTATATGCATAAAACATTGTTGTGTCCCTATGTATAAAAAATATCACTGTGCATTTATTGTAGCAAAACTGAAAGGCAGCAATCTGTGGGTTCTACTGAACTGGCTACAGTTCGCCGTTCTAAGAGGCAACGAGTGGCATGCGTAATATTAAAGCAGAATAGTGGATGCTTACGCAAATGTAGCAACAGTCCCTGGCAAAATGAAATACTGAACAAACGAGGAAAGAAAAGAATGGCCTATCTTGGAAATGTCCACGAATCTGCGCGTAATGTAAAGTCTGGTTGCTCAACAGCGAAAAAACAATCAAAATATCGGCGCCCATGTTTTATGACAGGTGGTCTCAGACGACTAACACAAAATCTTGTTAGTGATTCATATGTAAATTATGGTCGGTCCTCAGCTGTATAAAGTGAGCTGTCTTTTGGGAGAGACAGAGGCGTTCTTGTTGGCGAGAAGTGTCAGTCGATTGACCCTCCAAGGCCGACACTATCTGTCCCTCATTGACTGTGGGTCCTCGCGGTTTTCAGTTTGGCGTCGTCTGAGGCAACAAGATGCAGCAAGCATTTTTATGAAATACTGGATGAACGAGGAAAAAAAAGAATGGCCTACCTTAGAAACGTGCAAGGTAGGCCATTCTTTTCCTTCCTCGTTTGTCCAGTATTTCATTTTGCCAGGGACTGTTGCTACATTTGCATAAGCGTCCATTATTCTGCTTACACATCATGCATGCCACTCATTGCCTCTCAGAACGGCGAACTGTAGTCAGTTCAGCAGAACCCACAGATTGCTACCTTTCAGTTCCGCTACATTTATGCATAAAAGCATTGTTGCATAAAAGATATCATTGCATACTTCTGCATAAAAGATATCATTGTGTCCTTCATGAAAGACATCGGTGTGTCATTATGGATAATGATATCAGTGTCATTATGTATAAAATATGCAGTTGTGTCCTTATGGATAAAAGACTTTGTTATATCCTTATGCATAAAAACACTTTCATGTCCTTCTATATAAAAGATATATTGTGCCCTTACTTATAAAAGATATTGTTGTGACCTTGTACATGAAAAACATTGTTGTGTTCTTATGCATGAAAGATAAAGTTATGTGCTTATGCATGTAAGGCATTGTATCCTTATATATAAAAGATATCATTGAGTTCTTATTGATGAAAGACATTGCTGTATCCTTATATATAAAAGATATCATTGAGTTCTTATTGATGAAAGACATTGCTGTATCCTTATATATAAAAGATATCATTGAGTTCTTATTGATGAAAGGCATTGCTGTGTCCTTATGCATAAAAGATATCATTATGTCCATATGCATTAAAGATATCATTGTGCCTTTCTGCATGAAAGACATCATTGTGTCCTTATGCATAAAAGATACAGTTGTGCCTTATGCATGAAAGACATTGTTGACTCATGTACAAAGTATATGGTTGTGTCATTATGTATAAAATATATAGTTGTGTCCTCTTGAATAAAAGTTATCTTTGTGACCTTATGCATAAAAGACATTGTTGTGTCCTTATGCATAAAAGATATCATTGTATCCTTATGCATAAAAGACATTGTTGTATCTTTCTGTATAAAAGATATTGTGTCATTACTCATAAAATATAGTGTTGTGACCTTATGCATGAAAAACATTGTTGTGTCATTATGTATAAATGATATTGTATTCTTATGCATGAAAGACATTGTTGTGTCCTTATGCATAAAAGATAACATTTTGTCATTATACATGAAAAACATCATTGTGTTCTTATGGATAAAATATATCACTATATCCTTATGCATAAAAGACATTGTTGTGTCCTTATCCATAAAAGAAATCCTTGTGTCCTTATGGATAAAAGATATTCTTATGCATAAAAGATAGCATTGTATCCTTATGGATAAAAATATTGTTGCGTTTTTTTTTCATGACGAACACCATTGTGTTCTGATAATCAAGTTAGAAGATGAGTCAAAGTTGAATAGAAATTCTCATGAACACTTTAAACCCTTAAACTGATATGCAGAAGGCCATTCTTTGATGACCTAAAAATAAAGCAACTGATTTGATTTAGGTATAAAATTTAAAACTCTTCTTTTGTATAAAATTCTTCAAAATTTCTGCAAAGCTTAATTCTAAACTTCCAAGAGACCAACTCGAAATGAAAAGTGTTAAAGCATAAAATTAAAAACCCTGAGTACATAATCAGAATGTTAGTACATTTAAAAAAAAAAACATTAGTAAAGATATGCATAAAAGAAATTGGTTGGCAAAGTTTATTGAACTTTGAAGTGAAATGTCATCGTAGACTTTCAGTGACGCACATACACTGCACTTAACATCCTTTAAAAACTGATGCACTCTTTCCCTCCATTAAGAGAATGAAGAAAAATAAGCACTGAACATAAAGAGAGGAAGCATTTTGGCTTCAAATCAGTTGGTTCATAAACACAGTTTGCTTTTTTTTTATATTTAATAGAAAAGTTCCAACATGCAAAAGAGTGGAAGGATATGGTGAGAACATATTCACTTAGGCTAATAAACAGTGAAGTTAGATACAAATGAAGCTTGAATAGACAAAGTAAAATTATATATATAATTTATATGGATTTTTCAGCATGTCCACGTCACTACCAAATGTGACACAAGGTCAGTGTTTGAAGTGGGTTTAACGGAAATGGTATAAAAAAAAATTGTTCAAGCTCCATCGTTACTTCCCCATTTTTGGGGACATCTCAAGTGCTGGGTAGTGACTGCATCTCTCTCCCGAAGGAGAGTTACTGCTGGGGGATGGACTCCAGGGTCTTTAGCTTAATATTTTGAAACTACCTGTTATATAGGAATAAAGTGTCGCTGCCGACACTGGAATTTGAACATAGATCACCAGTGAGCAAACACAGGCGATCCCATTTTGAATAAGTAGATCACGTGATGGCAAAGGGGAATTAGCATGGCATCTAATTGATCACTCTTTCTACACTATCTTCTATTACTATACAGATCGCTATTCTCTATATTATTCACTATACTATTTCTCTATACTGATCTATATGATTACTATTGAACTCACTACTCAGTCATAACTGGTCTAGTGATAGATGTTTGCTAACCATTACACCATATTGATGTGCCCTGATAAAGTTCTTTTATAGAGTTAAAGTAGTTAATAACAGAAATAATGTCCCCAAAACAAAACTGCTCTCATTTAACAACTATAGAGAAGATTTTCTGCCTGCCATCAATCAGCATGGCTGATGCTTGACACCTGGAGAGCAACACACTGCTCCATAATGGCCTCAAGTTTTTCAACTGACTTGAAATGGAATGACTAAATTGAATCAAGGAAAGTTAGGTCACTGTGTCATGCCAGAAGTTTTTTCTTATCAGAGACCATTTTTTACATTTACAAATCTACCACTCATTTGTGCATTGAATATTGCTGCTTTATCTGATCTGGTGCCCTTGCTGTTCATCTCAAAGTTCTTAAAAAAATCCAAAGAAGGATCTGCAGTGTAATCAATCCTGACTTGGCATCTCAACTTCAGTCATTTTCTCACTGACATGGTGTGGTTTCTCTCTATCTTTTCGACAAAATATTTTCATGGCAACTACTCTGATGAGCTTTTTTTGCTGGTGCCCTGACTACATGAATTTAAATGTGCTACTAGATAGGAATCTCGGTCTCACCCATTTACTGTTGAAATGGTTAAATGTAAACTGCCACTTCTACTCCAACAGTTTCTTTTCTCACACTTCCCATCTGTGGATCTCCCTTCCATTTGCTTGCTTCCCTGATAAATACAATCTTCAAAAATTTAAATGCAATGTCAATCACCATCTTCTGTTTTCTTGAATCCCATCCATCTTTTAATCTTTCCTCAATCCTCCAAATTGTCAGTCTTTTCTCTCACTTTCACTCTCTGTAACCCCCTGCGTACTAGTAGCATTCCTGTCTTGCTTGGATAAAATGATAAAAAAATAGTGTCTGTAATATTAAGGTTAAAGTCAACTTGAAGATACATTTGATGTAATAAAGTAGTGGTTACAAACATACTCTATATATAGTGGGGCTGGCCAACAAGTTTGTTTGGTTTATTAAGTAAATTTTCTACTTAAGCTAACAGAGTTTTTGGCCAACCCAACATAAATATTAAGTTATAAAATATGATTACCTTAGCAATTAAGTTTCACCTTTCAGGGATCATCAAACTAAATTAATGAAGAACTTTACCTAATCTGACAATCCTTGATCAGAAGGGTGGGTGAAACTTTTAATTGTTAAGATATTTATACTTTATAAGCTTATGTTTATTGTTATTTACTCTCTACAAAGTATTGAGTACTTTTACTGAACTTTTTAATATCAGTTAGCATTGTCTAGCTATAATTTTTTTTTAAATCAACATGTATATATATATATATATCTATATATATGTAATTAAGTTATGAAAAACTTGGTAATCTGTATGGGTAGTCCCAAGGAGGATGAAATCCTGAGAGCTCAATGTAAATCCAAAACTAACATTTTAAAGAAAAACAGAACACTTTAAGTTTCCATTATAATAATTTATTTCACCAGAGCCCTTTTAAAGGACTCTGGATCATCATTTTTTTTTTTTTTCATTTTGTTTCGTTTCATCTTTTGGAAGTGCTATCTGATGATCCAGAGTCATTTAAAAGGGCTCTGGTGAAATAAATTATTATAATGGAACCTTAAAGTGGTCTGTTTTTCTTTAAAATATATATATAAATTCCCAAGAGAATAGAATCCAGGTAGAACTCAATGTCCAGGAAAGAGCAAGAATATAATAAAAAAGGCTCAAACACTAATATCCCATGGTTAAAATTTATTACATTGGAATCGTAATTACGATGCAATTCATCAGAGCTACATATTCAGAATTTTTGAATTTGTAGGTCTGATGAATTGGATCATGATTACAATTCCAATGTAATAAATTATAACCATGGAATATTTGTGTTTGTGCCTTTTATACTTTATATACATATATTTATATATATTTAATACTAATAATTATATTCCCCCTGTCCAACGTATTGAACAAAATTTTCATTAGAAATTAAATTAAGTTATAGTTGTATGCCTAATATGGTTAACTCAATTAATAAATATAACAAGAAAAAAATCATAAACCACACTCCAACCCCGCCTAAATGCAACTGCAGAAATAAGGATGCCTGCCCATAAGTGGGCAGGTGCCAACAGAATTGTGTAGTTTATAAGGTTAAAATACATAGAAAAAATACCTAATAATGGTAATAAGAACATTAAATTTTACAGAGGATCCACCCAAGTTAATTTAAAAAAGTGTTACTATAATCATATAAGTAGCTTTAAGCATGAAAATTACAAACACAGCATTAACCTGTCAACATACATATGGAATATTATACATGAAGATGGAACTGGTCCCATTTTAAAATGGGAAATAATAAAAAAAAATGCTATAAGTACAAAGCAGGTAACAAATATTGCTTATTAAGTATGGTGGAAATGTTAGCCATAACTACCTTTGATAAACCAAAGAATTTATTAAACCAAAGATCTGAAATCTTACTTATTATAAAACACAGATTGTGTGTGTCTGTATGTTTATATATGGGATCGTATTTCCTACATTTTTCAACCGATTTCAACAAAACTTCACAGGACTACGTAAAATTACCCGGCAGTGGTTCTGACAGCACCAAAAATTGGAAAAACACAATTGTTTTTGCATAAAATTAATTTGAAAGCACAGTTAAGGGTATCGCACATGGCTGGAAGTTACTGCTGGCTACTCAAACGTCCGTATGCCGTTAACTTCTGGTGACTCAGCGTTTATTTTTTTCAGAGAACGATACATAAAAAGTAAAACAAATGAAACTTAAACATACACAAGTCCTCCTAACTAAAAATAATAACTACTTTAAATACACATGGTGTCCAAATGAAACCCATGTGTACAGTCAAAATGCGGAAGTTAATTTTTAGTCATCAACCAAAAGATATTGCCAACCAGCTACGATGCTAACAGCAGCTGACATAAACACAGCCGATTTCTTGTCCCTGCCTGAGTGTATGCGCTCGGGTCCCCACATTAATCTGACCTTGTGTCACATCTCATTCTAGTGGGGGAATGAGTAAACACTGTGACGTGCTCCCCTCTCACCTTCACCTGGCTGACCCTTATGGGAAATAAACCTCCACATCTCAAGTGTTAATAAAAGCAAAGCATGTCAGATTTATAAAGATTTCCTATTTGTCCCTTATCCTATCATTCTCTTGCATTCCTATCTATATTTGATCTTAATTCATATATATAAAAACAGAAGTAAACTATGCCTGGAAGAAAAAAATTAAAATAATTAAGTGCAAAAATACAAGTCAGTTATTGAACCAGAATTTATACTTAAATGTCATCATAAAAATAAGTTTATATAGTCTTAAAAATAGACATTTATTTTGCATCAAATACTGAAAAATATATATTAGGTTTGTAACTATGTAAGTTTACATATATATATATATGTATGTATATATTGTATATGTGTGTATCTGTCTATTACTATTATTATTACTTTAAATATATATATATATATATATATATATATATATATATATATATATATATATTATTACTATTAAATGATGATGATGTTTAAATGAATAGCAACATAGATTGCATTTCTGTGATTTTTATTACTGGTTGCGCAGTTAAAGTTTTATCCATAAAATTTTCCCCTACCTTCCCTTACTGCAATATTCTTAAAAAAATCTAAAGTAAGATCTGTAATGTAATCGGTACTGAATTAGCTTCTTGACTTCAGCCGCTTTCTCACAGACATGATGTGGCTTCCCTCTGTCTTTTCTACAAATATTTTCATGGCTACTGCACTGATGAGCATTTTTTCCCTGGTGCCCTACATCCACACTTTTCTCTCATTTTCACTCTCCATAACCCCCTGTGTGATAATGGCACTTCTGACTTGCTTGGGGTGAAATGCTTAAAAAAAAACAAACCCCAAAACATTGAATATAAAATAATTAAGGTACTGACAAAAGCATCTAATAAAATAATTAGGGTATTGAAAATAGCATCCACCACAATCAAAGGTAAAGCTCTCCCTACCAACAGCTAAAATAATAAAAAAGTGCTCAATACAATATATATATATATATAAAAGGCAGGATGTGTGTGTAACGAATGCACTGCTGCAGAAAGGCCAAGACTGACTTTGCATTTCCCAACTCCCATCGATAGTAGAAATAATTGATTTTTTTATGCTTTTACGGCAGTTTTCATGTAGTTTGTGGCCATTTTCTACTGAACAGAGTGAGAGTCTATAGCTGGCTGCCACGAATAGGCAGGAAGATTCTATTGGCCAGCATGAGAGCCAACAACTGACTGACACGAATGTTAACTAGCATGCTAGCATGCAAAAAAAAATCGATAGCTGCATTCGTCACAAGTGGGAAAAATTGAAATCTGCATGGCACTTTACTCCAATTGGCTCATTCGCTTGCTTAAACTCAACGTTGATTCTGATTACGCAGAACTGGGTTGGGTTGTTGTTAACATTCTTTTTTCATTCAGTTTTTCCAGTTACGAGTCCTTTTTTTAAAGCTGATCATTTTGTGTTCATTTTGTTTAGTTCTTTTTTTGTAACAGATTTAATGTTTAGTATAGAGCTTAGAAAAAATTTGCAGTGTAAGATAGGCAGGAAGTAAGGCATATATCAACATCAGCACAGTAAAGGGTACTCCTTTAAAGGCAAGGAAGGGACAAAAATATTTTAAGTCAAGTGATAGTGATTGCTGTAGGAGTCGTACGAGTTTTGAATCAAGCACTGGCAATGCCGGGTCATGCTGCTAGTCTTAAATAGATGCAGGCATAAGAAATACTGGTTATTGGAATAGAGGTTCATTTTTTTTTGTTTTTTGTTTTTTGTTACATAGATTTATGATTTTAGGTTGATGCTAATTTTAGGTTTTAGTGTTGGTTTTATCAATAAATATTGTTCCATGTCATTTTCTCTTTAGCCAGATTACCCTGAATATCTGTTCAGGTGAAACCTAGATAGGTAGTTCCTGGCTCTTATACATATATAATGATAAAAATATAATTTTAACATATGGCATATTTATAGATTAAAGGAATAGAGTGTATGTAAATATATAAGTGGATTTTGAAAACAACACCCTAAGGTAACAGTCTGTTTCATGCTTAAACTCAATCATCAATGGCCTGACAATATATATGTTAAAATTATATTTTTTATTATTTTATTTATTTTTATATATATATATATATATATATATATATATATATATATATATATATTGCATATGTATGTGTATATTTACCGCTTAGGTATATATATATATATATATATATATATATATATATATATATATAAATGCATACACATATATGTATATTTTTTTGAATAAAAAATTCCAAGAGGATAGAATCAAGGTAGAACTCAATGTCCAGGGCAGAGTAAGGATATAATAAAAAGGCTTAAACACTAATATTCTATGGTCATAATTTATTCCATTGGAATTGTAAATACGATCCAATTGGTGACCACAAAATGTATCTTTAATGTATTAGACATCCGACAACATTCATATTTCTCTCACTTAAACCTCTTCCACTCACCTCTCTAAAACTTCTCTCTGTTAAGGTTTAATCTCCCACCTTCTCTCTTTAGTTCTAACATTCGTCTCACACTCTCATACTTACACTCTCTCTAAATTCTATTTTTATTTCCGGAGTTGTTTTTTTCTGTTTTCTTCTTGAATTTGTAGGTCTGATGAATTGGATCATATTTATGATCCCAATAGAATAAATTATGACCATGGGATATTAGTGTTTAAGCCTTTTTATTATATATATATATATATATATATATATATATATATATATATATATATATAATATGTAATGAAAAACAAACCACTTTAAGGTACCATTACGATAATTTATTTCACCTAAATCTTTTTTTAAGGATTCAGGATCATCAGGTAAAACTTCCAACAACGAATTGAGAAAAAAAATGGGATTAGAAATTGGTGGGTAGTGTAATTTTTGTAATTTAATAGAGGGGGTTGAGAGTGGTAGTTAAACAGACAATATAAAGTATAGGGAGGGGTTAATTTTATATCTCTCTTAAGTATGTTTTATATTGGAGTAGGAGTGACAGAACCTTGACCTCTTTAGATGGTTAATAAAACGGAAATGAATTGTAGAAAATGTATATAAGTGAGTCTTATGGTAAAGAGAGAGATAGGGGGGAGGGGGAAAGAGAGATGGAGTTGTTATAATTTTGTTTTAACAAAATTATGTAAAAGATAGTTTACAATGTTTGATAGAAAATTCGATGTCTGAAAAAAAATTTTGTTATTAACTTAAATGTTTAATTTTTTAAGTAAATAGTTTCAGGACTAAATTGTAATAAACATATTTATCTAGGACATAAAGAAATATTTAAAATTTTAATAGTTTATTCACCCGACTAATTGTATTTCCACAATATAAAAAAAAAAAAAGAAATAACAATAACATCTATTTTAATATTAAAATTAATTTCTGAATGTAAATTTATTTATTATATTGGAAAACTAAATTAAAGATTAGGTCTCATTATTTAATAGAATTTGAGGGTAAGATTAATTTTCATTTATTCATATATGTCTCACAAATGTATTCATGTGAATCCCTACATACATACGATCATTAATAAGTCAAAAAAAAAAAAAAAAAAAAAAAAACCCATAGAAACACTTGAGATAATTTACACAAAAATTCATTTATCCTCGTACATAAACTATATATACATTTTACAATCTTTATCTATATTTCAAAATATATATAGATTTCACAGTTAAAATTTAATTTTATCAATGTGATTTCGGAAGTGTTTCATTTTAAAGGAATTTAGCTAATATTATTACTATTATTCAAAGAATGGTATATTTAAATTTAAATTATCAATTTAGAAATGAAACTCCCTTCAGAAGAAAACAAAATTTAAAATTTAAACTATAGAATATTACAAAAGAAAGACATTACAAATTAAGAAAATAAATTAAAATGTCATTAGAAAGACCCAATATTTCATTTAAAATCAATTCATATATATATATATATATATATATATATATATATATTTATTGTGTGTGTGTTTGTTTAAACAAGAATGACATGGTATGTTTTTATTACATTTTTCTTTTCTTGATTTAATGAATGGAAAAATAACCCAAAAATCTATTGATTCTTAGTAAAAAATTGTTCAAGAGTTTGTTGATTACAATAATAAAACTAAACAAAAATACCTTGTCAATCTTGTTCAATGATGCATGTATTAAAGTGGGATGGCTACCCAAATATACAATACCTGTCTCCCTATATATATATATATATATATATATATAATAAAGTCATAAGGATAATCCAAGTAGATCTTTTTAATATAAAATATTAAAAAGAGAGATCTATGAAGAACGCTCAATGTATTTATATACAGAACAATATGATATACATCAAAGGAAAAAACTTGACACATTATCAAAGAATTCAGTAATAAATTTATTTTGACAGATAAGTTTTTAATATCTGCCTCATCAGACTGAAATTACAAAATGGTTTAAATTTATCTAGACAATATATTAAAAATTATTTAAAATTAAATCATATATATATATATATATATATATATATATATATATATATATATATATATATATATATGAATGATAGAGGGAAAAATAGAATACTTTAAATAATGTTGTTCTTCTTTGTGTTGTGTCCACTGAGGACATAGGCAATCATAACTCTCCACAAAATTCCTGTTCCTTGTAACCCTTAATAAAGTTTGTCTTTTTGTTATTTCTCCTATATCCTTTTCCGCCATCCATTTACTCAAGCCCGCTATGTATGTTATGTATTGTTTCTCTCTTGCCTTCTATCTGTCCTGTGAATATCAGTTTTTCCAAGCCCTCTTTCCTTATGTGTTCTAGAAATTTCAACTGTCTCTTTCTGATGTTAAGTATGTGTTTCCTTTTACTGGAATTAAATTCATTGGAGTTACTTTGGTAACATGGCTTATACAATAACAATAATAATATGTAAGAATCCCCAATGTCTAGACATGCTTCTGGGTTTGAACCCTAAGGAAGTGGTTAAAGAAACCAGTAGGGCTCTGTGGTGAGAAAAAAGTGTTTATTCATTCATTAAATTATATCATTATATATTCTTTTTTATCCTATAAAAGATAAAGTTTCTTTGCCAATTTCTTACTTTCTGCTAAGGTATGAAACTTTATAACTTTCATTTTTGATTAAGTCAACTTTCAGCATGACTTCACCAGAATGCTTGTTCCTTTTGTTAATGCACTCTGTTCTACATTATCCACTTAGAGTGATCTGATGGATCTTTTTACTTGATGATCTTCAAGGGGCTATCTTTTCATCTCTTTGTGACCTTTGATGCAAAATGACCTGGCTCAATTCTCCAATGATTCAAACTGTACCGGTTTGGGATTTCAGGAAGTTGTCCTTCAGATTAGCTTCTTTTAAGTTACCCTTTGTTATTTTGTGTACATCGAACTTGTTTGTGATTGTAGTTGCCATCAAACGTTCACAGACAAAGTAACTTTTCGTTTTCGGAAATGCCTGATGTAATAATTACAGGAGAAGGCACCACTGTTTAAGGCTCGCTTCCTAACTTCCAATATCGTTTGATGTTAAAAGAAAAGAAATTTCAAGTTAAGAAAGTTGCTGATTGGATAAAAACGAAATGTTTAGTTAATTCCAAATGATCCAATGTAACTTAGCTATCAAAAGTAAGAACCAATTCTGTCAATTCAGTCTTAACATTTAGTGATTTCATGCTAGTTAAAATATTCCATTCTTCAAGAAAAGGTAATATATGTATTTCTTCCTCTCCATCTCTCTCTCTCTCTCTCTCTCTCTCTCTATATATATATATATATATATATATATATATATATATGAATGGTAATACTCGTTTTGAAAAAACTCAGTTAGGTCAAGTTGTAATATAACAAATTGATGTCCAAGGAAAAATTGGAAATAAAAACGTGAAAAACCAAGAACAAAACACTTAATGTATCCTCTCATCAAGTGCTTGAGCTCCAAGTCCAAAGAAAACTAAATATCCACTAAAAACAACATTTGAAGTAATATATATATATATATATATATATATATATATATATTGCACATATAGTTCTGGTGTTAATATAACAGTGCTTGATGTTATATAACAGATCTATTTAGTATTAATAAATATACATATTATCCCTTACTGCTAGAAGGGATAATATGTATATTTATTAATATATATATATATATTGTGGGGGGAAATAAATATTCATACACATGAAAAATTGTATTTTTATAAATGTAAAAGCCTTAACTAAAACAAATTTTGATACATTTTATGTGTAAAGATACATTTTATTAAAAAATAGTAATAAACTTAATTAATTCTTATTCTAACAGAAATTAATGCATTTTTTTCATTTTAACTGATGAAAAAAGTATTCGTACAAAACAAAAATGCATATTAACTTAATTTAATACTTTGTGGAATATCCTTTATTGAGTTCAACAGCTACCAGTCTATTCCTGTACGTCTCAACTAATGATTTGCACACAGCGAGTGGTATTTTGTCCCATTCTTCTTGGCATATTGTCTTCAAATTCTTGATATTTGTTGGTGCTCTTTTCCCAATTTGAATTTTCAAATATTGCCATAAATTCTCGATTGGGTTCAAGTCTGGGGACTGACTTGGCCATTGCAAGGCATCAACGTTACTTTCAGCTAACCATTTCCTTGTAGATCTAGCGGTATGCTTAGGATCATTATCCAGTTGGAAAACCCAATCAGGAGGTAGCCAAAGTCTCTCAACAGAACGTATTAAATTGTCTTGCAGGGTTTTCTGGTATCTTTCAGCATTCATCTTGCCATCTATTATTGATATTCTGCCAACATCTTTTGCAGAAAAACAGCCCCAGATCATGATACTGCCACCACCAAACTTTACCGTTGGCAATGTTTTCTTTGGTAAGTAGGCTTCACTGTCCTTCCTCCACACATGATTTCGATAATTATGACTAAACAACTCTATTTTAGTTTCATCTGTCCATAGTACTTTTTCCCAAAATGAATATTCTTTATCCTTATGCTCTCTAATGATTTTTAGCCCTAGCATCTCTGTGTCATTTCAAGAGGAGTGGAGTCTTCCTTGCGATGCGTGATTTCAGACTGTTTTTGTGTAGTTCGTTACTCATTGTATGCTTGGTTACTTTAATCCCTAATGCATGAAGATGTTCCTGCTGCTCTTCTCGGGTAACCTGTAGATTTTGTTGGATCTGGTGTCTTAATATCCTTGCTGATCTTAGAGAAATCTTCTTCAGAGCACCTGTTTGTCTTTGGTTTTTGGTTTTAAACTATGCAATGAATGAAGCAATTGTAGTAAAAGGAATATTCAGGTTGTTAGAAATTGTTCTGTAACTGTTCCCATCTTTCCAAAGAGACAAAATGTATTGTTTTTGTGAAATAGTCAATTCTTTACCTTTAGGCATTATTAGAATCTTCTCGTAACACTAGAAATTGCAGAATGCTCTTATGATGATTAATAGCGTTAACTATAATTACTGATAACATTACTGGAACATTCTAGAATATACTTTTTTCATAATTAATTGATTATTTTATTCTAATAATTGATTTGTACAAATACTTTTTTCAAGTGTATGAATATTTATTTCCCGCCATGTTATATATATATTTATATATATAATAAAAAGGCTTAAACACTAATATTCCATGGTCATAATTTATTCCATTGGAATTGTAAATACGATCCAATTCATCAGACCTACAAATTCAAAAAGAAAACTTAAGATATATATATATATATATATATATATATATATATATACACACATACATGTATATTATGAAATGGAGAAAGTCTGACAATTATTTCAAGACATTTTTTTATGTTTATACGTTCTTTTTATAGATACAAATATTTAAGTAAATGCTCTGTCCATGATAAACAGTATTAATGACAAAAAACCTCCGTAAAATCGATCTTGCTAACCAAAACACTCCTCTGTGGATAAATCGGTAAAGCACATCAGGCTATGAGGACGGTTCTGTATAGGATACAGGTTCGATTCCTGTCAAAGGATGCATATTTTCTATGAAAATTTCTCAAACATTCAGGCTGGTAAATGTTATTAATACTGTTTATTATAAACAGAGCATTTACTTAAATATTTGTATGTATAAAAAGAATGTATAAACATGAAAAACATCTTCAAATACATTTATATATTGACGAGTGCAAACTCCTCCCTAGTCTTTTGAACAGAAGTAGAGTTTTATCTCTTGTTTCTTGTTTAGGATTGGGTTTCTGGTTACTTCTAAAACTTTTTCACTCTCTTTCACGCCCAGCAGCCCTTTTAGTGGTATTATCACCTTGCTTGGTATGAATTGATTATATATATATATATATATATATATATATATATATATATATTCATGGTTTTCCTTCAGGTCTGAAAAAGACTTTGTCTTGCAATTCATCAGTGAATTTGGATGCATAGTCTAGAGCTGTGGAACACTGGAAGTCAGGTGTTGTGACCAATACCCAAGTTACTTGGTGTACTGTTCTCTTTGAAGTTTGCATTGGTTTGGTTGATAATGGCATGCCAGCATGATCTGTTGACTGCATACTCCTCTAGCTCTTTTGGGTTGGTTTTGCAACAGTGGAGGTAAATTTTGATCACATCCTTGTACCGTTTTTTTTTTATTATTATTATCAAAATAAATATTACTTTCCTCTAGATACTTAGACTTTATGAATTTGAGTGCAGTACTAGATTGGCAGCAAGGTCTCATTTTACTGTTGAAATGTCTAGATGTAACTGTAATTCTGTTCTAACGGTTTCTTCTCTCACATTTCTCGCTTGTAGAACTCTCTTTCAGCTTCTTTTTTTTCCAGTTAAATTTGATCTTCAAAAATTTAAATGCAATGCCAATTGTTATCTTCTCTCTTCTTAATTCCTGTTCTTTTAATGTTCCCTCTCCTTAATAATGTTTTCTCATATTTCTTTTTCTCATATTCTCCCTCATTAGCCGCTTGCCTCTTACTGGCTTTATTTCTTTGCTTCGAGTGAAATGATTAAAAAACAATCTTGGTTTTGATTATGTTAATATACAAAATATTTGTGAATTATTGGATGATGAACTTGTTGGAATCCAAAGAAGAATCTGCTATGTTATCAGTCCTGACCTGGCACCACAGTTTCTGTTACTTTCCAACCAACATATCAACACAGCAACTCTTGGCAATTAAAATTTTTCAGCCTCTGGTTCTTCAGGCTTCGAGTGCTTGGATCAGTCACAGACCCCACACATTTATTTTTTAATCATTTCAACCAAGCAAAGCAATAAAGCTACTAAGACACAAGGAATTACTGAGCATTAAAGAATAAGAAAAGATAGAAATGTTACTAAGGAGTGATAATAATAAAAGAAGAGTAATAAAGAAGACAATAGATTGACGTTGCATTTAAATTTTAAAGATCAAAGTTGGCACGAAAGCATGTGAGAAGTGTGAGAAGAGGATCTGTTATCTGTCTATATCTCTGAGATGAGGTATTATGATTATTTACATTATTTGAACTCTTATCCTCATCTTCATTGCTATATTCACAATGTTTCAGCTGTTGTACACTCCGGCCTTCTTTAGTGATTGGAATTTCAAACCGAACCTTTAAAGGTTAAAGGGAAATAACTGAGACATCTGGAAGAGGCATGGCATGTGTAATTAGAACAATTTAACCTGGTGGATGAAATAAAGGGTTCAGTTTGAAATTCCAATCACCTGAAGAAAGTTGGAGTGTACAATAGCCAAAACATTGTGAATATGGGAATGAAGATGAGGATAACAGTCCAAATAATGTAAATAATGTAAAGAAACTGTTAGCATAGAACTTATGGTTACATCTAGCCAGTTCAACTGTGAATTGATGACACCTCGCTGCCAATCTAGTTCTGTGCTTAAATTCATGCAAAGGGTTTATCTTATCAATTACCATAAACATATTTATAGAAAAGACACAGGGAATCTATATTATGGTGGTGGGAAAGTGGCTGAAGCCAAGGTGACAGGTCAGGATCAGTAATATTACAGATTTTGATTTTGATTTCATCAGTTATCTCTAATTATATAGCAGGAGCACTGGACCATACGAAGCAACAATATTCAAAGCCTGGATGAATGGTAGACATAGATACGCAAGATAGATTCTGGAGAGCAAAATTGTCTAGCACGACTCAAAATGTGAAATTACTTCATCGTGGGAAGGATTTGTGCAGTAGATCATTTACTTTTTGTTGTCATCTCCTCTAGAGGTACATCATTGATACAAATAGAAATAGGCGTGGTCAAATTTGGATTCTTGCTTTTTCTAATGCTATTCATATGAAATGACAAGTAGCTTGCAAATCAATTGTTGATTTAAGTAGTTTCATGGCTGTCTCTGCAGAGCTTACACAACTGGAAAATTTACAAATAAGCTACAGGATTTATATGTGCAGTCTATAATTACAAATTTATTTTCTTATTGATCTTTTCTACCTACATCTTTTTTCATATCAACAAAACAAAAGCTATGATACTGACGTAATGTTTAACGCACACACATGGTAATGGTAATATTAGCCATTTCTTGATAAGGAAACATTCAGCATTTATTGACAGAACAGCAAGTACTACTTTGAAAGTTATAAAATCTTTCTCTTAGAATAATATTTCAGCAAATAGGTTTCTCAAGCTCAGTAGCTGTTATCATTCATTTCTTTATCAATGGGGGTTTCCATCCTAACCTTTTGTTTGAAGTTGTGTGAAATGTCAACAACATGATTATGTCATTATTTTCTCTTCAAGTTACATTTGATATCCATTTTAGTATGTTTTAACAATTCGTCAAAAATAAAATAGATTTATAACAATGTTTGATATATGTAATTAGAATTTAGAATACACTAAAGTTAAATAGAATCTATGATATTTATATAATGTTTAATACACACACACACATACATTGTAATGGTAATATTAGCCATTTCTTAATAAGGAAACATTCTGTATTCATTTAAAGAGCAGCCAGTACTACTTTGAAATTGATGCATTTAAATTTTAAAATACACCAAAATATAATAGAAGCTATGATATTTATATAATGTTTAGTACACGCACATACACACATGGTAATGCTAATATTAGACATTTCCTTATAAGGAAATGTTTGGTATCCACTGACTAAGCAATTAGTGCTGTTTTTGGTTGAAATTTATCTTTCTGTTAAAATAATTTTTCAGGAAAATAGGTTTCTCAAGTTCAGTAGCTATTATTGCTCTTACCAGTATTGATGGGGGTTCCATCCTTGCCTTTTTTTTTTTTTTTTGAAGTGGTGTGATACATAAACATCATTTCAAATTTATAAAATCTTTATCAGTTTTTCAGGAAAATAGATTTCTCAAGTTCAGTAGCTTCATTGTTCTTTCCAGTATTGAGGGGGGGGGGTTCCTTCCTAATTTTTTGTTTGAAGTAGTGTGGAATGTCAGCATTTAATTACTTCATTAGTTTCTAAATTATTTACTTGTTCGAAAGAGGATTTCCAGATAATAATGATAATATTAAATGTTTCTTTATAAGTAAACATTTGTTATTGTCCAAGCAGCCTGTAATATTGATGGTTGAAATTTGTAGAATTTTTCTATTAAAGCAATTTTTCAGCAAAGCAGGTTTCTTAGGTAAAGTAGCTATTATTATTATTCCAAGTATTGATGGGGGTTTCCTTCCTAACCTTTTATTTGAAGTAATGTGGAATGATACATCTTGATTATGTCATTATTTTCTCTTCTAGTTATATTTGCTATCCATTTTCGTTGTTGCTGCTGTTGAAAGTCCTCAAGTGATGTTGTTTCTGTTTTTTGGTACATAATCATAAAGAAAGAATATTTATGATTATGTAGCACCAATCCATGAGTTCTGAAGAAGGATGATCTCAGTAAGAGCTACAGACTTTATTTACTCAGATATTTTTAGCCATTGATCTTAGAAAGCAGTTGTATACAGCTGACAGTTTAGATATTTCTGAATGAGTTTGGTGACTTGCATGATATCCACCAACAAGTCTCGATTTGATGAATCTGTTTAAGAACTTGACTAGAATTTTTAGATTAATGTTTTGGTTTTCTAGTAATTTAACTTATTTTGTTTATCCAACAAGAAATGAAGCCAATTTTATTAATACTTTAATGTTTATTATTTCTATTAGTCTCAGAAAATTAATTTACTTTTATTTCTCATTAGTAATTCTCTATTCATTGTTTAGTCTTTTGCTAATCTGAGATGTCTATTTTGTAATTAGAATTTTGGAATAAGAATGATCTTAAAGAGAAAATCAACATCTACCAATATCTGTCTATATTCCTGAGATGAGGTATTATGTACACTATTTACATTATTCAGAATGTTGTCCTCATCTTTGTCACCATATTTATTACAATGTTTCGACCGTTGTACGCTCTGGCCTTCTTCAGGTGGTTGGAATGTCAAACTGAACCCTTCATTTTGCTCACTGGGGTAGACTGTTCTAGTTCCACATGCCATGCTTTAATGGATGTCAGTTATCAGTTATCTCCTGTTAATTCCCCTCTCCAAGTTCTCCACTGCCCTAACCAAGTATTGAACTCACACTCTTTGGGTCCTGTCATTGGATCTAACCAATGCCTTTATCCATTGTGCCATGTGTCCATATCCTCTACCAAATGTTCCAAGAAATAGGACTTAAAGATAAACCTTTACAAAAACAGAAACTATGATCTGGAATTGGAATGAAAGTAGTGTGGCACATACCCTGAATAAATATTCAGGATGTAGATTTAGTAAATGCTAAACACTTCAAATACCTCAGTGTAGGGATCAGTTATAACAAATTTAGCATAGAAAAAAGGAAATGAAATATAGAAAAGACTGAGGCCAGAGGTAGTTTCCCCCAACACCACAAATTACTTCAAAACCAAAACATAAAAACTAAAAACTCGAGTTCTGTTCTTAAATAGACTCATCAAATGAAGAGTTTCACATGGATGCCAAACATTGTGCCAAACCTGTTCATAAATATCTAAACTGTCAGCTGAATACAACAGCTTCCTAAGATCAATGGTTAAAAGTAGCTTTGAGTGAGTGAAACCTGAAGGCAAAGACCATCCTTCTTTGAACATTGTGAACTGGCAATTTAGAATCACAAAGAACTATACCAAATAACAGAAACCACATAACTTGAACAATACCAACAGCAGCCACAACTTAAATAGATAACTCACGTATCTCAAAGAGAAAATAATGAAGTAATCAAAATATTGAGATTCTTGAAGACTTCAGTTGAAATGTTAGAAAGGAAACTTCCATCAATATTAGAACTTGGGAAATTATTCAGACTAATGTCCTCATCTATGTTGCCATATTTATCACAACATTTCAGCCTCAAGGATACATGGCACAGTGGATAAAGGCATTAGTTAGATCCAGTGACAGGACCCAAAGAGTGTGAGTTCAATACCTGGTTATGGTGGTGGAGAAATTTGAGAGGGGAATTAACAGGAGATAACTGACATCCATAAGACATGGCACGTGGTACTAAAACAGTCTACCCCAGTGAGCGAAATAAAGGGTTCAGTTTGACATTCCAACCACCTGAAGAAGGCTGGAGTGTACAACAGCTGAAACATTGTGATGAACATGGCAACAAAGATGAGGGCACTAGTCCAAATAATGTAAATAGTGTACATAATACCTCATCTCAGAAATATAGACAGATATTGGGAAATCTATTTTCCTGAAAAATTTTAAAAGAAGGATTTTATAAATTTCAACTGAAAGCAGTACTGGCTACTCCGTCAATGAATGCGAGATGTTTCCTTGTAGGGAAACAGCTAATATTATCATTATCATAAGTAACTTCTTATCCAATGAAAACACAATCTGTGTATATGTATGAGTAATGCTCAACTGATTTGAGCTTTAAAGACAATTTCTGCAAATAATGGTCTAAAGTCTAATGGAATATCTAATTTTTATTACAATTTTATGTCCATTCTCATGTCTCTATGCCAAGTAAAAAAAGATTCTAAAGCCAGAAAGCAATATTATTTTGATTTCTTTTTTAATAGATATCAGCCATTATCAATTTTTGACAAGGATTTTTTCATCGTAATTTTAGTTGAAGCTAACACAGAATGTCAGTCACTGGCATTGACTGAAGAGCACAGATTAAAAAATTAATCTATATAATAAATGCAAATGTCAGTGTGACACTGTGCCACACTTTTTCAACTTAAAGGGACACAACTCTCTAACTTTCAATAGTTCATTTTAAATGAAAAAAATTTACTGTTCTCAAATTAGAGTGTTTCAAAATAAAATTGTCTGTGTTTTCAACTTTACTCCTAGAGGCAGTAGCTGAACATATTTTGGAATCAGGCTGACTCTCTGAGTAAATTAAAAACTTTCTGGGCTGGATCTGGAATAGTAATCCTGAAATTTTGGATTACTAAGTTTTCATTACTACATTTTTTTTTTTTTTTTTTTTTTTGTGACAAATTTTTTTTGTACGATAACAATTTTTATAACTTGGATATAAATTTGGGAATGATGGAAATTAAATGTGAAACCCAGTGAAAGTCACACATGAAATTAAAATAATTGTGTGTACAAAAAGTAAGGACCTACACACATCAAGTTCTCTTTTATTAAGTTGCAGCAGAAGAATTATTGTTGAACTTTAAAAAATGTAAGCTTAAATATTAATGTAATACTTAATGCAAAATTACATCTCCTACCTATTGTGATGCTTCATTAAGCACCCTCTGCAAGAGCTCACTTAAATGTCACTCAATAGGGTGGCTTTTAAGCTAGTAATTAATAATAGTTAATATTATTTCAGCTAATAAAAAATAAAGAAATGCAGATAATTTCACTACTGATATGAAATAGTATATGTCAAAACAGTAACAATTATGGTGCTGAGCACTCACGGAAACAGAAGTGATCTTCAGCCAGCTGTAACAGTTCTGGTTGGTCAATTGGTGTATCAACTACAGAAACAGACAAGCTTTCTGAAGAAAAAGATATGTGAATGTAAGGTTAGTTGGTTTTGTTTAACGGCATATCAACACCTCTAATGTTGAAATCTAAATATTTTGACCACAATTTTATGACTTCAACTAATATACTTTGAATTGCAAGAGGTAAAATATATTGCTGGTTATTCTACTATAAGTCATATTGTTGTTAATTGTACTATAAAACACATTGTTGGTATTTTTACTATAAATACATATTGTTGGTCATTTTTTAATATAAAAATGTATTGCTGGTATTTTTACTATAAAAATGTACTTTTATACTTTCATAGTGTTTTGTTTTTGTTTGGGGATTCACTATTTGCCCATAGCTGGGTCCCTATCAGGTGCTACCACCCCTGGTCAGAGTAGGCTTGGTAACAACAGCAGTTAAGAAGTGGTTCAATACTACTCAAAATTTCCGATCTCCTGGTCAGAGGCCTTGCTGCCAGATGTAGTTTATTGTCATGCCCAGGACTAGTGAATGTATGTCTTGCTTGGATTTTATTCTTCGTTGACAACTAGTTTCTTTACTGTTGTAAACTGAGGGTTTGTGCAAGCTGTTAATAAAAGAAACTGAAATTAAGATGAAAGAAATACTAAGAAAACAGAAAAGGTAATACATTGTCCTCCTGTACATAAATATGTAGTGTGACTTACCAGAGGGGTTAGTTTTTTTATACAGATAATATGTACCCAGTATCTGTCTGTATTTCTGAGATGAGGTATTTGCTAGGCCACAAAAATCTTCTGAGCCGACCAAGCATAGAAATGAATACAATGTGGGAACCAGTAATAAGGAGGGCCAGAGAAAAGTGATTATAACAACAAAAATTGCAATATGAGCTCTGGTAAAAACATGAATTGATAATAGCAAAAAATTGCAATATGAGCACAAGTAAAAAATGGTTGCTGAAGACAGGTTCATAATATCCAGAAATTCATACACAGATGTTGTCAAGGACACATGGCACAGTGGATAAAGGCATTAGTTAGATCCAGTGACAGGACCCAAAGAGTGTGAGTTCAATACCTGGTTATGGTGGTGGAGAAATTTGAGAGGGGAATTAACAGGAGATAACTGACATCCATAAGACATGGCACGTGGTACTAAAACAGTCTACCCCAGTGAGCGAAATAAAGGGTTCAGTTTGACATTCCAACCACCTGAAGAAGGCTGGAGTGTACAACAGCTGAAACATTGTGATGAACATGGCAACAAAGATGAGGACACTAGTCCGAATAATGTAAATAGTGTACATAATACCTCATCTCAGAAATATAGACAGATATTGGGAAATCTATTTTTATTTTATAATATCCAGAAATACATGCACAGATGTTGTCAAGGACACATGGCACAGTGGATAAAGGCATTAGTTAGATCCAGTGACAGGACCCAAAGAGTGTGAGTTCAATACCTGGTTAAGGCAGTGGAGAACTTGGAGAGGGAATAACTGACATCAATTAAACATGGAACTAGAACAGTCTACCCCAGTGAGTGAAATAAAGAGTTCAGTTCAACATTCCAACCACCTGAAGAAGACCAGAGTGAAACATTGTAATAAATATTGATGAGGACAATAGTCTGAATAATGTAAATAGTGAACATGTATCCATTTCATCAGAATAGGTCTGTGGTTAACTTTGTTCGGAGTTGTTCCTTTGTCCTAGGAGCAAGGCCAAGGATCTTGTGTGTGCATCTGTCTTCTTCCACTGGTGTGTCTGTGAACCTCAATATCTGCCATATGGTTGGGGGGGGGGGTGCAACCTTTTTCACCAACCTAACATTTTTCTTCTTTTTGTTAGATGTTATAAATTCTGCTATAAGAAAACCATTACTTGCACATAGAGATTGACTTCTTTTTTTTTTTTTTCAATGATGTTCATCCTGTGCAAGGCCCAAGAGCCACTTGAGGTAGAAGGTTACAGAGTAAGAGGCACAGTTTATAGGGATATGTTGGGAAGATGATAGTTAACCCTAGATTTGAACATGTTAAGATTGTAGTGATTGGAAATCATCCTCTTGGGAGTGGAAAGAAGCTAAGTAGAAATAACATCTCACCAATGGAATACAAAGAAAATGAGAGTGGTTCTCTACAATATGCATGGCATTGCGGGTCTTAGCCATGAAGATTAGAATTGGTGAAACTAAGGAATATAGTTCATCTGAACACCTACCATGGAAATAACAATATAGCAGCGAGAGGCTTGCAACATTTTGTCTGTGAGAAAATGATTGTAGGCAGGAAAATAATTTGTGAACCACAAGGATGCAAAGACATTTTTGGACTTCATTAAAAAAGGAAAGTGAAGACTAGGCAGTTCCTGTCCATATATAGCAGCAGTACACCGTTTCCTGCCTGATTAGGTTCTTGTAAAGAGGATAGCAGTTGGGTTAAGTACTTACTGAAGTGATACAAGGAACCAACCATTTTTAGTAATGGATTTACGATTTCTACTCGAGGCCTGGAAGCTATCCAATGCCTGTTGTAGATGCTTGCTCAGGAACATTTGTAGTTTATGCTATAACTATGCTGAGTAGATCTTAGTTACGGTTTCTTGGAGAGAGCACATTATCTGGTGTGATCAGCAGTCTGAAAAAGGCCAATATGCTCAAACCCTCAGTCATGATGACTTGTCACTTTGTGCTAGCATAATCATTGACAGTTCCCAAATAGTTCTGTCTATCTAATTCCAATCATGAGACTTGGGTCAACCCATGATTTGATTTTTAATCATTTTCTAAAGGTGCCACTCACTGGGATCACTTCCCCAGGTCGATGACATTAAGAAATATCCTTCTTGATAAATAGATAATGCAGCGATTCAAACCTAGGCCTCGCAGTCAGAAAGCGAATGTTCTAACCACTCAGACACATGCCCATCACTCTATTATTTTTTTCTAGTTTTTCTTTCATCTTATTTATGTTGCTTTTATCAAAATGCAGGTTATTTTTACATTCTATAAGCATTAAGTATGCAGCCCAAATTAAAAATAAATATCTTTTGATATGATTTAAATTTAGATTTTATATCCTCTAAAAGTCTTAGATAAAACATTGTCATTATTAGTTTTTTTGACACTTTTTCTTTCATCTTTTTATTGCAGAATTCATACTGCTTAGTAGGAGTAGATAGGTTTGCTTATCACCCAGTTTACACAAGGTAACCAAAAAAGTTCTGTCCGTTTTTAAAGGAAAAAAAGAAAATACTTCACAGTATGTGTAACTTATATTTAGTCTTCGAAGTAATCACCATCGGCATCCAACATCTTCTGCCAAAGTGTCTCCAGCTGTTCAGTGCCCTTGCGGTAGAACTCGGGTTGATGCAAAGAAGTCCGTGAGGGCTTTGCACAAGTCTGCTTCATTGGTGAAGGATTTCCCATGAAGATGATTATCCAGGGAGTGTAAGAGGTGGTAATCAGATGGCGCAAGGTCAGGTGAATAAGGTGGATGGCACAAAGTCTCCCACCCAAGTTGCTGTATGGTATCCCTGACCACTCGCGCGACATGCGGCCTGGCACTGTCATGGAGGAAAAGCACACCTTTGCGATTCACCAGTGCTGGCTCCTTCTGGTGCAATGCCTGTTGCACACGTTTCAATTGCTGCGAGTATAGGTCTCCAGTGCCCGCTTGGCCCATTGGTAGCAGTTCATAATGAACCACTTGACGACCTGTCCACCAGACACAAAGCATAATCTTGCGTGGGTGCATAGGCGGTCTTGCGGTGTGAGGGACAGGATCCTGAGGAGACAACCAATGTCTGGAACGCTTGGGAGTTTCATACAGAATCCACTTTTCATCACTGGTAAGCACTCGATTGAATAAGGATGCGGTACGGTGGCAAGAAAACAGTGATACGCAGGCTGCCACTCGTTGTCTCTTGTGGACTTCCAACAATGTTTGCGGAACCCACTTGCTCAGTTTGTACGTCTTACCTAGGTGGTGCAGGTGAAGTCTAACTGTTTCATCAGAAACGTTGAACTGTCTTGCAAGTTCACTACACGTTAGACTACTGTCCTCTTCAATGGCCGCCTTCAGGACTCCGTCATTCAAGACCTGTGGTTGTCCACTGCGAGGCTCATCATGGAGAGACAAATCTTCCGACTTGAATTTTCGAAAACAATGCCTTGCAGTATGTTTATCCACAGCACTATCCCCAAACGCTTGACATATGCGGCAACTTGATGCAGCTGCTGATAAGCCCACTTTGAAGTCGTAATGCAAACAGCCCCGAATGAGATCTCTAGACACTTCCATCCTTCTCACAGCTGTCCGGCTTATAACTGATGGCTGGGCATGGTGCGCATGTTTTTTATAATGTCCGATGTTCCTACTTCTGGTTGTCCAAATTTGAAAATAATTGCTACATGCATTTCGTATATATTTCAACTTCATTCAGTGACTAATCAAAAAATGGACAGAACTTTTTTGGTTACCTTGTATAAAAGGTGTAGAGGTTTATCCATTGTTTCCTGTTTCTTCTAAAGTCTTTTCATTCGCTTTCACTCCCAGTAACCTCTTGCATCTTAGTGGCATTATTGCCTTGCTTGGAGGTGAAATGATTAAAAAAACAGTTGTAGAATATATAAATAATCTGCATATTTTAATAAAATACAAGAAAAATAAGATGAAAGAAAAATAGTAAAAAAAAAAAAAAATTAATGAGAATCCTTCATTTAAGAAGACAACACAAGACTATTACATTTAATATTACTAGGTTTAAGATTACAAGATGATGTCAGCTAAATCAGATGAAAAGAGTACAAATATCATTCCTAACTGAATTTCAAGAATGAAGTGTTATCATTATTTTTGTGGCCTTGTTAGGGCCAGAAATAAAAACACAAGAGAGGAATTGAGTTAAACAAATATATTAACAGAAACAGCAATACAAACCTATACAAACGAGAATGTTACAGCAAGAATGTTCGGTCAGACTGTCAGAACTGACTACTGAAAACTCCACCCTCCAAAAGGCAGTACCTGCTCCTATTTATAGCTGGGAGAGTCCATATGCGCATAGGTAAATTACCATAACAATTATTTACACTATTTACATGCAGACTATTGTCTTTATTTTTGTTGTTGTTTACACAAAGTTTTGTCTGTTGTTTCTTCTAGCCTTCATCAGGTGTATGTCGATCAGGGTAACCAACGAGGAATTGTGAACTGGACCCTTTATTTAATCAACAGAGTAGACTGTTCTTGATCCACTGCCCATATCTAGGGATATCTCATCTAGTTTTTAGTTTTAATACTGCTCAGTTATTACTCACCCTGTTTCCACTGAATTCAAGTATACACTGCCCAGGGCCCAGGATTGAACTTGCAATTACTGTCACCAAATTCACAAACCAATGTTTACTTAGATCAATATACACCAAGTAGGTACAATGGCTTAAACATTGTGATGACAGAAACAAAGTGGAAGACAATAGTCTAAATAGTGTAAATAATGATAAGTCCTCATTCCAGAAATTCAAAGAGAAAATATTAAATATGTTGTGTACTTTCAAGTCATCGCTAAATTCATGAATCATGAACGAGTGTTGTAATCCACTAGGCCGTTTCACTTCTTGTCTTTTTTTTTTTTTTTTTAATTCTGCTCAATGTGAATTTTAAGTAAAATGATGAAATTAATTGCAATTGTCTTTTATGTGTACAATTAAGATTTCAATGTACATAAGTTTAAAATTTCTGCATGCAAACAAACACTTGAATAAGAGTGATGGTGCTTTAACCATTGTCGCAGAAAGAATAAGAATGATTCCCTAATTGAGAGTTAAAGAAAAAGAAATTACTTTGGATGCTAAATTGGATATAAGATTTAAACATGGTGAAAATAGAAGTCAAATCGGAAGAGTCAGTTGTCAAGACTATTTTGGTAAAAATCAGTTGAGTATTGTGAGCTAGGTTAAGTTTCATTTACATCTCTAAGTATGCAATGTACATGCACTGATACAATAATGGTCAATAAGGTGATCCATTGACAATTTTGCTGGAAGATTGTAATCAAAAGTGAATTCCAATTTGTAGCAATGGCTGAAACCTATTTAGCCAGTTTCCATGACTGATGGAAATCAAATACAAAAGAGACCATGTATAACATTTCCAGCAAACAATGGATAATTTGAAAACTTTAAATCTACAATGAAAAGAAAAAAAGTCAAGAGAAACATCAAGTGCTAATGGAGATACTGTAACCAAATTTTCCATGCATCCTGAATCAACTGCTAGGTCTGCTGCTAAGAAATTTGATTCAGTGTGTTGTGCTAGACAGTTTTTCTCGGCAGAAACTATCTTACACAATTTATAAGTTTACCATTTGTCCATGCATTGAATATTGCTATCACATCTGGTCTGGTGCTTCTGCTATATATTTAGGGATTCTTGATAAAGTACGAAGAATGATATGCAATCTTATTGGTACTGACCTTGAATCTGTACTTCAATCACTTTCTCACTGCTGTAATGCCCTGTGCTTTTTTTTATAAATATTTTCCTGGTAATTATTCTGATGAACTTTCCTCTATAGTACCTAGACTCTATGAATTTAAGTACAGTACAGTGTAACCCGGATATAAGAGAGATTTTCTCTGGTCCCAAATTAGAGCCATACTTACCTAAACAAAATAGACCAAACCAGGATATAAGAGAAACCCGGATATAAGAGACTTCTTCTCCGGTCCCGACAACTCTCTTATATCCGGGTTACACTGTACTAGATTAGTGGCAAGGTCTCATCATTTTACAGTTGAAATGGCTAGATGGAAAGATTATAATGAATCAATTGTTCGGTTTGTTGCTAGAAATGTTGGTTCCCTGTAGCATTCAAGACAATTTTTCTCACCAGAATCTCCTCTTACACATTTATAAGTCTACCATTCATCCATGCATTGAATATTTCAACCATATCTGTTTGGTGCTTCTGCTATGTATTTAGAAATTCTTGATAAAATCCAATGAAGATTCTACAATATTATTGGTCCTGATCTGGCATCTTGCTTTCAGTCACATTCCCACTGCCATAATGTAACTGCTTCTGCTTTTCTTATAAATATTTTCATGGTACTTATTCTGATAAACTTTCCTCTCTGGTAAATATTAATTGGGTTTTCATTTTTAAATGATATTATTTATACTCCCTACTCCCCGACAGACAAATTGTACATATGGGAACTAGTTTTGACTTCATAGAGACTTTGAGGTATTATGGTGACTGTAGTAAAAATGGTAAATAAAAATGTGTTGTTTTGGTGTAATCAATACTGTAGTATATTTGGGTCACTAATCATGGCTAGCTGTGTTTAAGATAAGACAGATTGGATAACAGTCTCCCCCTATACCTCCTTTTTGGCCTTGTGCCACATTTTTGTATCAGGTCGGTGCAAAAATACTGTCGTTTTTTGGCATATTTTTTAACGTCAAAAACGACATTATTTTTGCACCAACCTAATATTATCAAAATAAATATTACTTTCCTGTATGGTACCTTGACTTTATGAATTTGAGTGCAGTACTAGATTGGCAGCAAGGTCTCCTTTTACTGTTGAAATGTCTAGATGTAACTGTAATTCTATGCTAATGATTTCTTCTCTCACACTTCTTGCTTGTGAAACTCTCTTCCAGCTTCTTTTTTTCCAGTTAAATTTGATCTTCAAAAATTTAAATGCAATGCCAATTGTTATCTTCTCTCTTCTTAATTCCTGTTCTTTTAATGTTCCCTCTCCTTAATAATGTTTTCTCATATTTCTTTTTCCCATATTCTTCCTTGGTAAACCCCTTGTCTCTCAGTGGCTTTATTACCTTGCTTGAGGTGAAATGATTAAAAAAAAAATCTTGGTTTTGATTATGTTTGGAATCCAATCACATAAGAAAAATGAATAAATGGAATGCGACAAAGTGATGATTCCAAGGATTTTGCAATAAATATTTTCATGGGAATTGTTCTAATGAGCTTTTCTCCATGGTACATGCATAACTTTAAGAATACTACTAGATTCACACCTCGATCTCACCATTTTACTGTCGAACTAACTGCAAATATGTCTTTCTTTTTTCTTTGATATCACTCTCATCTTAATTAAAACATAATTAGTTTGCAAGAAATTTCAGGATGGTTTAGAATCCATCTTGCACATTTATGAATCTGCCATTCATCTGAGCATTGAATATTGCTGTCATATCTGATGCTCCTGCTATATACAGGGTTATTTAAAAAGAATGACTGATTTCGAAAATTTAATAAAAACAAATACTAAGAAACAGAAACACATTTAACACATTACTAGATAGGAAAAAGTTCAAAGTTTTAAATATATATATATATAATGAAAAGTCCAACAATTATTTTAATATATTTTCTGTTTATACATTATTTTTATAGATACATTTATTTAAGTAAATGCATGCTCTGTTTATAATAAACAGTATTAACTACATTTACCAGCCTGAATGCCAAAAAATATTGTAGAAAATATATGTCCTCTGACAGGAACTGAATGACGGTTCCGTGTAGGATACAGGTTCGATTCCTGTTGGAGGACATATTTTCTGTTGTCCTCATCTTTGTTGCCATATTCACAATGTTTCGGATTCTTTATACTCCAGCCTTCTTTGGAAGAGGCATAGCACATGGAACAAGAACAATGAAATAAAGGGTTCAGTTTGAAATTTCAATTACCTGAAGAAGACCAGAGTGTACAACAGCAGAAACATCATGAATATGACAGCAACATCCAAACAATGTAAATAGTGTAAATAAATATTGTTATACCAATTATTCTAATGAGTTCTCCTGTTTGGTACCTTGACTAAGTGAAGTTAAGTGATAGTTTTTTGGGTACAGGTTAGTTGGTAAAGATTTTTCTTTCTCTTTTTTTTTTTTTTTTTTTTCTAAGCATTTCACCCCAACCAAGGCTGGAATACACTAGCATGCAAGGGGTTACAGAGAGTTGGAGTGAGAGCAAAAAGGAGTGATAGAGGAAAGGATGAAGAGAAGGTTAGGTGATAGATCAGGGCATCTGGAGATGTCAATTGACATTACATTTGAATAGTTGGAGATTATAGCTATCAGGGAAACAAGAAAAGGGGAGGAAGTTCCACAGGTGAGTGGTGCGAGACATGAAACTACTGGAGTAGAAGAGACGGCTACATTTAACAGTTTCGACAGTGTAAGGGGTGAGAGTGAGATGCCAGCCTAGTTGAATGCTTAAATTCATGAAGTCTGGGAATCAGCAAAAGTAGCTCATCGGAGCAGTTACCGTGATACAAGTTCTTTATTACAGTTTGCATTGTTATTTTTAGTAGGGATCTTTATGAAGTCTAAAGTGTTCTTTTTCTTTGTTTTTCTGTTTTCAAAATATATTAAAGACTTTATGTAGTTTTGTTGGGAGTTTTTATAGTTTTATATTATGGTATAAAGTTTGATCTTCTTTCAGGAGGAAAATGAGAACAGTCTCCTCTTGTAGATTAAATAAAGGGTTTAATTTGGAATTCCTTGTAGGTTACCCTGACTGGCATTCACCTTATAAAGGCTGGGAGGGAATGATAACTCCTCAACTCAGAAATTGAAACAGAAATTCCTATAAGAAGTTTTAAGATGTTATTTGGTTTCATGTTTGAAAGGGGTCTTTTGTATTTGTTTGTTTGATAATATTTTTACAGGTTTAACTGAGAGGATGGTAGTTTATGAGTATATGTTTGACTGTATGAGGTACTTGATATCTGTTGCATGATGGTGGGGGGGGAGTTTCATTTTTTAGTAGCTATGCATGTGTCAGATGAGTCTGTCCTATATTGGAGTATGGATACAACTATTTCCTCCTATCTTATTTTTCTTAAACCTGGATGCAAAAATCAATAACAGAATTAGAAATAAGAAATATTAATGGGTCTGATGATTTACTATAGATTTGTAAATCAAAAATAAAGCAAATTTGCTAAATTGGTTATACATAATTGATCATACCCAGGCATTGATTTAAGGATGTTTGTAAACAATACCTTTTATTATTTAATATCCACCATGTCACCTTAGAAAACACTGCTCATCACCACCTTCACTATGCGACTGAGTGATGTGGTTTCTGTTATTTGGTACAGTTCTTTATTTTTGATTCTGAAGAGGACTGTTGGCATATTAGACCATCTTGGTTCCTCACAGAGAGGCCAAAACAACAGGGAGGGAGTACAAACCAAGGTTAACGACACCATATCATTAACACCATCAGGATAAGTTGGTACATGCAACGTCTCCGGTCATGTTGCTCACATACTGGACTTTGCAGCTAAAAGTGATACTGTATGAAAGTCTGTATCTTGAGCCTGGAAAATGAATGGTCTGTGATGTTGTGGTAGAGTGGTTTCACAGTGGAGGCTTGTATTTGTACTAAGTCGGTCCTAAAATAGGTTCAATGTACAAAATGTTAGAAACTTGATATAATACGTAATGACGCAGTAATCTAGTTGTAGTGGCTGATACTTTAATATCCGACTAACGGTCGTCCAACATCGACTGACTGACCAACTCCCTGAGCGACTTCTACTACTCCTACTAATTATAGGTAGGAGAGTCTATTAACTATAGAATAGGTGTGTTCCACTATAACAGATGTTGACAGTAACACACATATACATGTTAAGATGACAAAATTCAAGGAAAGTTTTTATACTGCTACTGCTCCTCTTTATATAATATATTTTTTTTTTTTGGATGTGATGATGTTCAAAACTTAGTTTCTTGGGCTTAGGTCTTTTCACTTTCATTGTGCTATTATTTCCATTTTGTTTTCTAAAAATACAACCTTCTAAGTAGTGATTCTTCATGTAGTAGATTGGTAAATAGGGTTGTACCTATTTGCATATGTTAAGTAGAAGACATATAAAGTGTTTTGTAAACTAAGAGACTGGAGGAAGTTGACTACTGATCATGTTGTAGAACAACATGGTACAAGAATATAATATCACCAATAGGATGTTTAAGTGGCTTGAATGAACCAGAGTTTGTCTAAACTTGGATCCACTGTTTTGCAGGCCAGGTTAGGGTTAAAAACTGAAAGAAGGCAAGATGAGAAATTGATTATTGATCACATGTCACAGAACAACACAATACAACATTTTATATACTCTAAGTGTATTTAAATTTAAACTAAATGTATTACAGTAATGGTAACCATTTCCTTATAAGGAAACGTTCAACATCCATTGACCAAGCAGCCAGTGCCACTTTCAGTTGAAATTTTAAAAATCTTTCTCTTTAAACAATTTCTCTGAAAAATAGGTTTCTCAAGTCCAGTAGCTGTTATTGCTCTTTCCAGTATTGATGGCAGGCTTTCTTCCTCACCTTTTGTTTGAAGGAGTTTGGAATGATGTCATTATGTTCTCTCTGAGTTACATGTGCTATCCATTTTAGTTGTTGCCATTGTCAAAGGTCAGTGGTGTCATGTGTGTTTTGAGTGCCCAGGAATTTTAATCTACAGCACATACTCCTTAGCTATGAACCATTACAAATTCTAGTTTCAGACATGATTTTTGTTTTACCCAACAGTTTTTTGTGCCCCTAAAAATTTAGCGCCCTGGGTAATCACTTCTCTAGCCCCATCCTTGCTTTGTCACTGAGTGATGTGTTTTCTATTATTTGGCACAGTTATTTATTTCTGTAATGCCACTCCATGATGTTCAAAGAAGTATATTCCTCACTGACACCTACAGGCTTCATTTACTCAAAACAATTTTAGAAAACTGCTCTGAGAAAGCAGTTTTATTCTGAATGAGTTTGGATTCAGGCATGACATCCACGTGAAAGTCTTTTATTTGTTGAGGTTATTTAAGAACTTGAATTTGTTAAAAAGTAACACCTGTTCTAATATACTTTTTTTTAAATTATCAGTCAACACATTCATTTAGTACCCCAACAAGGGTATAGCTTCAAAGTTACAAGCAGTAGTAGTAATAGTGACCATTGTGTACAGTTCTATTTTAAAAGCTATAAAAGACGGTCCTGTTTTTTGGTCACCTAAAGGAAGCAATTTTCTGCAAGGTCATTATCAGTATCTTATAGGTAATCATTTTGGTATTCAGCATTTTAAGTAAAAAAAAAAAAAAGAAAGAAAATCAAGTTTCTAAGAAATTACACAATCAACAATAAAAATGTTTCTTTTAGTAAAGATCTCCGCTTTGTGAACTTTCAGAAACAGAAGAATTAAAAAGTAAGGTTTTTGTCAAAGGTCTGTTTACTTTGAACTGTAGCAAATCACTGAAGAAAAAGTCAATCTATGTAATCTAAACTTGTATAATCAGATTAATTTGATTAAAGCTTTTAAAGTGGATAAGTCAGACATTTTGTCCCTGCTGTATTTTTTTAAGGTTAGATGGATAAGTACAGGTTAATAGTTGTAATTAGCTAATTGTGACTGCTCAGTTTTATAAAGGAAAAACGTATTTTAGAAAAAAATCCAAAAGAAAACAAAAAGCATATTAGTGTACTCATATTTAACACATTACCTGATGTGTGTACTCATATTTAACACATTACCTGATGTAAAAAATAAATTATATATATATATAGGCAGCATATCTTTATTCAAACATGTTCTAATGAATAATATAGAAATATTGTCTCTGCTTATTTTTAAACTGATCTTTTCCAGTTGTCTAATCAGTTTCTTGATGTTAAGATGAAGTTCATCAAGGAAGATGCTGTAGTTTTTTCCTACCCAAGTACTTTTGATATTTTCTAAGATCATCTTCAGGGGTAAATTACAAAGAAAAAAACTTATTGTAACTGACAAAATCTGCATTCCGTTGTCATAATGATTTTTAAAAAATGTGCAAATACACTCTGTTATAGTTATTTTAGAATTTTTTAAATTTATCCGTTGTAGAAAACAAGCACTTCAATATAAGGGAGCTGAACGGGAATTGGTAGAAATGTAAGATGGCATTAGTATATAAATGTTATATGCACTTTAAGATGTTTTTGCTATATTCATAATAAGTTAGTTGATTCCCTGAAAATTTTTAGTTCTTTTTTATTATTTTCGTGGTGAATTATATTGATGTTGTCAACAAGTATTTTCTTGTATTGTGAAGGTGGACAGGAATGTGTTTCTAAATGTTGTGCAATAGAATTTGTATTCAACAAATATATGAACATTTCTCAGAGTTAACCTGTAGAAAAGACAATATTTATAAATATAAATGACAATAAGAAAACTGTACTAGTTGCTGACGCGTTTCATACAATTTCTTTTTTTTGTTTTTTGCCTTGAGAGAGTCCACATTGGACGAAATATATATGGTGTGCCAGAATTAAGTTTCTATTTCAATGAAATTAGGCAAATTTTAAAAAAAACTGACACTACTTAATTATGATCTAAAACAGATTTATAAATCTTATGTCAAAACTTTTATTGAAAATTTTGAACATGTATCCCTGCAAATTTCAAATCTATCCTTAGCATTGTGAAACACATTTTGAAGCATTTCTGGAGTTCTCTCCTACACTGCTAACTAAATGCATTCTTTAAGCTCAGCTAAACTATTGATCTTTTGGCAATAAACATTTGTTTTTATGAAGCCCCATGCAAAGAAATTCATCAACAAAGATGCTTATTCTTGTCTATTCATTATTAACAGTCTTCTGAAAGGGAATGAAAATAGAATTAAAAAAAATTATAAGCAAAATTAGAAATGCATGCACTTCTAACATATATTAAATATGAACAGAAATAAAAGTGAGTTTTTAAAAAAATGTCCAATTTCACTGAAATAGTTATTTCTGGGACACCCTGTATATTAAATTAGTAGATGCAGAAGTAAATCACACACTCCTGTTTTTCCCAATTTTATTATGGCAAGGCTAATGAGAGAGATAATTAAAGTTATACTTCTGTTGTTGTTTTCAGTGTCACCTTCCTGTATATCATCACGAACATAATTCATAATAAAAAAATTGCTTTCAGTCCATCCAAACAATATTTTTCCCTAAAGTAGAATCTTTTTAGTTTGAAATATTGAACAGTGTCATGGATTTAGCCATATTTTTTTTTATTTTTGTAATCCATCATACCACTCTCCATGCTTCCAAATCAACCATTACTTATCGCCATAAGTCACTTACTGACTTACTAATGTGCCTCACTATGCAAGTGTAAAAATATATATTTTTTAATTAACAAAAAAATAAATCACATGTACTAGATTGAGACAAAACTTTCTGGCACCAAATTTTGCACAATAGTGGATAATCATTTAATGTACACAGCCTTTTAGTGATTGTCCAATCATCTGTATTATTTTGCAAGAAATCAGAAGCTAAGAAAACGGTTTCAACAGGAACTTACAAAAAATAAACATTAATTAATATTTAACCACTTATCTTCTGGCTTATCATTTCTGAACAAGATAATCACTGTAGATTATAAAGATCCAAAATGAAAAAAATTATACTTAGATCAGCTTTCTACCTTTTTTACCATAATGGATTCTATATTTATCTGAAGAGAAAAATCCCAAAGTTAAAAATATGGCTAGTTTCATGACCGCCTTTTATATTTCAACCTAAATAGACTCTTTTGGGAAGAAAAATCCAAAATGAAAACAATTATGTTCATTGAGCTAGGATGGGAAATTCTTCTACGTGGCATATCCTCTAGATTTATTGCATACATTTATATGTTCCATGCAACACTCCTTGTCTGGTCACTGGCTCAAATAAGACACTGAAAATCTCAAAAATTAACAAGGCCCAAGGGCCACTCAAGATAAAGCATTCCAAAATGTGTTTAATCCATAAGAGAAAGAATTTATGAGGATATGTAGGAAAGATAACAGTTAACCCTAAAGGTTATTGTGATTGGGAAAACATCCTCAAAAGCAAAATTATTCTTTTTGATAGAAGATACATTTTAACTAAAAAAAAGATCAGAAAAACAAAGAAAATCCTTTGATGGTTGAATAATGGTGTTATGAATTTCTGTGGGAAAAAGTTTTTGTCAAAAACTGAAGCTTTTGTTTCAACTTAATATATCATGCAAAAAAAAACAATCTTTTTTTTTTGCCTTGCGTTGAAGAATTCTTTCCCTTGATTTACTGATCAGTTTGAACCATGGCTAACTAAGCCTTTGTTGGCCTAGCCCAAAACTTATTTTCTTTCTGTTGTTAGGTGATAGTTTATATATATATATATATATATATATATATAAACTTAGTTTTATCTAAATTCATTCAAAAAGTTCACTTTTGATTGTATTGTGACAGCTGTCATATAAGTGTGCATTTAAAAAAAAAAATGTTTGTCAGAATTGGTGTATTTTGGTTTATTGATTCTGACATTGAAGATGAGAGATGAAAAGAAAAAATTTGTCTTCTTTTTTTGCTTAATAAACCAAACAAGCCTTTTAGCCAACTTAATAACCTCAGAAGATAATAGATAAGAAAAGAAAAGTCTATATTCTTAATTGTTAAAGTAATAACACTATAACTTGACTTGTCAGAATCGAAAAGAGCTTTACCAAATAACAAAATGAAGACTTTCAACATCAACAACAAAAATGGGTGTCACATAACACTAGAAGCAAAAATCTCTATCTATAAAAGGCAGGGTGTGTGTGTGTGTGTGTGTGTGTAATTTTCGACAGATTTGCACCAAAATTTACTTGCAAGTTAGCAGGAAGGCCAAGACTGACATTGCATTTCTCAACTCCCATCGATAGTGGAAATAATCGATTTTTTCATGCTTCTACGGCACTTTTCATGTAATTTGCGGCCATTTTTTACTGGCCAGCGTGAGAGCCAACAGCTGACTGGCACGAATGTTAACTAGCATGCTAGCATGCAAAAAAAATTGATAGTTGCATTCGTCACAAGTGGGAAAATTTAAATCTGCATGGCACTTTCCTCCAATTGGCTTATTCGCTTGCTTAAACTCAATGTTGATTCTGATTCCGCAGAACTGGATTGGGTGTGAAAAAGTATTTGTTGTTAACATTCTTTTTTCATTCAGTTTTTCCAGTTACGAGTCCTTTTTTAAAGCTGATCGTTTTGTGTTCATTTTGTTTAGTTCTTTTTTCGTAACAGATTTAATGTTTAGTATAGAGCTTAGAAAAAATTCGCAGTGTGAGATAGGCAAGAAGTAAGGCATGTAGCAACATCAGCACGACAAAGGGCACTCCTTTAAAGGCAAGGAAGGGCAAAAATATTTTAAGTCAAGTGATAGCAATTGCTGTATGAGTCGTATGATTTTTGAATCAAGCACGAGCAACGCCGGGCCATGCTGCTAGTTATGATATAATCTAGATGTTGAATTTTCACACTTCCTCAAACAAAAAGTTAGGAAATAAACTTCTGTTTGTACTAGAAAAAGCAAGAGATGTTAGTGAACTAGAGAAATCTAATGTCTTGAAAAATTTTAAAACAATAGTAATGCTAACTCTTCAGTCTGTGCATGCCTAATGTTTCCTGTATGGAAACGGTTAAACTCCCCATTATCCTTACTTTTAATGTTATAATCAAGATGTTGACTTTCTACATGAACTTAAATAAAAGGCTTGAAAGGAAACTCCCATATTTACTGGAAACAGTCAGTGGACTCTAATTTCAAGAAAAACAAACTGTTTTAAGAAAAATAAATTATAAATTTCAAACAAAAGTAATGCTGTCTGGTCAATGAATTCTGAATGTTTTCCATATGGAAACAGCTATTCTTACTGATAAAACAAGATCTTGCTCAATGAACTGAGTGACAGCACTTCACCAGACAATAGAAATTATTCTCCGAGGAGAAATTTCTGTAAAATTAAATAATGTCTAAAAGTTAAATCCACTTTGGTAGGGGAAGGGGGGAGACAAGAGACTGCCCCACTGCTGAGAACACATCCATTAAAATGAGGAGTGGGACTTCATTTCTTGGTAGGACCACAAGAGTCAGCATAGTTAGCATTTACCATTATTTATTTATTTTTTTTTAATCATTTCACTCCAAGCAAGGTGGCTATTGGAGAAGGGAGTGAAAGTAATGAGAAGAAATTAGGGAGGAGAAACTACAATAAAAGAACAGGGTTCAGGAAGAAAGAAGGGGGCAATTGGTGTTGCATTTAAAGTTTTCAAGAACATAGGTGGCAGGGAAACAAGAAACCAGAAGAGAGTTCCAGAGTTGAGAACTCTTACCATTTTATTGTTTCTATAATAGCATATAACTATGGGAAAGGAATGTTGTTTGTTTCTTTTCTGTAAGAAGATTTCAATATACTTCTGTTTTCAAGTTACTTCCTGCTGATGCTGCTGGTATCCAAAATAACTTCTGTATTATTTAAAGAAGAGATGGGCCCAACCAATTAACTCCTACTGCTCTAAGAAATGTCATGAAAGACACATTACAGTATCCCAGTGATCTACAAAGGTCATGATTTGATTTTAAATATTACCTGTTTTTTATAAATTTTCAAATCCTCATTGTTCAACCTAGGCTTATTGTGGAAAGATAAATTATATCATACTGGCCCCTGAAAAGTTGAATCAATGCAAAGATGACATGAGACACGGAAAGCTTAAATGTTTTATTCAAACTGCTGCTGGATCCATTAATGCTCCCAGCATTCCATAGTGGAATCAGAAGTGCTTACAATCATCATCATAATCAACATTATTGAATTTGTTATTTGATGGCATGTAAGCTGCATTTCAACAAAGAATATTTAAAAAAGACATTTGAGTATATATTAGTGCATCAAACTGCCAGTATACAGATAGAAAATGATAGGAAATATATATACATAGAATGCTATCAGAATGAGCAATACAAATCCAGAAGTAAGTGTACCTGCATTTGATAGATTGCACAAAGGCGTTCAATAAAGTATGCCACAAAGATCTGTTAGAACTGCACAGCAACATTTGTATATTTGGGAAGGATATTAGAATCCTCTAGAATCTATACTGGCAGCAAATCACCTGCATATGGATAGAAAATGAATTCAGCAAATATACAAAAATAGAAAGGGGGGTATAAGATAAAGATGTGTCTTCTCACCAGATTTATTCAACCTTTACAGTGAAGTGATTCTGAGAGAATTAGAAGTCCTGCCAGGATTCATTATTGGTACCCCAAATCCTAACAACATAAGATATGCAGATGACATAGTATTGATAGCAGACACAGAAAGAAAACTACAAAAGTGACCAACAGAAGGTCGTGAAGGAAAGCAAGAAGAAAGGACTAAACATCAACTGCAAGAAGCCACAATACATGGTTGTTAACAAAAGGATGAGTCCAAAATGTGAATTACAAATTGGAGATACCAAAATCAAACAAGTACAATTTAAATATCCAGGAAGTGTTTTGACAAAGGCTGAAAAGTCCGACACTGAAATCCGAAGACACATTGGTAAAGCCAAAGATGTATTCCAAACACGAAGCAGAGTATTAAGAAATAGAAAAACTTTGTTAGAAACAAAGAAAATAGTACTGAACTATTACATGATATCTACCTGCCTATATGGCAGTGAGTGTTGGACAATCTCCTAAAAGATGAAGAAGAGACTTGAAGGAACAGAAATGTGGTTCTACAGAAGAATGCTGAGGATACCATAGACCAAAAATGTGAGCATCGATGAATTTTTAGAGAAAATGGAAACAAAAAGGACACATACTTCAGGAAGAGACAGTTGAGGTTTCTAAGACACTTAATGAGGAAAGAGAGCTTGAAAAATCTGATACTCACATGACAGAGTGAAGGCAAGAGGGATAGAGGAAAGCAGCACATAATGTACTTAATGAACTTGAGTAAATGGATGGCAGAACTTATCAAGAGCTACAAAAGACATGAAATTGTGCATATAGCACATAAATAAATGTATACCACAACTTTGCATTGAACCTGAGGAATAGTTTTCAGCCATTTTTTGGAAGAAAAATGGTGAGTCTTATCTGGCATCAAATACAGTGAACACAACCATATTCAGATATCAGATTAAAGGATTAAGTATGAAGAGATTTCTGTATTTTATGTATCAAAGATTGAAAGATGAGGATTTTATGCAAATTTGTCTTTCTTTTTTCTTTGATATCATTCTCTAAATTACTGCCATATCTGGTCTGATGCTCCTGCAAAATACAGGGTTATTCAAAAAGAAAGCTGAATTCGAAAATTTAATAAAAACAAATGAGACAGAAACACATCAACATGTTACTGGATAAGAAAAGGTTTAAAGTTAAAATAAACAAAAATTTTTCATTTTTGTTTAAATGCTTTTTTTTCGTTGGTAATGTGTTTCTGTCCTTTAGCTTGTGTTTTTATTAAATTTTCAAAATATGCTTTTCCTTTCTTAATAACCGTGTATACATACATATATATATATATATATATATATATATATATATATAGAGAGAGAGAGAGAGAGAGATAAAAGTGAACATTGAAGTCAACACTCAGCTGGACACAATCGTCAGGCTTCCAGCATGAAACAGCCTGTCACCTCTGAGTGTTGACTTCAATGTTCACTTTTATATTTATATTTACATACGCTCTATCTCTGATATTGAGCACTTTATCCCAGCTATGATCAAAACCTGACCGATTTGGTATCAGTCGGAGTTTCTACCCACAAGCCATTGGCTCTTCAGCAGAGAGAAAGAAGAATTCTAGCGTATTGTTTTTACAAATGTAAACAATTGCCAGACAGCTCTATTCATTATAGGCAGCATATCTTCATTCAAACATGGAATGCAGATTTTATTGAAGTTATAATGTTTGTCTTTGTAATTTACCCCTGAAGATGATCTTAGAAAAGATTGAAAGTACTTGGGTTAAAAAGAAGTACGGCGACTTCCTTGATGAATTTAAACTTAACATCAAGAAACTGATTAGACAACTGGAAAGGATTAGTTTAAAAATAAGTAGAGACAATATCTATATTTTTTCAATGAAACATACATACATACATACACACACACAAGAATCTTATATATATATATATATATATATATATATATATATATATATATATATATATATATATATATATATAAGATTCTTGGCACAATCCAAAGAAGGGTCTGTAATATTATTGGTCCCAACCAGGCATCTTGACCAGTAACTTTCACACCACCATTACATGGATTCCCTCTATCTTTTCTCTAACTATTTTTATGGCAATTATTGTAATCAGCTCTCCTCTTTGGTACCTTGACCAAGTGAATTTAAGTGTACTACTAGATTGGCAACTCTGATCTCATCCTTTTACTGTTGAAATAGCTAGATGTAACTGTAAGTTCTATTCTAATAGTTTCTTTTCTCACACATATCACATGTGGAACTCTCTTTCAGTTTCTTTCATCCCTGTCCCCTATATTCTTCAAAAATGTAAATGACACATCAGTCATCATATTCTGTCTTCCTGAACCTTGTTCTTTTATTGTCCTTTTTCCTAACCAAATTCCGTTCATTCTCTTCCTGCATTTTAATGTCATTATTATTTTGCTTGGGGTGAAATGCTTAAAATGAAATTAAAAAAAAAAATTAAGGCTGCATAACTTTTTGAGGAAAAATTATATTATTATTGGCCTATTGTAGTTACTCTATATATACAACTCCATAGCAAGCAGTATGTTTGGCAATGAATTAAAATGAATAAATAAAATAATAATAAAAAAAAAAAAAAATTTTTTTCCATGATCCATGTAATAAAAGAACTGGAAAGGATTTTTGGTCATCTATGCGATTTTATGACCTCACCTCCACATAAGACTGGAGCTTTCTCTTTTCAATTTTCCAATAACAGTGCTTGGATGCGTTTTGGCAGTGCTACTCATGAAGTAAGTAACTTGGTCATTCCAATTTAGTGCAAAGTTGACTTGAACACAACCATTTTAGCCATTCTTATCCTTACTTACTCAAACTTACTTTGGAACCGAAAAAAAAAATCAACATACCCAAGAGACATCAAGAATTTTGTTCCATTACAGTCACCTTTTTTAAAGAATAAATGGTCTATAGTAGAAACCCAAGTTATTGGTATGCTTCTTCTTCTTTGTAAACATGTGTAAACATGCACACATCTAAAATACACGCAACACGCAAACGTTTAAATTATGAAGAGGTTAAAATGTATGAAGAGGTGCTGAAAGATTTTTGGTTTGACTCACTTTCTAAAATTTGACCAAATGATCAAACCTTTTTTTTTTTTTTTTTTAATCCTTTCTTGGTTAGGCCAATAACTTTTCAGTACCCACCTAGATATCCTCTTGTTACAGAGGAAACTTAGTTTTGATTCTATGCAGAGGTGTTATCAGTTTTAGTCATTTATATTCTATATATATGTACCAAAAACATTCACGTCAAATCTCTATATAAGTTAAAAAACAAAAGAACTTTTTGAACATGTGTTTTAAATTATGATTTCTTTACAACTATAAACTAAATTATTTAAGCAGAATTGATACATTTGGCAAAAATAAAAATTCTTATTTTATAATTATTTCGATGTTGGGGAAATTCTTTATATATGGCCTATTTATCTTTGAAGAAAATTGTCATTGTGGCATTGTTTTTTGTTGAGTTTATTTGTTAGTTTTCTTAGTCACAAAGTATTTATAATATTAGACTGAATACATTTTGATGTAATTGGTGGCAATTATGAAAAAAAAAAAAGATTATAACTGACCATTAATAACCAACAGGTGTTAACAACTAACATGATTGAGTTAGTAACTATTACTTACTTTGACTGGTGAATCATTCAGTATTTTAATTTTAAATTAAAAATCAGCTTATAGCCATATAGTGTTGAAACATTGGTTCCCATATGATCACCAAAGTGTCTAGATCAGGGGTTCCTAAATGGTGCAATGTGCTTCATAGGTGCAGCAGAAAAGGATAGCAGGTGGAGCTGAATGATTGAAAAACAAATATTTAGAAACAGTTTCAAAAAATTAATATGCAAAAAAAAAAAATATGATTTCAAAATTTAAAATATTATTATGGATTACTTGCAATTGCATGCATGAGTCCTGGTATAAATAGTTATAAATAATTATTGACTGATTTTTGATATTTTTACATTATATCAAGTATTAAGCATATAGTAACTAGAGTCCTCAAATTGGAGAAGAGAGTTATCAATGATGATAATCTGATTTTGAATTTACAGTTATCTCCCTTTAACCCCCTCTTTCTGGGTTTTTTTTTTTTTTGTTCTATTTGCCATTTCCAAAAAAAGAGTAGTTGGTTCTGCACAAGCCTTTGCCACTATAATTAAATCATATGTGCAAGTTGTCTGGCTCTTTGATTCTAAGAACTGAGTTGCTGTACCCTCATATGTCGAAAACAACTGGAAAGTCCAGTGTACATACATATATACATACACATACACATATATATGTATAAACACATGCACAACCACACGCACTTGATTTATATGTAAAGTATTCTGTCTGATATAAAAAGTTTTAAATTGAATACAATAATAAAACTGGTATCAGAATGAGGTAAATTTGTGTGTGTATGCCATCCCATGCAGCTGTGGTAAGAAATATAAAAGAGAAACAGCACCCCCCTCTAGGTAAAACTGCAAGATCATCGTAAAGCTGTAACACGAGGGAAATAGAAAAATCAGGCATAGCTGACCACATATGGAGGGAAAAGGAGATCACTGTCCCTGTGGGATGAAGTTGAAATAATAGACAGAGAACATCACTGGAAAATACAAAAACTTAAGGAATCAGCACATATGCTAGATCACAAAAATCTCCTAAGCCAGCCAAGCATTGACATGAATACAATATGGGAAACAGTAATACAGAGCTAGAGAAAAACAACAATAACAACAAAATTGCAGTATGAGTTCTGGTAAAAAAAAATTTACTGAGTCATTAAGTTTACAAGTCCCAAAAATTTATACACTGATGTCCTCAAGGACACACGGTCCAGTTGGACCCAGTGATTTGATCCAAAGACTTGTGAGTTCAATACCTTGTTACTGCAGTGGTGAACAAAAAAAAGTTGATTTAAAGGGAGGTAACTGAAACATCCGTAAGAGGCATGGCACATTGAACTAAAACAATCTACCCTGGTGGACAAAATAAAGGGTTCAGTTTGAAATTTCAGTCACCTGAAGAAGGCCGGAGCATACAACGGCTGAAACATTGTGTATATGGCAATAAATTTGAGAACAACAGTCTGAACGATGTAAATAATTACAATACTTCATCTCGGAAACATAGACGTAAATTTATTTCTCTCCAAAAATTTTAAAAGTTTATTTTCAACATAGTCACTTTTTAGTGCAACACATTTTCATTTGTTCTATGAAGAAAATTTCTGAGTTACTTTCAATCCAACAGTGCATGGCATCAGGTGAAAAATTTCAACTTCTCTCTGCTGTTTTGAATTTTAGCAACGACCAAAACTCTGAGCTAAACTGAGATTGCATAGGGAGAGTTGCAAAAAAAATTGAATTTCAAGTTTCTCACCATTTGTGTCATTTGCATTCTTGCTTTGTTGTGATACAAGAATAAAAGTATTTTTTCTGAAAAATTTTTTTGAGAGAAAGATTTTATAAATTTCAATCAAAGGTAACACTGACTGCTTAGTCAATAAATGCTATAATGTTTCCTTATAAGGAAATAGCTAATATTATACTTATGATTATTTCACTGAATTGATTACTTTGAAAGACAAGAATATTTCCTAATAACAGGATTAAGTCAAAACCGAGGGACTCATTATTATTGTATTTTAAATAAGTTTTAAGTCTATTTATCTCTAAATATGTCTTACTATTGTCAGTGTTCAAAACCAATTACATCATTAGAGTAAGTTTTCACTGTTTTGTGAGTGCAATCTAATTTTCCACTCTATTCCTGTCAAAATTTTGTAATAAGTTCAATGGGTTCTCTAATAAATAATATTTATTTGATGTTTTGCACATAGAATTCACAAAGAATATCTTGGATAATCATCTTGATAAGAGTCCTTAAAGTAATTTTTGTCTCTTTGCAAAAATGTTTAGCACTGGTATACGAGCTAACAGTCAGATGATGCAGGTATTGATAAGGAAGATAATCGTTTAAGTCTTTCAGAAAAAAAAAAAAAAATGTCGTATTAGTTCTGCTCTGCTTTCGGTAAAGTAAACAGAAGGAACATCTAAATTGTTTTGTTTGTTGGATCCAAGCAAAAGATGAGGTAGAAGGCAAACTAGTTCATTCTCAAAAGAGTTCATAAATAAAGAAAATGTTTTTATATATTCATCACTAAAGATGCAGGTAAAATGATCAATTCCCTGTACTGCTCCAGTAAATACATGACTCCACATGCTGTCCTCTGCCTTTACTTACCTCTACCAGATCTGGCCGAAAATGGAGTACTGTTGCCATATTTGGGCAGGAGCTGCCCAGTCTTCACTTTCCAGTCTTGACGGGGTTCAAAAGTATCTCCGAGTCCTTTTTTGGAGAAGTATTATTTTCAACCTTCCAACCTCTCCCTCACAGACGGCATGTGGCAAGCCTCTTACTGCTCTATCATTACTTCCATGGAAAGTGCTTGGATGAACTACATTCCTTGCTTCCGTCAGTTCTAACCTTCATGGTTAGAACTCACCATGCCACTTACATTGTAGCAAAACACCCACATTCCCTCCATATTCCTTAGATGTTCCACTCAAACAGCTTCTTTCTGCAAACCACTGCCCTGTGGAACTGACTCTCAAGAGGATGTTTCCCCAATCACTACAATCTTAATTTGTTCAAATCAAGAGTTGGCCATTGTCTTCCCCTCCTCCTATCCACAGAGACTATGCTTTAATATAACCCCCTCTCAAGAGGCCCCTGGGCTTTGTACAGGCAAACCTTAATGTAAAAAAAAAAAAAAATTCATTACATTCTAAGAATTACATAACACACTCCTGATGTTGACTCATGTGAGTTGAAATCTTAGACATGATACATATTTATTTTAGAAATTTGTTTTGTAAGAAGATTCTACTTTTAGTGTCCATCTTATAATGTTCTAGTATCAAAGATCAAAACCAAAGTTAACAATATATAAATTTTCTTTGCATAAAAGCAAATTATTAGTTATTCTGTCTATTTTTTGTTTTTAATGATAGATTATTTGGCACTGTTTAACCTTCATGCCTGCAAAAAAAGTTGTATCAGAACAATGGTTTTTCCCTTGACACTGCTATTATTTTAAGTGCCTTCACTTCTTGCTAATGTTTATTGTTTTTAAAAAACAATGATTTGAATTTTAATAAAAACCTAAACACATGAAAGTGATTTTATACATTTTCTTTGTTCTTAAGAATTTACAACAAAAATATTAAATACTATTTATTTATTAAATTGTTTATCGGAATGGTTACCAATCCATTCAAAATTTATAAAATTGTAAGTAATAAATATTTCTTTATAGTTGGTTCACATATTTTTATAAATTAATAAATGTTCATAAATTTATGAATAAAAAATTGTTTTCCTATTTATTTTTTTATTCTTTTTTAATCATTTCATCCCAAGCGAGTCAATAAAGCTACTAAAAGGAAGGGGTTACTGAGTGCTAGAGAGTATGAGAAAAATATGCTATTAAGGAGAGACGACAAAAGGAGAGGAATTAAGAACACAAGATGATGATTGGCATCACATTTAAATTTTTGAAGATCAAGATCATTTCTTTATAAATTGACAAATGATAAATATGACTGACATTGCATTAGTTTTTAGAATGTTGTTAAATATAAAATTATTCCTGTAAACAATCTAAATGGTGTTTAATATTTTTGTTGTAAATTCTCAAGAACAAAAGAAATGTATAAATTCACTTTCATATTGGAATTAGTTAAGAGTAATGTCATAATATTTAATCTGGAATGAATCTTGACTACATATTTCTTGGGTGAGCAGGCAAAAATTGTTTCTTTGATGTTTTAACTCATCAGCCATATTCAGCAGATATTGCACATTCAAATGACTTTATTCCATATTTTACAGAATTTATTAATAAGTATCCCAAACTAAAATCTTTTTTTCAATATATCTAAAAACCTTTTATACAGACGTAGAGATCTTCACAAACTATAAAAATAAGTACCAACTTTATCTTAGTAGCTCAATTAGTTCATAAAAGCCAATTTTAGCAGTGTATAAGGAAAGGAGCTGGTGCCTAACAAGTTAAAAATCATTATAAATATGATGTCATATAGGTAGTCGCTAAGTCAGTGATTGTCAACATGATCCAGGTGAACCACCAGTGGTCCACATAGCATTTCTAGTAGAATTGGTAGCCATAAAAAATTGTAGCCATTTCACAAAAATTCAAATTATTCATACTTTGAAGAATAAAAAAATATTATTTTTTTGCTTAATTACACACATATCCACTATATTTGAAAATTTCGAAATTATGTAGGTATTATGCAGTGCTATATTTATTTTATTTTCTATCATATATATATATATATATATATATATATATATATATATATATATCCAAGTATATAATTGGTGTATACGGAATGAATTCCAATAACCAACAATTACTATTCTTAAAAGAGTGCTCAATACAGAATAGAGCAGATACAATTATTTATTTTTAAAAAATTATAACAAAATATAACATTTATGTTATAATATAAAAAAAATAAATAATCATATATATATATATATATATATATATATATATTATATATAATATACAGATATAACTATGAACCTAAAGAGCCAGTGTACCCTGATGACTCACATAGGTGAAACCTAGGTAGGTTTGCCTGGCTCTTTAGCTTCATAGTTAAATTTGCTCTACTTAGTGTATTGAGCACTTTGCTTAGTTATTTTTGCTTTACTCGTGTTGGAGGTTTTTTTTCTTTGGACTCTGAGCTTTGATTCTGGACAATTGCTTTCACCTGAATTACATGTTCTTAGTCCTTTTTTTATTCCTTATTTTTCCTTGGGTATTGGTTTGTTCATTTACAAGCCAAAATCCCTAAGGTTTTTCCAGACGAGTATAATTACTTATATTCATAAGATTATTATAATATATATATATATATATATATATATATATTTATTCATATTGTATTTGTTTAGTAAAATAAATTTTAAAGTGTAAATAGACTACTTTGCCTTTTCATTGAATATTTTAGTGTGAAAATTGAACAGTCTAAAAGTAGAAGTAGTCCATTTGAATTATTTTAAGAAAAAATGGTCCATGGTCTGAAAAAGTTGAGAAGCACTACCCTAAGTGAAAGGAAGATGATGCTAATGGAGTCAATAATGCTTAGATTAGCCCAACCTAAACATTAGAAAGATTAAGTTCTCGAAAAGGAAATCATAAAAATATGAGATAGAAGGGCAAATTTGATTGGTCACTTAAGATTCATTTCAATAGTTAATGCTTTGCAATCTCTTCCCATACTTCATAGCACAAAAGAGATGAAATTAATTTCTAATCATTACATTTTAAAATGGTAGACATTAGCAAGGAGTGAAGGTAAGCAGAGCCAAGAGAAAAAAAAACATCTCTTTGGCACATCATATTTTGTGGGTATGAAGATTGCCAATTACTTTTTGGAAAACAATGTTTTTCTTTCTTTTTATGTGTCCTGTCTTTTCAGGATGTAGATGATCATGGCTCTCCACCTCCTCTATCTCTTGCAGCTCTCAACAAGTTCCTTCCCTCTGCCACCTCCCACAGACCATGTTCTGTCATCCACTTGCTTAAACACGCTAGCTATGTCACACATTGATTTCCCTTGTCTCTCTTTCCCGCTATTCTACCTGTGATTCTCCAGGCCCTCCTTCCTTATTATGTGTCCCAAGAACTTCATCTGACTCTTCCTGATGTTAAGTATAAGCCTCCTCCTTGTTTGCATTCTCTCCAAGACCTCATCGTTGCTCACACGCTCCATCCATGATACCCTTATCATCCTTCTGTAGAACTATATCTCTGTCACCTCGACTCTCTTCTTCATCTTTGAAGAAATTGTCCAACATTCACTGCCATAAAGAAAGACAGATGTCATGTAACAGCTCAGTATTCTTTTTTTCATAACCAAAGAAATCCTCCTGTCTCGTGATACTCTGCCCAGCTTTTGGAATGTGTCTTTGGCCATCCCAAAACGTCTACGGATCTCAATGTTGCAGTTACTGTACTCTGTCAAAACGCTTCCCAGATATTTAAAATTCCATGTCTGCTTGATTCTAGTGTTCCTGACCTGCAAATCGCCTTTCGGCATCATCCTTTTACTGATGACCATGCTTTCTGTCTTCTTGTAGTTTATGCTTAGTCCTTTCTTCACACTCTCCATTGCTACCTTCTGTAGGAGATTTTGTAATGTCTTTTCCATGTCTGCTATCAGTACTGTGTCATCTGTATATCTTATGTTGTTAAGATTATGGCTGCCAATGCTTTATGAAATTTTAAAAGCAATATAAAATTTAGTTTGTCTTCCAGATTATTGGTACTGATTTCAATCCTCATCAGTTGCTTAAGAAATACAGCTTGGCTTAGTTTAATTTGTATATTTTATAAAAAAATTGTATCAATTTTGGAAATAATGTTGTAAAGTTCTTCATGGAAGAAAATGGTTGACTGATATTTGTTTTAATTGATCTTCAACTTTACATGTTAGGTTGAATTTCTTTTTATCTTCAAGTATTTTACAAGCTTTCCATTAGATAGAAGCAAGTATAAATAAAATATAAAGCTGTGTTATTTTATCTATACTATTTACATTCAGACTATTGTCTTCATCTCACAGCATTGTGGCTGTTGTACCTTCAGTAGGTGTATGTCGGTCAAGGTAATCTACCAAGAATTCTGAACTGAACCCTTTATTTAATTTACAGTGGTAAATTGCCCATATCTCATCTAGTTCTTATTTTTAGTACTGTTCAGTTAATTTTAACCTGTTTCCACTGAGTCCAAGTACACACCCAAGGATTGAATTCATGATTACTATGTCACCAAATTCACAAGCCAATCTACTGAGCTATTGCCCTGTAGGACAATTCTCTGTGCTTGGAGCCTTAAACCTAACCTGACTCCTGATTAGTATTGCTGCTGTTTAACTATGACCAAAGGATTGAACTAACAAGTACTACTATGTCACCAAATTCACTAACCAATGCTTTAATCTACTGGGCTTTTGCCCTGTAGGACAATTCTCTCTGCTTGTAGCCTTAAACCTCACCTGACTGCTGATTAGTATTGCTGCTGTCTGATGCCCAAGGATTGAACTAACAATTACTAATATGTCACCAAATTCGCAAGCCAATGCTTTAATCCACAGAGCCATTTTCCCACAGAAATGCAGACAGAAATAAAGCTGTGTGTTTATATTATATATAAAACTTAATTGAATCTTTTTACTCGAAATAAGTTATGAGGTAAAAGTTGGCAGCATCATTTTGGAAATAATTTGAAAAGCCAGGAAGACAATTGCTTCATACAGATAAAAATACCTTTGGTTGTACTATATTCTCAACATCTATCATTCCTTCTTCTAATGTTTTCTTCCCTTTCTTTCTGAATTATTAACTCAGATTTATTTATGTTTATTTATCTCACTAACTATATTGTTTTTTTGTTTTCATACCAACTCTCTCACCCTGATACATCATCTTTTTAATATATATATATATATATATATATATATATATATATATACACATACACACTGGGTGTATCAAAAATACTTTTACAAACTTTTCCTCACACCAAAACAAGGACAAAAGTCTGCATAAAGATATGTCTGAAAATCCTTTGTTTTTGAGTTATTAAGTTTAAAGAAATATTATAGTAGATGGTGCTGCGTTGCCATCTAGACTAGGTTACATTTGTCAACTGTATACATTTGTGGCTAGTTTGTCTTCAATGTTTAACATGTGTAGTTGTGAGTTAACTGAAAAGTGTTTTGTTTAACAATGGCACAATATTCATATGAATATAATGCCATTGTGAAACAGAACACCTTTCAGTTAACTCACAACTACACATGTTAAACGTGAGCAGGCAGATATGATTTTAATATACGGCTGCAACTGGTAAGGGATGCAAGACTTTCTTTCAACTTAATAACCCTAAAATGAAGAATTTGTGGAGATATGTTTATATGGACTTTTGTCTTTGTTTTGTTTTGGTGTGAGGAACTTGCCCCAAAGTTAGTAAAAATATTTTTGATACACCCTCTGTGTGTATGTATGTATATGTGATGGATTTTCCCGTCGAAAACAGCACTTTAGCGCCAATGCGACCAGTGCTGTTTTTCTTTCTGGTGCTGAGGTGTTGTCCTGGATTGTTCGTACATTCCAAGTGCCAAGATGAAGTTGATGTTGTTTCATAGAGTTTTTCGCAGTAGCCAGATATATGTGAAACTAATTAGATGTAGTTATCAGAAAACCAACACAATGATTTGTTTCAAGTGGTGATGGCCTGTGTCAGACCATCCACACTTTTTGGATCTGTTGATAAAAAAAATAACAGTGCAAAAGACTTGCCACGGAAACTCAGAACGACAGTCCTCATGTGTTATTATCGAGGAGTTTAACCTCTCCAGATCACAGTCAACATCAGCCAGTACCCGCCTCTCGGCAGACACATGCAATATAAGGACCAGGTTAAGCTGTCATGAGTTTTCATTTCCATCTGAAGTCTTTTTATCATGAAACCAATACTAAAAGGATTGCTAACCAAAGCCCAGAGAGACTCCTTATATATATATATATATATATATATATATATATATAAAACAAAGAAAACTATTATGTCTATTGTGTCCATTAATTTTATGCTATGGCAGAATGATTTATTTTTGGAAGCTGCAGATTTCTTACAGCAAAAGTTTGTATATTTGTGTGTAATGTACTCTCTGTGTCATTAAGTTGTAAGTAAAATTCTAGTTGGTCAAGCAGAGTTTTTAGATTTCACTTTAATTCAAATGTATTTCTATTCTGAAATCTGCCCAGGAGCTTTCTGTCTGTCTATTTGGTAATAAAGATGCTAAATAGATCCCCAAGAATCCCAGCAGCCATTTCAGATTTTCAGCAGACTTATTGACAATAATCCCAGAACAATTTCATTGCAAATTATTTTGTAATGATCAGATAATTCCCAGTTGGAACTTAGCAAGTGTTTCCAGGAAATGTGGAATAAAGCATTAGCATCAACCAAGAAAAGGTTAGAATAAAAAAAAAAGAAAAAAACTCATTTAATTGTTTTTAATTTAGCAATTTTTTGGTTTTCTTTTAATGGATACAAATGAACATAAACAGTATGAATCTCTTCTGTCTTTATTTATAACTTGCAACCATACGCAGCTGGTTGATCAGAAAAAGCATTCAATCAGAATGGAGCAAAAACAGCATCATTTTTAGATGTAACAGAGTCTATCTTCTTCAAGTACTTTCATTAAAAAACAGTTGAAAGATTCAAAGGGGTAGGTAAGGGAGGTAGAAAGAAAGATAAGCAATGGGTAGATCCAAAGTATAGAGCCTTGCGTTTGTTTTTAGATTGTATAAGGAACATTTAGTTTTCATTAATTAAAAAATAAAAAAGATTGTTTTTGACTGTACTTCAAGTAAAAGGTCAGGATGGAAACTGTCCTCAGTATTTGAAAGAGCAATAACTGCTACTGGAAAGCTATTTTCCTGAAAAATTGTTGCAAAAGAAAAACTATAAATTTTGACTGAAAGCAGTATTAGCTGCTCGGTCAATGAATGCTGAATGTTTCCTTATTTGGAAACAACTAATATTACCATTACTATATTTCTACCACTAGTATTAGCTGTGTCACTATGTGTAATCATTAAAATGAATGAAAGTTTTAATGCATTTTCTTTATATGTTCTGTTCATATAACATTTATACAAGAAACTACCGACAGAATATGCCCTTGTGAAAGTTTTGTAATTCATAAAAAAAAACTTTTAATTTTACAATACAATTGTTAATCTAATTTTATATCTATTCACCAGGCAAATAGCTTTATTTAATACCATAAAAAAATCCCAAGCTCCCTCGGAACTTCTCCTTTTAGGGATGCCTCAGACAGTGGGCATTAAACCCAGGTCCCTCCCATGGGAGAGGTACTGCCTGGGGGAAAGGCCCCTTGTGGCTTGGGCTTAATATTAGAAGAATATAAACCCCAGCCAAAGGCAAATAGATTTATGGTATTTACTAGGGTGCCCACATCACAGCTGGATATGACACAAGGTCAAAGTTTAAAGTGGTCGATCAGAAAAAGCATTCAATTAGAATGGAACAAAAACAGCATCATTTCTAGATGTAACAGATCATATCTTCTTCAATTACTTTAAAGTACTTTCATTAGAAAAAACATTTTGAATTAATGCAGTTACTGATATAACAGAAGTCGTCTGTATTTATTCATTCGAAGTTAGTGGAGGACATAAAGGGGTAAAATAGGCAACATAAAAACCCAATTCAGACCACAATTTTTTTGGAGTTTTTGAAATTCAGTTTCTCAGTGTGCTACCAGGGATGTAAAAGAAGATAAATTTATAAAGCAATCATTAAGTCTGATGAAAATTTGTTGAAAGATCAATGAAAAATAAGAAAAAAAAAACAGTAAAAATTGCCATTTTTCACTATTTATGCAGGTTTTCACTACATGGGTGGACTCAATTATCAAGTTAAATGACTGATAAAAAATCAACTTATTGTTGGCTACAATTGAGTGAAGTTTGTATTAGATTACTTAAAAATTGGGGAAGGTTTTAGTTTAAGATTACTGTTGAAATTGATTTTTCATTTTTCACTAAACGTAGTGGCGTAGAAATAAAAATGAAGTATCATTGAGCTCATCATGATGTAAGTAACCTATATACTGAGTTTGAATGAAATTGAAGAAAAAAAGTTGAATTTATTGATTTTTGATCGACTTTACTGATTATTAATTTTTTTTAAATTATTGATTTTTTTATGTTAAGAACCTATCTCTTACATTGTACAATGTATGTGCTAAGTTTGGTCAAAATCTCAAGTGAAAAGGTATCACACAGACACATAGACATCCTTTGTTTTATATATAGAGATTTAACAAATACATGGAAATATTTATGTTACATTTTACAAGTCAAGTATTGAACATGTTTCAATAATAAACTTTTTAAAAATCTCATTGTTTCATTTTATTTATCTATATATCTATAACAGGGGTGGCCAAACTTGCTGAATGTAAGAGTTACATGCAATAAAGTCTAGATGTTTGGGAGCCGCAAGACAAAAACAAAATTTAAACATACGTTTCTGGTACATACACATAAACATTAAACTTATGTTATAATCTAATGTGGTTTCAATTTGTACCCAGTAAGTAATTATAAAGCTTGAAATTTTTTTTATTTACCTGTTATAATAACCATGATGGAAAAAGAAGCTCAGCCAACATATTTCTATGAGCCACATTTTAAGGGTCAAAGAGCTGTATGTGGCTCACATGGTGCAGGTTGGCCACCCCCTGATCTATAGCCTAGTTTATTTGCTTATATAGTTATAATCTTGTTTATTTGTTTATATATTCATAATACTTATGTATAAAATTTATAATTTTTATATATGAGATGATGATGATATATATATATATATATATATATATATATATATATATATATTTTTTTTTTTTATATATCAAGAACAGTATTAGGGAAATTGTATGACAGATTGGAAAATTTTTACTTGTGATGTATTTCATCCTTCAGGAGTTCATCAGACTAAATTTGCTATGTTGATATGTTTACATATGTGCCCAAACAAGGGATGCTGGAAATTTTAGAATCTTTAGGGAAAAAAAAAAAAATTCTAAAATTCCCAGCATCTGTCATTTATATTTTAAACAGTTCACCCTAAGAAGGTGATAATGCCCTTAAGAGGCAAGGGGTTAGCAAATAAATATTGAAATCAATGTAGTCTTGAAACCATATCAAATTAACATCTGGATTAGTATATAATGTAGTTTATTATATTTTTGGTCAATTCTGAATTCATGAGTGGCTGAAAATTCAGTTCTATCATGATACATTTATTTTCCCACCTGTAAGGAATGCTTTAAAAAAAGTAACCAATTTGCTCATCAAGAATAGTAATGAAAACATAGTTATGTAGTAAACAATAATCCAAAAGTGCTATTACATAAAATGTATCTTCTTGGCGATCATGGCCCTTCACTACTTCCTGGCTCTTTGTAGCTCTGAGTAAGGTTTGGCTGTTTTCTCTCTCTCCTAATCCCTGTTCTGTCATTTGCTAAAGTTCTCTTCCACCTATTTCTTCTATGGGATGTGTCCCTTCAGGACATGGGGGATCGTGGCTCTCCACAACTTCTTACTCTTTGTAGCTCTTAGTAAGGTTTAGCTGTTGCTATCTCTCCTAATCCCTGTTCTGCCAACTCATTTACACAATCCTGTTAGGTAGGTTATTCGCTGCTTTTTTCTATCCCAATTACTTTCAATATATCCTATGGGTATCAAATTTTTCAAGCCCTCTTTCCTCATTATGTGCCTTAGAAATTTCAACTATCTCTTTCTGATGTTAATTATAAGTGTCCTTTTTGTTTCTGTTTTCTCTAAAACTTTGTTGTTGTTCAGTCCATGGTATTCTCAGCATCCTTCTGTAGAAACACATTTCTGTTGCATCAAGTTTCTTCTTCATCTGAGACGAGATTGTCCAGCATCCACTGACACAAAGGAGGGCTTATATTAAGTAACAGAATGCATTCTGATGTCATAGCTATCATAATACAATAAAAAGAAATCTTTTTGGTAGAAGTTAGCTAAGACTAAACACTCCTAATGCCATCCTATGGCAAAAAGAACAACAACTGATTTTGGCCAATAAGTAAACTTTTACACTATTTACATTGATTGGACTGTTGTCCTCATCACAACGTTTTGACCATTGTACACTCCGGCCTTCTTCAGGTGATTGTAATTTCAAAGAAAGCTGGAGTGTACAATGGCTAAAATGTTGTGAATATGACAACAAAGATGCGAATAACAGTTCAAACAATGTAAATAATGTAAATAGTTACAATACTTTATTTCAGAAATATAGACAAGTAAATTTTTAGTTTAATAGGTAAGATTGTAGTTTACCTTTTTATCATTATTTCAGAAAGAGTCGAAAAATAATGCTTAACCTTGTTCATAATATCTGCCATACTGATTTTAACACTGGTTATCGCTTGTAATAATCTTTCATCGATTAATTTATCTTAACAAATTATCAAAAAATACAGAAACATATAATTCGTCAAAATCTAAGTGTAAGATTACATGAAACTGCTGAATAAGATTTTAAAGCTAAATAAAAGTGCATTTTACTTTTTCACCTGCTTTTCCCAACTGCTAATTCGCATCTGCTATTTTAAATATTAAAGCCTGTTGCTGTTTATAAGGTTATTAATCTTCTATTTCAGCTGACAGAAGTTAACTATACTGCATGCAGCTAGATTTTTGTTTTAATAGTGCAGTATATTCTATATATAGTGTCAATATTTTTAAAAATCTACCAGAGCTTGGCTTATTTGTCCATGTCAGATATATAATTTCTGCATATATGCATATAAAATCTCCATTACAAACAAAACTGTCCATATTAGCAATTTACTAAGTGAAGCCTAGATGTGGCACAAGGCTGAAAGTATGAAGCTCCCAGTGAGAACCGAAATGATTACTCAGTCATAATTGATCAAGCAAGTCAAGATTGCTAACCATTACACTACATCAAAAACTGTTCATATTGGTTGTCAAAGGTTAAAGGAATGTTTGTATTTCTGTCATTATAAGTTTAAATGGTCAGGTACTAAGTGTGAACTGATGTAAGAATATGTTTCCTTCTAGCTGGAGTTTTAGTAAGCAAAACCATTTAGTATCTCCAGTAGGACTTTTTTTTTTTTTTAGTTTTTACCAATTTGTAAACAATTTAGCTATTTATGATGCTAACAACTTGGAATTAACCTTTTATCTTCTAATAGACATTTGCTTCAAATACTCACTCAAAGTCTGTATGAATATAAATAAACCTAATGTTCACAATGTAGTAAAATAAAGGATAAATTATTGTGATGTTAAACATGTTTCTCAGGTAATATTTTTGTTTTACTTTGAAATGTTTGAACTTAAACAACCTAACACAAATTGATAAACAAAATAGATTCATGAAAAAGGAGGTTATCCTGAGAGAATTCGAAGTCCTATCAGGATTCATTATTAGTAGCCACAATCTCAACAACATAAGATATGCAAATGATCAAGTGTTGATAGTAGGCATAGAAAGGAGACTGCAAGGACTCCTACAAATGATAGGAAAGGAAAGCAAGAAGAAAGGATTAAACATCAATTGTAAGAAGAGAGAATGTATGGCTGCCAGCAAGAGGAACAACTCAAGATGTGAACTGCCAATTTTAATATCTCGGAGGACAGAAAATGTGACACTGAAATCCGAAGGTGCATTGGGATAGTGAAAGCTGCCTTCCAAAATCTAAGCAAAGTATTAAAAAACAGGAATATTACATTGGAAACAAAGAAAAGAGTACTGAACTTCTATGCAATATCAGACCTCCTATATGGCAGTGAATGTATGAAGAAGAGATTTGAAGCAACTGACAATTTGTTCTATAGAAGGATACAGAAAAGTGATTTTACAGAAGGATGCTGAGAATTCCATGAACTGAACATGTGAGCAACAACAAAGTTTTAAGGAAAATTGTAACAAAAAGCATACTTAGAAAAAAGATACAATTTTAATATCCTCTTTGTATGTATTTTGTCATGTATAGCCTCTTAGTAAGTATTTTATCCTTTATAGCCTTTTAGTATGTATTTGATCAATGATAGCATCTAAGTATATATTTTCTCATTTATATCCTCTTAATATGTATTTTTTTTATTTATGGACTCTTTGTACGTATTTTTTCTCGTATAGCCTCTAAGTATTGTTACGAACTTGTAGCATATAGATGAACCACGGGTTTAAAAAAAAAAGGAAATGTGGGATGCTTTCTCGTTTTCACTCAGAAATGGAAGTGACACAAGGGAGTCAACGAAGAACAGACACAAGATGATGGATTTCAAAATAAAACATTTATTTATAAATATATAAACAGATAAAGAAAGAAAAAAAAAAAGGAAAATTCGTTTAACAAAGGGGAAGGGGACCATTAAAGAACAGAAGGTGCGAGCAAATACATACATATATTAAAAAAAAAAAGATCAAACCAAGAGAATCAACTTATCTTTCAGTTGAGTTGATATTTTCACACAAAGTTCTGATTCGCCGAAGCGAGAGTTCTTATGCTACAACATTTTGGTCATCCGACAATTTTCATGGATTTCTTTTCTTTCACAAGTGTTCGATGTCCACAGCATTTCATACAGGCATTTCGTTGGGTCAATTCAATTTCATAGCAGTCCTTTCATCTCTAGTCGACAGACTTCGCCGTCTTCTTCATTTCAGTGGGCAGTCCATCTGGAATAGGGATGAGTTGCCCAGCGATGGTCATCTGCCACCGGTCAGAGGGAAACTGAAAATCCTTTTTTAGATTTTTGCTGTCCCCAAAGACAGTTACATGGGTTCCCTTTGTCCTTGACCGGGTATGCAGGAGGATGGGGTGCAAATCATGCAGTGTTTGTGTGATGGCCAAAAGTTCACTCCATGCTTAGTATGGTCTGATCACGTGAATCGCAGCAGGAGATCCTGATGGTGCCTGGAATTCACTTATGGTCAAACACCTGATAGCTGCAAAATTTTGGAACCAGGTCATTCTCGCGTCGGATCACTTCAAAGTTCACGGGCCCTTGGCTTGTGGGTGGAAGAGTAGGTAAAGAGGAAAAGAATTTGCGAAGAGAAGAGGAGGGTATGGCTGATCATAGAACATATTCACTCGCAAGTTGAAATCATTGGATTTTCTATTTTTATTTATTTATTTATTTTTCTTTTATATCTAACTAATTTTCGACTAGAATTTGAGATTTTACTTTGGGATGCTTTTTAGCCTTACCCCTATGTGGTTAATGAAATCGTGGCTACATCACAGTATGTATTTTGTCATTCATAGCCTCTTCATGTAAAAGGCAGATTTAAAATTTACCTGTTTTCTTCAAGAATAAGAGCTTATTTATATAAATTATTTTGATAGACTTGTGCAGTATAACTTTCATTTTTCTAATATTCATTCATATTGTTTTTTAATCAATTCTTTTTTTTATTAAAAAAGTCAACAGTTCAGATGGCTATATTGTTACACCTTGGACATAACATGATGTTTGAAGCTATTTTCTTCTGTGTTATATTGGTGAACCCCAGGTTGCTTTAAACACACAATGCATTGCTAATCCCTTTCTCACTCCTGTCTTTTACTGGTCTTACAAATTTCTGAGTCTGTATTTGGGACTATTAATTATTTCAGTTTAATCATTAAGAAAAGCCTTAAAAGATTTTAATTTCTTTGTTGTCCTTTTAATGTATGTAATGAATTCAAAATTATCAATAAAGTATGACAAATTATATGATGTAATAATCTCGCCGTTAATTGTATATTACTACAAGGTAATACATTGATTAACTTTATTATTTAAAATTTATATCCTAATATACTTGCTAGGGTCCTATTTAATTACCTGTATGAATACTACATATAACATATAGAATTTCTCAAATATACTTGTTCTGGTATTTTCAATGTCTTTTTTGCTTTTTGATCAGTAACTCATTACAGATTAATGAAATAAGTCATCATCTGATGATAGCTTTATTAACGAATGTAAATTACACCTTTTCTCTATTTTACAACTACTTTTTGTTTCTCAAAGCAATCTGCATTGTCTTTACACTATTCTCCTGTTGTCTAATGATATTACTAGATTCTCATTTGCTTTGTGGAAAATTGTAAGTTTAACTATTCTCTCATTCTTCTTGGAAATGAAAGCTGAAAGTCAAAATATCTCTCAGAGTTCCCTCTTTTTTCGTTTATTTTTGGGCAAAAGAGAGTTCTGATTTTTACTTTGAATTTAATTTGCTATTTTCTCTGTCAGGTCTATTATCCTAATGTAACCTAATAGTCTCTCACTTAATCTACTTATGTTTAACATTCCATAAGTTTTTGCTTTGTTTTAAACATCAGTACTAATGCATAGTTAGATTTTCTTTTACTAATATTCACTCAATACAAGGTTCAAGATAGTGGGTTACTGTGTGGTGTTGTATGAGCATAAGAAAGGCCAAGAAGTGAAATTCTTGGGGCTATGCAGGAAATATAATGGCTAATATCTTGTTTTACTACATGAGAGTTTTGGACTCTTTACTTTATTTTGAAAGGTATGGTGCAACATATTCAATTAAATATCACTGTCAAGCATTCTCTACTGTCCATGAATACTTTAAATAGGAATTTTGCCAATTAGACAAGCTATTGTCACTGACTTCTCTTCTAAGTCTATGTCATCTTGTCTTAGTTATTGATAGATTGATTCACTTTGTATGGCTTCAACCATTTACAGGTTATTTAAAGCCAGAAATTATTTTTAGATTTTAAGAAGTTTTTTTAGATAATAATTGTTTTTAGTGATACAAATCTTACTAATTAACCCATAGTTGGGGAGAGAAGAGCTGGATCCATCCCATTCTGAAGGCTGTGCATAAGTGAATATAATGAGCTGAATGGGAATTGGAACTTGGCTCTCTGATTAACAATTCCAAGCTGTTATCTTGTAGTGATTCATGAATAAGAAACAGGAGTTGCATCCCTTACTTTGTTAGGTTATATAAAAGAAGGGAAGTTAAATTCCCATAATGCACTAGAGAGACAGTTTTGGCAGGAAAATACAAAGTCTCCCTTTCTCTGGACTAGAAAGACGTATTTTTTTAAATGAACTCGCGAGAAAGATGTCTTTTCATACAGATAAGCCTAAAACCATTTCTTTCTTTACATTAATAATCTATATCTATATGTTCGGTGAATAATATGAATCAATTATGTAAGCAATTGTATATTTAATCAAAAATCAGTCATTTAATAGATATGTTATATCTTGTTGCATGCACACCAAAAACTGTTTATATTTTATTTCATGTTTTCATGTAATATTGTGTATGAATATTAATTTAGCATGTTGTGGATGGGTGATATAATCGCAGATGAAAATAAGAAAACTAAGAGAAAGGCCACATATCATTTGCACTCCCACAACAATCTATTACACCACCCACACATCCAAGTTTACAGCACCTGCGGTTCCCAGGTAGTCACCGTCTAGGTACTTACCAGGCTTGGCGTTGCTTAACCGGTGATTGTATAGGACCAGTGTATCAATGTGATGTGGCCATAAGCCATATCAAAATTACAATGAAAAGTAAGAAATTATCCACACTCTTGTTTAATGATATGGTAAGTGTGTGGATAATTTTTGATTTACCCTCGTATGAGTGGAATCTGGCTATATATAATGTGCCTGAATTGGATACTAAATAGAAATAAATTTCATTTAACTAAATGATTCCTACAAAAGATGGAAAAAAGCATTAAACTATCTTTTAGGATTTATTTCTGTCCTCTTTATAGGAACAAACATTTTGCTTCTGTTTAAAACACTCTCTCTCATAGTTGCTAAGAGGTCAGCCGATCACAACAAATAACTGTTAGAATAGATTCTGAAATGATTGCTGCTAAGTGATAAAACAATCAATATGTGAAACGTGTAAAAAAAAAAAAAAAGTATTGATAGTGTTATACTCTGCTTCAAATTAGACCTCTCTCTGATTCACTCCACATCAAAAATCTATTAGTGTGATGAGAATGCTTCTTTCTTGATATGGCATGTCCCTTCAGGACATTGGCAGTCATGGCTCTTCACAATTTCCTATACTTTGTAGAGCTTAATAAATTTAATCCTTTTGTCATCTCTCCTAAACCTTGCTCTGCCAGCCATTTACTGAAGCTTGCTTGGTAGGTTATGCCTTGCTTTCCTTTCTCTCCCTTTTGCTTTCAATCTGTCCTGTGAATATCAAATTTTTCGAAAACATCTTTCCTTATAATGTACCCTAGAAATTTTAACTGTTTCTTCCTGATGTTAGGTACATGTCCTTTTTGTTTCTATATTAAAATAAAAGAAGTTGCTTTCACTGCAGGGACTCTGAGCATCACATCCAGTTTACAAAATAAATACAAAAAACAAAACATCATAGCCAATCACAAACATTGCAGCTAATGCAAAAACATGACAAATTCAGAGCCATGCATCGAACCTGACTACTAAAAATGTATTTATTCTTTAGAATTTTCGGTATTCTTTGTAGTGAGGCTTATGACCATATTATGTTGAAACACCATACAATTACCAAAGTTAAGCAATGTCAAGCCTGGTTAGTACCTAGATGAGTGACTGCTGCTTGGGAATATCAGGCGCTATAAGCTTAGATGTGCAGGTAGTCTAATGCTTAACAGCTAGGAATTGGAAATCAGAAAGCCATGTTCCAATTCCTGTTAGGTTTGTTATATTCACTTTCACATAAGTACACTTGAGAAAGGTACAAATCCACCTCTTCTTCTCCTCATCTAGGGATTAAACAGTAGGACAACAAGTAAATCGCTATTATCTCCAAAGAATTCATAGAATCTAAAAATTTATTTTCTGGCTTTGAATAACCTTTGATACAGTTGCTAAAAAAACAAATCAATCTTTATAGTTATTTGTGTTAAATTTTGGCTTCAATAATATCATTAAGGTTTTTTGAAAATACCTTTTCAGAAACATAAACTTTTATTGGAATTTTTTGTTACTTATACTTTTCCTCATTTTAACAATCATCATTCTATACTAAAATGTTATTAGTAGTTTAGTGTCTTTGTCATTAATTTAGATTCTTATGTATAATCTTTTTCCCATTAGGCTATTTTCTTATTGTCATATTTTCCACTTACACAATGTACTTGCTTCCCTTCCACCAATTCTGACCCTCGAGACTAACCAGTATCCAAACATCAGGCTTTAAACCAAGCTGGGCTGGTGTGTACTATTTCCAAAGCCCCTGACTGGTGGGTGGGCTGATTAGGGGTGCCAAGCAGTGCTTGTGCCCCTTGCTATCTTATCAATATATATATATATATATATATATATATATATATATATATATAATGTGTGTGTGTGTGTGTTAAAAATTAAACTAAGTACAATTGACTATTAAAGGATGAAAAATTTTCAGATTTTTACATCATTCTAGAAGTTTTTTTTTTTTTTTTTTTTGTCCAAATTCATAAATTTGTTTTGCTCATGTTAAGCCCCCAAAAAACATTATATAAAATTTGATATTTTTTATCCATAATATTGAATGTGTTTAAATTATTCAACTTTTTAACAAGGAAAATCTCAAGTTGATGATAAAAATTGACATAGTTGATTTATTTAAGATAGAATGATCTATTATGACATGTCTCTAATTTGTAATTAGATACATTGTATTTATTTTCAATTTTTATAGTTGAATTGTTCACTTATATTGCATATGATCCATTATTGTACATAATTAGGTTACAATAAAATTTGTATTTTATGTGAATACTACCTTACGGAAATTGTGATGTAGTAGAGTGGGGGGTGGCTGTATCATAGATTTAGTGGGCAGAGGCCCACAATACACTTGCACTGAACCTGGAGCCAAACTTGGAATTTACAGTTCTCCTTCCACTGACCTCCAGTATCTGAGTCTAGAAAAGCTTTTTCAGTTTTATTCCTCCAACATATGTTTTGGGAGCATCCTATATGTCAGTGCATTTTATCAAATTGCAAGCACACAACATATTCGTTTTTTTGTCTGAATTTCTGGGATGACGAGTTATCATTATTTATATTATTTATATTCAGACTATTGTCCTCATCTTTGTTGTTATTATCACCTGATCGCTTTCTGTCTGAATTTCTAGGATGAGTAGTTATCATTATTTATATTCAGACTATTATCCTCATCTTTGTGGTTGTTATCACCTGATCGCTTTCTGTATGAATTTCTAGGATGAGGAGTTATCATTATTCATATTATTTATATTCAGACTATTATCCTCATCTTTGTGGTTATTATCACCTGATCGCTTTCTGTCTGAATTTCTAGGATGAAGAGTTATAATTATTTATATTATTTATATTCAGACTATTGTCCTCATCTTTGTTGTTATTATCACCTGATCGCCTTCTGTCTGAATTTCTAGGATGAGGAGTTATCATTATTTATATTATTTATATTCAGACTATTGTCCTCATCTTTGTTGTTATTATCACCTGATCGCCTTCTGTCTGAATTTCTAGGATGAGGAGTTATCATTATTTATATTATTTATATTCAGACTATTGTCCTCATCTTTGTTGTTATTATCACCTGATCGCCTTTTGTCTGAACTTCTAGGATGAGGAGTTATCATTATTTATATTATTTATATTCAGACTATTATCCTCATCTTTGTTGCCATCACAATGTTTTGGCCATCAGGTGTATATTGATTTAGGTATGCACTGGTTCATGAATTTGGCAACAGTAATTGTGAGTTCGATCCCTGGTTTGGGCAATGTGTACTTGGACTCAGTGAAAACAGGCAAGCAATAACTGAGCAGTACTAAAAATAAGAACTAGACAAGATATCCCTAGACATGGGTAGAGGAACAAGAACAGTCTACCCCTATAGACTGAATAAAGGGTTCAGTTCAGAATTCCCTGTAGGTTACACATATCTATATTCACCTGATGAGGGCTGGAAGGGACATCAGCCAAAATGTTATTATAACAACAAAGATGAGGACAACAGTCTGAATATAAATAGTGTAAATAATATTTAATTTTTATTATTCCTTTCAAAGTTTTCTCCTTTGTTCATTTGAGGAAGAATTGAAAGTTTTTTAGTTTAATTTTCTTTAAATATTTCAAAATGAAATTTCATGACTTATTATTTCATCAATTGTAATAAATTGCATCAATTAAATAATTTCATTAAAAAAAACTAGCAAAATTATAGTTGATTTTTTTAAAATCCTTTATCATTTCACCCCAAGTAAGGCCATAATGCCATTAGAATGCAAACGGTTACTGGGAGTTGAAAAGAAAAGTTCATAGAATAACAGGCAAGACAGAAGATGGCAATTAATATTGTATTTAAATGATTGTAGGTAGCAGGGAAGAAAGAAACTGGTAAAGACTTACAGTAGTATGAGGAAATAAATTATTAGAATAGAACTTACAGTTACAGCTAGCAGTTTCAATAGTTAGATAATGGGACCTAAAAACTAATCTACTAGTATGGTTATATTCATGCGGTCGAAAAGTTCTCATCAGAACAACTGCCATGAAAATATTTATAGAAAAGATAGATGGAAGCCATATCACCTCTGTGGGAAAATGATTGATGTCGAGATGCCAGGTCATGACCGATAACATTACAGACCTGTCTTTGGATTTTGTTGAGAATCTCGAGAATATATAAGCAGAGCAGCAGACCTGATACGGCAGCAATATTCAATAATTTTTCGCTTGTTCAGCTGTGATTAATATTCCCTAGTTCTTTTTAAATTTTAATATTCATCAATTTAAAATTCCCTTAGCTATTCCAATAAAGTTGACAGTTTTAGCATTCCAAGAGAGATAATATTTTTTAATTGTTCCTTTAAGAGATAAAACAATGTTTTAGAATTAAAAAAATAATTCCAATTTGTTCTAAAGGGAAGTAACTACTTTTATAACTTTTTTTTGTTTTTATAGTAGTTTTTACCATGTTGAAAATATATCTAAAATTAAATACATTTTTATATTGGCATTAAAAACAAAACTTGTTAGTGATTTAATTGGTGAAGTCAGTAGCTGTTTGATTTTATTGTTTCAATGAATACTGTACAGTAATTATTTAATCAATAAAAATATTTATATCCTTTTTTCCTAAATTTTTATTCTGTGTTCTTACATGGCCCTTTGTAAATTGATTCAATAAAAATTACCAATCCTACTTTGAATAGACTTATAATACAATCTGGCTTGGCCAGAACTATCCCAGTCTGAGGGGTCTGTACTGCTGTCTCATGAGAGTTATAAGCTATGAGTTTTTCTTTTTTTTTGTTTATGCATTGTGTGTTGGTTGGTTGATTGATTGATTGATTGTTGTTTTTTGACAGTTTATCAACCCTTTGTGGGTTATTTAAAGCTGAAACATTTTTGGTTGCAAGAGATATGTTTGCCTATCACCTTTAAAAAATGAGTAGAGGTTTATCCTTTGTTTCCTGATTATGATTGTGTTTCCAGTTCCTTTTAAAGTCATCTCATTTTCTCTCACTTCCAGTCATCCCTTGTGTCTTAGTGATATTATTGTCTTCCTTGGGGTGAAGTGACTAAAGAAAAAAAAAAAAAAACAATTTCTGCTAACCATTACATCAGTTTCACATCCATCCATATGTATATGTGTGTATATATATATATATATATATATATATATATATATATATATATATATATATATATATATATATAGAGAGAGAGAGAGAGAGAGCCGAGAGACACACATACAGGACTCTTCCATTGTTTTTCAATGTATGAGAATATAAAAAATTTGTGAACAAATCTCTAAATATTTTCTTTAAAATTCACTTTTAAAAAATGCTTCAAATTGTTTTCTATACACAAAACTTTATAGAAAATCTTTAATTGCTGGATCATCAACAGCAAATTTACATACAGGTAAATAAAACATAGCACCTTTCCTTGCAGATCTTCTATTATCTCAATATGAGATAATTAAGAACAAATGTGATAAAAATATAAACAAAAAGAAACTGAATGTAACTGGCTCAACTATATACCTAAACACATCTAAAAAAAAAAAAAAAACATTTTAAATTTTCAGCACCCCCCTCTCATTTGTGTGCTTATGTAGTCACATCAATGTAAACTTGAAGCTGACAAACTCCTAAAGGATGAAACCTGTTACCCAAAAAGATTCTCCTCTTTGTTATTAATATTCCTAAAATTGTTCTGTTAGATAAAATTTTATGTTTCCAGACATGTTTGCATTAGAATTTTACTCTAATCTGATGTTGCACAAAAACGTATTTTTGATTTTTAGCAACCAGAAACTGTTTTTTTTTTTTCAGATTTCTGATCAATAAAGCTGATAATGATAATTTATATCTGAGTATATAACTGTTTGAGAATTTCTGGTATAAGCTAAAAATATTTTCTTGAAATTTGCCATCCAAGAAAGATGATAAATGTAAAATGCTGGAATTTCAGATAGATGAACAAAATTTGCTAGAAATATTTCCTTGAAATTTGCCTTCCTCAAAAGAGCAAATGTAAAGTATTGGAATTTCAGGTAGAAGGAATAAAATTTGCTAGAAATATTTTCTTGAAATTTGCCTTCCTCAAAAGAGCAAACATAAAGTGTTGGAATTTCAGGTACAAGAATAAAATTTACTAGAAATATTTCCTTTAAATTTGCTTTCCTCAAAAGATGATAAATATAAAATGCGGGAATTTCAGATAGATGAATAAAACTTGCTAGAAATATTTTCTTGAAATTTGCCTTCCTCAAAAGATGATAAACGTAAGGCGCTGGAATTTTCTTTTCCTCTGCAATTGTTAAAATTAGTTTAAATTAATGTTAACCTCGTTACATTTTAAGGATTGATCTTCTCTTATCAGATTGTTGTAATTAAGCAATACTAGATTTAGACAGTGAGAGAAGAACGTGGTAGCCACCAAAAAATTAAGATAAAATCTTATTTGCTACTGGAAATGTGCCAGTCCAAAAGAACACAAATTATTTTGCATCTTCTTAGAAAGGAGCAAGAATAATTATTATTTCCCTATTCCCAATGAACTTTGATTTTAGGCACCCGAGAATTACTGGTGCTGTAAAAGGCAGATTTTACATTATTTCTTTTTAATCTTGTTTAAAGTTTAGATTTCTAATATTATGAAAATTTTAACTCACTACCAAATCTAAATTCTTGTACCAAACATAAAAACCTAGTAAGAAGAAATAAAAAAATTGTATAAGGGACAATCAAGACTCAAACCAACTGTGTAAGGACAAACATTTATTACAGAAAAAGGAAAAAATACAAAGATTTCATATAAGACTCTTGCACAAAAATTTCCTTTTGTGCACCTTATAACTAAGGCAGAATAACATTTACAGATATATTGCAAAAAAATTTATAACTATCGAAAATTAAAAAAAAGATTAAAATAATAAGTGGTTCAGCTGCTTGAATCCAAGGATGCCAGTTCGGCTAGCTTATCCCCATTGCAAACGCCTTCTCAGGCACATTTTTGTTTGTTCAACACCCACAGAGCTCACCTGTGGTTTATACTACAACTATGCTGAGAAGACCTTAGTTACAGTTTCTCAGAGAGAGCGTGTTATCTAGTGTGATCAACAGTCTGAACTAGGCTAGCACACTCAAACCCTTGGTCATGATGACTTGTGACTTTGTGCTAGCATAACCACCAACAGTTCTGTCTACCCGATTTCACCCACAAAGCTTGGGACAACCTGTGGTATGGTTTTCAGGCACTTCCCAAAGGTGCTGCATGCTGGGATCACCTCCTCCATGCTGATAACATCAAGAAGTCACTTTCTTAACCATGGTGAGATTTGAACCTGGGTCTCACGGTTAGGAAGTGAACATTCTAACTACATGCCCTTAAAAAAAGTATTACAGTTTAGAAAAAGACATAAGGATTAAATTTCAAAAATGCCAAAAAGAGAAAGAGAAAGCAATTCAAGAAGGCAGAAAAACAAAAGTACAAACAACTTTTCACAAAAAAAAAAACAAAAAACAATAAAAACACCTACTTGTCCCACAAGTGCCTCTGGACCATATAACAATTATGGAAATGTCTTTTTTTATATTCACATTGTGTTTGGGAAAATTTCTTTGAATTCTTTTTTCATTGTACAATCACAGAAGAAATTTCACTTCTGAATTTCAAAATTCTTTTGGGCTTTCTGCAGCTGGCTTGTAAATCTTCTTGCTTATCTCTTACTTGACGTCAAAATACCTTGTCCTCCTTGATGTTAAATTTGCCTTGTTACCCTGCTGTCAAAATGCCTTCTTGAGTTATCTACTGACCTAAGTTCTATTTATTTAAAAAAAAAAAAAAGCAGCTCACTTGGTTTCTTACAAGGGCTTTAGACCATCTCTCGTATTAGTCAGTAAATATGAAAAAATATGTTTGAAAAACTTGAAATGGATCCTTAACAATTTTGGCAGTTTTCTCTCAAAAGAATGTGCACAAAAAAAACCCAAAGATGATTAGTCACCAAAGACTAACAGTAATAAAAATAAAATTTTTATATATATCATCTTTTTCTATGTGCCAGGTCCCTTCATTCATTGAAGCAGCAGGTGCTACTTTTGGTTGAAATTTATAAAATCTTTCTATTAAAACAATTTTTCAGGAAAATAGGTTTCTCAAGTCCAGTAGCTGTTATTTCTCTTTCCACTATTGACTGTGGCTTCCTTCCTAACCTTTTGCTTGAAGCAGTGTGGAATGTCAACATCCTGATTATGACATTATTTTCTCTAGTTACATGTGCTATCCATTTTACTTGTTGCTGCTATTGAAAGTCCTCAAGTGATGTGATTTCTGTTATTTGATACAGTTCTTTGTGAATCTGTATTGCCAATCCATGTAGTTCAAAGAAGGATGATCCTTGCTAAGATCTACTGGCTTCATACACTCAAAATCTCCTTTAACCATCAATCTGAGAAAGTGGTGATATACAGTTGACAGTTTACATATTTCTAAACGAGTTTGGGAACAATCAAGTCTGCTCTTTTAATTCTTCTCCAGAATTTTCTTTCTATACATTTTTTTACAATGATGTTTACACTGTACAAGGCTCAAGAACCACTTGAGATATAGTATCACAGAGTAAGATGCACAGTTTATAGGAATATGCGTGGAAGATTACAGTTAGCCCTAGACTTGAACAGGTTAAGATTGTAGTGATCTGGGAAGCATCCTCTTGGGAGTTGGTTCACCAAAGCAGCAGGTCAAGTGGAACTTACATCTCATGAATGGAATACAAAGGAAGGAAAGGTTGTTTATTATAATATGCATGGCATAGTGGGTTTTATTCATGATGGTTAGGAAATGGTGGAACTAATGAACTTATTTTGAATGCAAGAGGAACAGTGGCAAATGATGCATAACATATCAAGAGAGCTTGAGTAAATGAAGGGCAGTACAAGGTTTAGAAGTGACTAGCAGTATAACCCGTCTTTGCCCAGTTCTTTCATTACTGGGAATTTTTTGCCGTTCAATTCATTTAAGTTTAAATTTATAGTCAGCCCATCCGAAAACCATTTTTAGTAACAACAATTGTGTGCAACTGAGGCACATCCCCAAATAGTGGGGTTAACAACTTGTATGTAGGGTGGCCCTGAAAAGGGCCGTTTTTGCATTCTCAATCTTCCAAGGAAGGAACCTCTTACATGGACCATCATAATAATAATATACAATAATTTTTATTCATAATATAATTTATTTCATAATTCTAATAATCTTTTTCAACTCTCTAAATTGATTGTACGCTGTTTTTTACAGACATTAAATTTTGCATTTGATTTTTGCGCAAAGTGTAAAAAATTAGTTTTTTTTTATTTTTCACCTTCAAGGTTGAAATTTTTTCCAGCTAATTTAGACTCAAAACTGGCACTGAAGAATTGTCTATCAAACAAAAAAAATTAATCAAAATCTGATGAAAACTGTGGAAATGCATAAACAACATCTGATCACACATACACACACACACACACACATTTTGAGAATTATAGATATAGATAGCAAAAAGATTAAATTTATTAAAAGATACAAAGGACAGGAAATTGTGAAGAGCCATAATTTGCAATTTCCTGAAGGGACACGGCACATAGAAGAAGATAATATATATTGGCAATTTAAATTTTAAAGAAGAAGAATGTTTCAGAAAGCAAGTTAAGCCAATGAAACAATGGGTAGCCTTGTTAATATTGCATAAAATATATACAACTGTATATTGAATGCATTAATTTATAGGTATTACTGTTTATGTCACATGATCACATGAAAGTCGGAAAGGATTGAAAAACAAAAGCTAACAATTTACAAAATTTAGATATAATTGCAAAACAATTACGAAAGATTGTTTATTGCATCTGGTCTCTTTCAATGAAATCCGATAAGCAAAGATAAACACGATTGAAATAGGATTAATTTTGCTTTTTGAGCATTGTATGGTTTCATGACATTTTTAAATTTGTTCTTGTCAAAGATAGAATGAAGTAAGTGAAGAGACAAGAGTTTTAAGAGCTGGAATAAGAAATGTTTTGATTGTTTTTATTTGTTCTTTTTATAACATTTCCATCATATTTGAATTGAATCACTAAAATGAAGCACACCTGAAAAAAGCTTAAATCGTTAATGGGCCTGAAATTTATATAAATAATAGATATTCAGAAAGAGACAAGTATCTGAGATACCTCTGCTTAAGTTTGTTTTTGAATAGATATGTGTATCTATATATACATGCAGCACATTTTTTTTTAATTCGTATCACCCCATGCAAGGTAATAATGCCACTAAGACACAAGGGGATTACAGGGTGTGGAAGAATTAGGAACAAAAACATTAATAATGATTGGAAAGAGTAATCAGGAGGAGAGTAGATAGTGATAGATAGTGTTAACATTACATTTAAATTTTTTCCGATTAAAGTTGGTTGGAAAGCATGGAGTCGGAAGGGAGTTCCACAAGCGAGAATTGTGAGAGAAGGAACTGTTAGCATAGAACTTACGGCTACATCTAGCCATTTCAGCTGTAAAATGATGAGACCATGATAATATCTATCTTTTAGTTTCCATGGAAATGAGTAGAAAGCGTTACTTTTGGAGCATCATTCATGTTTCTATCTCTGTTCTTATATTTAATATGTTCTTTTCTGTAATTTAAAATATCCAATTATATGGAAGTTCATTCAGAATAAAGAGTTTTTTTTTTCTTTAATATTTTGCTGAACGTTGTTCAGAAAGAAAGTACAAAAAAAGAATACATATATCAGAAAAAATGAAGCCAGAAGAAATATGGAAATTCAAGTTTAATTTCTGAATTGTTTTCCATCACTGGACATATCTTTAAAGACATACACCGAATGAAGGCATAACAACCGAAACCTTATGACAAAGATGAGGAAATAATCTGCATGTAAATAATATAAATAAGAAGTGAATTCATTTTTTTTTCAAGGTCAATGTTAAATGAACATTTAGGAACTTCCATCAAATTTTAAACCATTATTCAGTTTTCTGGTGGTGATATGCCAGAACAGCCAAGTAGATTCATTTTCACAGAACTGTCTAAAGAGACCAAAATACAAACAAATATGAATGCCATCAGACAATCAGTCTAATAAGCCATATAATAAAAGATCATCCAAATTCTGCTGAACAAAATCAAACAAGAAATAGAACAAGACTGCAAGTTCGTTAAAGACACTGGAACAAAGAATGCAATATTTATACTCGGAATAATATAAGAAAAAACAATATATTTGCTGAAGGATGTATACCTTTGTTTTATAGTTTATGCAAACGTGTTTAAGTACTTTGCAAAGAACTGTTAGAATTACTTGCATATGGATTGAAGGTGAATTCAGTAAATATATAAAATTAGAAAGGAGTATAAGACTAAGATATATCTTCTCACCAGACTTATTCATATAGAAGCAGAATCACCTATTACTGGCAGTCTTATAATCTAATGAAAGAATTGTTTAATGTCCTTCTTAGGAGCTACTTCCTTCATTTGTGCAACTACTTCTATGTGCTGTATCCCTTCACGATATTGGCGATCATAGCTCTCCACAGTTTCCTGTCTTTTGTAGCTATTAATAAATTTTGTATTTTTGTTATCTCTCCTAAATTCTGTTCCACCATCCATTTACTCAAGCTCGCTAGGTAGGTATGTGTTGCTTTCCTTTATATCTCTTGCCTTCAACTATCTTCTGACTTTCAAATTTTCCAAGCCCTCTTTCCTCATTATGTGCCCTAGAAATTTAAAATATCTTTTTCTGATGTTAATTATAAGTCTTCTCTCTATTTCCATATCCTCTAAAATTTTATTGTTGCTCACATGTTCACTCTATGGTATCCTTGGCATCATTCTGTAGAACCATATTTCTCTTGGTTCAAGTCTCTTTTTCATCTTTGAGGAGATTGTCCAGCATTCACTTCTATATAGGAAAACTAATATTATATAACAATTAAGTACTCTCTTCTTTGTTTTTAATGAAATTGTCCTATTTCTTAATACTTTACGTTGCAAACAGGACTTCTGCAAATAAGGGACAAATGTAGCCAAGAAACGTAAAAACAAACAAGTATGAACAAATTTCAGGCAACACTGGGTAATATGGACAGAAATCTTTAGTAACACACAGCAATCACATCATACTGTCATCACAGTCTTCTGTGCACTTGCCTCTTCCCAGAAAAGGTGCCTGATTTTATGGACCCCAAGACATTAATCGCGCGTTAACAAAAATAATCATTTGTATAACTAACACTACTCAGCTCACTGTTCTGATATTTTATAGGGAAGGTGGTAGATACTTTCTTTCTTCATAACCAGACATCCTGGGGTACACATTGGCTCTGATCTTGCAGGGCAGCCATTCGCTTTCATTCTGCAAAGACAGCACACTAAACCAATAATTACATCCCAAATTTCCAGGAACAAGTTCTATGAAAGGCAGGTAATCTTTAGGAACCTATTCTGCTAATGTTCTCTTCAGTCTGAGAATGGAAACAAATTACTTTATAGTATCAAAAAGAATTAATCTGTTTTGATAATTTAATAGAAAACATTTATGTATTAAGATATTTCTAGACTGAAATTCTGTTCTCATCATATTTCTGTTCAGAAGTATGATGCTTTTTGACTCTAGTATCATCAGCTGTTATGGTTTCTTAGCCACATTTGAACTGAATCACTGTCACCCCAAAGATCTAATGGAAGACCTATCAAATTTAGGACTAGAAGATTTGCCACATTTTTAACTTTAAGATGATTTCTTTTGTCAGAATAAATTATGTACATCACAGAAAACCCTCTTTCAGCTTCCACAGAACTTACAGCAGTAGCATTAATTATATTTGTAGCTATTATATATCGGCTATTAATATATAAGATTATTTTCAGATAATCCAACAATTGGTTTGCTAA
>OZ010593.1:78417532-78477532 GCA_963932145.1 Acanthosepion lycidas | reverse complement strand
CACAATGTTTCGGCTGTTGTGCTGTCCTGCCTTCATCAGGAGTATGTTGACCTGGTTAACTTACTGGGAATTCTGAAATGAATCCTTTATTTAATCCATAGGAGTAGACTGTTCTTATTTCACTGCCCATGTCTATGGATATCTCATCTAATTCTTATTTTTAATACTGTTCAGTATTCCACTGTTTCCAAGTACATACTGCCAAACCCAGACAAAGTTATTTCTAGTGGTCAGGCATATTTGAGTTGACATTTCTGCAGTTTAATAACACTGAAATTAATGTCAACGACTTAATTTTCTACTTAAGTTCCTCCTAGGCTTGTAGAAGAGGGTTGGATATAGACCTGTCCTTTCACATCACCTCATAAAAAATATCACAAGGTAACAAGTCAGGTGAACATGGTGACCATTTCAACAGTGCATTGATCTATCTTCCTGGTAGATTCTCATTGAGATAAGTCTGCAGAGCCAACTTAGTTTTTATGCATTTTGTTAAAATTTTAGATCATTTGAGTGAGAATTGGCTATGTTATTAGGCTACAAAATGATGTCAATTTTTTGGGGACACCCTGTGTGTGAAGGTGCGCTAAGTATTTAAAAATACATCTTTACCAGGCCTTATATAGAAGATGAACAAATATAATTTTATGTGGCATGCACTAATTTTTAATAGTCTCATTTTTTCTGACTTATCAAGCTCTGTAATATGGTATCTTTCAATATGATACTTGAAATGAAAAGGTTTGCTATGTTTATGATGATACTATCAACAAAAGTGACTCAAAGATAGCAAATTTCATGATAGTGATCAAGTGAATAGGGAGGAGGACAAATGGTTCTTTACCAATGCCATACCAAAAGTGATGCACAATTTCCACATCATCTATGAAGGTTATACTTTTTTTCTGCAGGACGTCTGTTATATGGTGTGTGGAGTAATTGTCCATGGTTAAGTGTAATTGGCAAAATTCTCAAAACACCGAATTGTCAAAATGTAAAATAAACAATAAAAAAAAAGAAGAAAAAGAACAGAGCAAAACAATACTAAGCAAACAAAATACAGGTCAAACAAAATTAGGCAAAGCAACAGTAATAAGGAAAAAATTTCACATAGCAAGAATTGTGCTCACACAAAAGGGATACAGTCAAGTGATTATTGCTTTCTAACCTCAAGATAAGAAAGAACAAAATATGGTGAATGAGACTGAGAATTGTCCATTTTTATTGGTTAGGAAGAAATCTCAGCTTGCATCTGTGGAATTTGTCTATAAATTTGGGAGGAATGTTCTTAGCAGTCATTCCTAAAGATTGGAACCAACATGGTGGTTAAACTTGGATTAAGTGGTGGCCTTCTAATCCATGAGTGGCTATTGAAGAAATTTCAAAATCATATAACTTCCAACATCTGGCCTCATAATAGCTACATTTGGGATGTCATCAAGAAGGAGATTGACTGATGGTATCCCAATACAAAGGACTTGTTGAAGCCTGACCTCATTGATATGATGGCCATTACTAATGGGAACAACCTGATTCAAGCCTACAGTTGCTCCAAAGGTCATCATTGAGGCTGATCCAAATTTTAATGAAGAGATATTTTTAAACATATAAAAATTTTTTGTAATATACTGATTTTTATGATTTGAAAATTTACATTGAATCCAACCGAGTGATTAAATCGTGAACAATAAGGAAACTATTATAAATTTGACATGTTTCAATGTTTACTTAGCTTCATCAGAAATTTTGGAAGTGAAATAATTTAGTGTTACATTTATATAGATTTATTTACATTCAATGGTTTTAAATTCTATCTTGTTTTGCTTTTATTGGTTTGAAGATGTCACATCTGTATTGATGTTAGTGTTTCTGTCTCAATTTTTAAATTCAATGTCTTGTTTTTATTGGTTGTGTCAATGTCATGTGTATAATCACATGGTATCTATGTACATGTTTAATTTTTTAAATTTTAGCTCAATTTAATTGTAATTTAAAGATGGAATATAACATGAGAAATGTTGGAAGTGTAATGTTTCTAATACTAGATTATACAATATGTAAATGATATATATATATATATATATATATGCAAAATTATAACATATGCATGTTATAACAACACTACAAAAATTGCAGTTTTGTTTCAACACCACTGATGTTTTATCTAGTGATGGTGTTGATTACAAAATAAAAGGTTTGAAGAGTTCAAAAATCAACCAACCCCCCCTCATTAGGGGAAACATTGTTACGTAACCTATGCTGACCAATCAGAATATAAGTATATGGTAATTCAAAATAACTTGACAATATACTCTAAGTACAATCTATTAGTACATTAAAGTTAAGATTAAATTAAATTAGAAATCAATATAATAAATAAAGTTTTAATTTCACAATTAAATTTTAAATTAAAAATTACAAATGTCCAATTCTAAATTTAACCAAGCATCAAGTTTAATATTATTACCAAATTTTTCCCGAAATGAAACTAGGAGAAAAAATATATTTTATTGTTCTTAGTGAAGTGCCAATTTATTAATTAAGGTCGACACTGATGTACAAAGTATCAACATATCCGTACTGTACTTATATATAGCATGGCTTTCTGAAGTCTCTATCTCTTTGTTAATTAATTATTACTTGCTCTGTTGAATACATTGAGCTCTTGGGATTTATATCATCCCTGGAATTATCCATACAGATTACCAATTAACTTTATCTTATTATATAGTATGATTAAATTGTTTGTTTTTTTAATCAGTTCTCCCCATGTAGTGTGATAATGCAAGGGTGGGGTTACTAGGAGGTAAAAGAATGGGAAGAGACAAGAGGATTCAAGAAGATAGAAAATGGTGCTGGATAAGGCATTTAGATTTTTGAAAATTGTAGGTGGCATGTAAGCAAGGAATCAGAAGAGATTTCCACAGGTGAGAAAAGAAACCATTAAAATAGAACTTAGGGTTACATCTACCTATTTCAGCAGTAAAACGATGAGACCTAATTGATACTCTAGTAGTACGCTTAAATTCATGCAGTTGAGGTACCAAAGTGGAGAGCTCATTTGAAACAATTTTCGTGAAAATATTTATAGAAAAGAAAGGAAGCCATGTCACGACAGTGTGAAAGTGATTTTGAGTTTTAGAGAAAATGGAAACAAAAAGGACACTTAATATAAGAAAGAGTTGTAATTTCTAGGGCAAATAATGAAGAAAGAGGGCTTTGAAAATTTGACACTCACAAGAAATATTGGTGGTAAGAGGAACAGAGGAAAATAGTGCATTATCTACTTAATGTTCTTGTGTAAATTGATGGCAGATCAGGGTTGAGGAGAGAGCAAAATGGCAAAATTTACTAAGGGCTACAAACGACAGAAAATTGTGGAGAGCCACGATCACAAACGTTCTGAAAGGACATGGTAAATAAAACACATGCTTATGAAAATATAAAATATGAAAAATGCACTTTCACTGCAACATTTTTATAACATATTTTTGCCTGGCTTTTCTGGCCCATTATAGGAAAAATAAAAATTGCTCTTTACTGCAAAAAGGAAAGCAGAGTACTGAGAAATAGGAAAATCTTGCTAGAAACAAAGAAAAGAGTACTAAAATGTTATGTGATATTAGACCCCCCCTGTATGGCAGTGAGTGCAGGACAATCACCTAAAAAATGAATTGGAGACTTGAAGCAACAGAAATGGGGTTCAACAGAAGGAATGACAAGGATACCATGGACTAAACATGTGAGTAATGAAGTTTTGTAGAAAATGGAAACTATTACTCAACATCTGGAAGAAACCATTGAGGTTTCTAGGTTATATAATGAGGAAGGAGGGTTTGGAAAAGCTGATACTCACAGGACAGATAGAGGGGCAAGTGGGACATAACGCATGAGATACTTGATGAACTTGAGTAAATGGATGATAGAACAGGGCTTAGGAAAAATAACATAAAAACAAAGTTTTTAAGAGCTACAAAGGACATGAAGTTGTGGAGAGCCACGATCGCCTACTTTCTGAACAAGAAATGGCTGTAAAGACACTGATGACAGTTTCTCATCAATGTTGCCATTTTGTTTTTTCTTGGATGCTCTGTACTTGCAGATTAAGCAAACTAACACCTGCTATTTTAATAGAGTGCTGATGTCTGTCCATAACTATTTCTGGCTTATATTTGCTACGATTGCTGAAAAAAAAAAGATTTAGGGCAGTTACTACCTTGGTGAATGTGTCCATCTTTATGGCACTAACAATCATTCCATACTCAAAAGATATTAGATCCTGTTTGTGTTTGCCACAGTTTCACTACCTTTTTGCCTATTGCCTCATCTATATGAGTCCATTTCTATAAATGAGAGGTACTGAAATGATCAAGTGTAATATTGTATCTATTTTTGGCAATTCAGTTCACATATGAAATGTTTGATGGAAATTTTGGTATCTGTATATTTCCTAAATATACTTTTAGAATTTGTAGTGTAACTATATTTACAATAATCATTGAGAATGAAAGTTTTATTTTCCTTATTCTTGCTCATTATAAGTTTTATAAACAACTAGTTTCTATAAGTGTGGCCCAATGAATTCATTGCCTTACACAGTTATTAGAAAATGGTTGTAAACAGCTGACAGTTTAGATATTTCTGAGCTAGTTTACTGCAATGCTAGTTTAGTTTCAATATGAAAGTCTTGATCAGACAAGGCTTAAGAACATGACTCAAGTTTTTAGGTTAAAGTTTTGGTTTGATAGCAACTTGTGGTGTTGTGCAAAACTCACATTATCCCAGCCTATTGATAGTTCAAAAGGTAGTTCTGTATGGATTCTGTATAAATTTTGATCTTGCTTTCATTCTCTTAGCATTATTTCTTGGAATGGATTGCTTTATGGCGATAATCCCACAGTATAACATATCTGTCATTGATAGCTGCCTAGCTAATAAGTGATCACTATTGCAGATTTGTCATTTAAATTGGATGGATCTGTTATGCTGGTTCTGTTGCTTCTGAAATAATTCTTTTTGAGTCAAAATTGGCCCAGCCTTTGTTTGGAAAATGTCACTGCTTTGCTGCACTCTAGCAGCAATAATGATTTATCAGTGGAGAAATAAATCTCCAGGAATGCAGTTTGGAGACGGTGATCCAAGAAGTAGATTCTACAGTCTTATGCTGATTTAATTTCTATAGACGGAGACACATGCAAATTTACAATTATTTGAGTTCAAAGAGATTTGAATATGAGATCATATTTTTTGCCCGGCTTAAAAAAAATAATCTGTTCACTTTGTTTTGAATTTCATGTAGACCAGTGGTTCCCAACCTTTTTCTCAACCCCCAAATATATACTATTGTTAATTGGTTTCAGAGATCACGCCTTAGGTCAAAAAACAACTTACGTCAAAATAACTACACTATAAACCACAAATAAGCACTCTCCATTGCATATTACAGTATTTATGATATGTATGTACAGTATTCTGAATAAAATAATTAATCAGCGATATAGCCTTAAGCTTAGCATTAGCAATGAAAGAATGGTCTGGCAATTTTTTCCAATATAATCCAGTTTCATCAACGTTAAACATCTGTTCAGGAAGAAACCCTCTTTTCTTCGATAATTTTAGCCAATGCTTTAGGAAAATCAGCTGCTACTTGTTCATCAGATGATGCACTTTCGCCTTGCTTCTTAATAGAGTGATAACTTCTTTGTTCTTTAAATCTCCTAAACCAGCCTTGATTCACTTTAAACTCTACATCTTTCTCATCTGGGTATTTTTTGTTCAGGTCCCCAAAGACAACACTTTCGCTTGAATGATTTCTTAATTAATAACAACACGCTGATGATTCAACCTATCAATCCAAAGAGAAAGTTTTCTTCATCTTCAGAATTGATATATGCCAAACTATTGTCCTTATTTTGAACAATCGTTGATACAGTTGTCCGACTCATTCCAAAAGATCAGGCAATCGATATAACCTTTTCATCTTTTTCATGGCATTTTATCATAATAAGTTTATCGTCCAGCTTTATAGCATGACGCTTAGCACTTGCACTAGGAATTATCTTAGAAACCATTGGGGCAAAATAAAAAGTCACAAATGAATGAGAGAGTAGGCGGTAAGCAGACATATACTGTACATATGCCTAAACTAAACTGGATTTCAATTTTGCAGGAATCACGAATAGCACTGACTATGATGCTAAATGGTAGATATTGGAACTACAGTGGAAAATGCCAATATTGAGCTCTTAAAGACGTCTAAATAAGATGACAACACAGAGTCACAGATGTTTTCATATTAATTCTCTAGGATTTATCAGATTATATTAAAATTTACTGTAAATGTACGTATTTTAATATGATTTCATATACTTTTATTCTTATTTATTGTATAGTGACATGATTTTATGTGCTTTTAACACTTTTCTGGTGATATTACGACTTCAATATTTGTGTCGGACAGACAAAGTTGAATAAAAGAACTTAAACGTAGTTTTTATTTTACCATATATTTTTTTTGACAAACAACATATAGTATCTGTCAGGACCCAAAGAGTGTGAGTTCAATACCTGGTTAAGGTGATGGAGAACTTGAAGAGGGGGAATTAACAGGAGATAACTGACATCCATTAGACACGGCATGTGGAACTAGAACAGTCTACCCCAGTGAGCGAAATAAAAGGTTCAATTCAACATTCCAACCACCTGAAGAAGGCCGGACTATGCAATAGCCGAAACATTGTAATAAATATGGCGACAAAGATGAGGACAATAGCCCAAATAATGTAAATAGTGTAAACAATGTATAATCAAGAACGACTTAACTTGAAACAATTTAACCCAAAGTATACCACTAGATGCAACCCTAAGGTCTCCAGCAAATGTATAGTCAACCTTTGATTGTATTTTCTTGGTACTAGTGTTGCATGTCAAATGAATATGTTAGTATTTTTCATCATAATAATTATATAAATGAGATACACTGTAAAGTGAAGGTAAGACATATTTTAGGTACAATATGTGTGTATGGTGTATGTTATGGCTCAGATGTGCCACTGTCACTCTATGGCTAGCCACTTTTTTCTCATCGGCCTCCCTGAAAATTTCCACCACCCTAAGAGGTGATACAGCCCCCTTTGGAAATCACTAATGTAGACCAACATCCTTAATACTTTTTTTTATAAAATTTATCTTTAAGGCCTCTTTTTCTGTCCCAAGTTCTCCATACAAAATTGTCCTACGCAACAATAGCTTAGTGGATTCAAAGAGTAGGTTTATAAATTTGCTCACGTAGTAATTATGAGCTAAATTCCTTGGTCAATCAATGTGTACTTGGACAAGCAATAACTGAGCAGTACTAAAAATAAGAACTACCTTTTACTTCAACTTTAATGACAAACTCAGACACCTATTGAAAATGCAGAACTATTTTAGTTGCAAGACAGGCTATATTTTGCAGGTTTCAATCCATAAGATGTAAAAACAAATAAATCAGTTTTTTATCGATTGATTCTTTTTCTACAGTCTATCAACCCTTTTCAAGTTATTTAAAGCCAAATTCTTTTTGACTTAATAATTATTTAATGATACAAGTCTTACTAATTAACCCATAGATGGGGGATAAAAGAGCTGGATTCATACCTTTCCCAAGGGTATTTGTACATAAGTGAATATAGAGAACCCAACTGGAATTAGAACTTGGCTCTCTGATTAACAATTCCAAGCTATTATCCATTACACTACCTTCATATCCAAGCCTACAGTACATGGTATTCCCATGCAGTCACCCATCTAATCAGGCTCTGTGTTGCTTAACTTTAATGACTGTTCCGGAGTCAGTGTTTCAATGTGATATGGACATAAGCACAAATACTTATACAGTATTTGCAGAACAATGCACTGTGTGTAAGATTTTATTATGCAAGTTAATGTTTTCATAATCAAATTGGTATTAACCAACTAATGTTAGTAAATTTTTTCAGAATGTTTATATGATATTAAAACTGCAAGAACTTGACATATTTGGAAAAGATATTAAACTAATCCAGACTTATTCAACCTATACAGTGAGGCAATTCTGAGAGAATTAGAAGTCCTACCAAGGTTTAATTACTAGCAGCTACAATATCAACAATATAAGATATGAAGAAAATACAGTGTTGAAAGCAGACATAAAAAGGAAACTACAAGAATTCCAACAGAGAGTAGTGAAAGAAAGCAAGAAGAAAGGACTAAACATCAATTGCAAGAAGAGAGAATGCATGATTGCTGGCAAAAGGAACAGCCCAACATGCAAATTACAAAATGGAGATACCAAATCAAACAATTACAACAATTTAAATATTTGGGGACTGTCTTAACAGAGGATAGAAAGTGTGATGCCAAAATTTGAAGTTGCATTGGGATAGTGAAAATGCCTTTCAAAAACTAAGCAGAGTATTAAGAAATACAAAAATTTCATTATAAATAAAGAAAATAGTACTGAGCAGTTATGTAGTATCAGTTCTCTTATATGGCAGTGAATGCTTGACAATCTCTTCAAAGATGAAAAAGAGACTTGGGGCAATAGAAATATGGTTCTACCATGGATGAACATGTGAGCAACAATAAAATTTTATAGAAAACAGAAACAAAAAGGACACTTATACTTAACATCAGAAAGAGGTAGTTGAAATATCTAGGGTATATAATCGGGGGAAAGAGGGCTTACAAAATATGACATTCACAGGACATATTGAAGACAAAAAGGGATAGGGATTTTCCAAGCGTAGCTTAGATGTGGCACAAGGCCAAATGTAGGGGCACACCCAGTGAGGATCAAACTCATTAACCTGTTGTAATTGATCTAGCTTGCTAACCATTACACTGCCTTGAGGTGGCCCAAGACGAGAGGAAAACAATGTATAACCAACATACTGAGCTTGAATAAATGGATAGCAAAACTGGGGTTAGGGAAAATAGTAAAAAGACAAAATTTACTGAGCTACAAATAGCAGAAAATCATGGAGAGTCATGCTTCTGAAGGGACATAGAAGAAGAGAATAAATAGACTATGTATCGACTTATATCTGTTTTTATTACAAATATTTCTAATAACTTATTTAGTAGTATGATACTTTATGCAACTTGAGGGTTGTTTATTATATTTAAGTTTGAATTCCAGTTGAATCCATTACATTCACATGTGCTAAAACCCTTGGAAAAGGTACTAATCCTCCTCTTCTCCCTCCAGTTAAGGACAGACTGTGTTGTATAGCCTTGGATGGCAACTGGTCTAGGAGAAGGACAACACTGAATTCAAAATCTGCAGAGGGTCGTTTAGGGACCTTGTGCACCAGTTCTCTGTATTCAGCCCTTCAAAACTCATACGTGCTGGTGTCTGGGTTGTCAGTTCCTAGCAACTGAACTGTTTGACCCTCATACGTCGAATATGATGGGAGAGTCCACCATAACAGTGTAGCTATTGATATTTATTTTTTCTTTTCATATATATTAATAAGAAATATATAGCCTCAAGAAAGTTATTTGTGAAGTTATTCACAATAAAGAGCACAATCTACTATATATAAAATTCTGTGACTTCTGTTAGTCTATCCATCCATCCATTACACTTTCTAAAATAGCCATACATTGACTGATCAAAACCAAATTTGACAACAGACTACTGCAATATACCATGTTTGGAATAGGATGGGTAGTATTAATCCCAAGAATAAAGTTTATATCTAAATCATCAGAATATCCTTTTGAATAGATAAAAATCCAGTTTCCAGTTTGCTCTGCAATTGTAAGAACTGTTAACAAATCACAAGGCCAAATGCTTCAAAAATTTGGAATTTGGCTCCAGAAACAAATATTTATGCATGGCCAGTTCTATGTTGCATGCTCAAGAGTAAGAAATCCTAAGAGTGTATTCTTTGCTGTTAAAAACAAAAAAATAAATTTTCTTTATTGAAGAATAAATATTGTAAATATTATTTACCATGATGTCCTATTAAATTAAAGAAATTATTAAGCAAAAGAACTTATTCAGATTTCATCAATTGGTCTGTGAAATTGAACGAAATGTAGAGGTTGTAAATTGCAACAAAAAATATTAGCAATAACTTCAGTAATATTAAATACTTTGAGGATTTCAACACACATCAGTGTTTTGTAAAAAAAATTCTAATGTTAGAAATTGTAAAGAAGTTGAACGATGGTCCTAAAATAATAACAAAGGAACTGAAAATATAGTCAAAATAGGACCTAGAAAAATATCTCACAAAAAGAGGAAGCAAGAAAAATGGATTGATCAACAGGAAAATATTGGGTGAAGCTTGTGTTGTAAATATAAATAGGGAGAAAAGATACTGATTATTAAGAACATTAGCAACCAAATTAACACCTTTAAGTAAACATCACAAATAGAAATGTGGAAGTTGAGCAAAGAAGTACATGAAAACTGATTTCTTAACAGTAATTTTAGTGATGAATGTAGAGCTATATTGGATGGATATGATGGCTGGGCTAGAGGTATTGGCCCTTCATAGAAATAGTTCAACAACAGGAGAAAGCAGAAGAATATTTTGGGTTTTGTGTTCATCTTGTCTGGTTTTCTAAGTAAAGTAAATGTAAACTCCAGCTCAACACTTCGACACAAAACACTGACAGTCTGCACGTCGAGATCACTTCCTGCTGATTGAGAAACAGCTTGTGTTATATAGCTCACTCTGTCCCAGACTCACGCTGACTATTGGCTAATACCTGCCCAGTATCATTCATGTGCAGATTTTGTCAGCATCACCTACACTAAGTAGAGTGTCTTCTCTCAGCAGCCAATTGTGGAAGAGGACATAACTCCCGGTTCTTACTGTACAACTCTGGGTCTCTTGTTAGGTTAACCCAATTCTCCATTACAGGCTTGTCTCCTCAGTATCACTAATAATTATATTATACTAGTTATATTAAATGTAACTCTTGAGAAAATGACTTAACCTCTGAGATGAAATTGGATTTGCACATGTTTCACATGTAAAATATTCCCAGAAAGAAAATGGCAGCTTCACAAGACATGAACTAGATAGATCTCAGAGTCATATAGGCTTTCATGAGAATCTCTTTTAACATATGCAAATTTTAACTGTCAGTCAATGTATAAAAAGTCCTTAAAGAGGTGACAGAGAGGATTGTGAGTACCACAGCGAACAGTAGACATGTGTTGCTAGATTGTTTATACTGCTACTCTGTTTAGTAGAAGGAAACTGATTCTGGACATTTATTACAAGCCAGAAGAAAATGATTATGTTAGTGACATACCTAGCAGGCTTAAGCAAGTGGATGACAGAACAGGGTTTGGGAGAAATAGCAAATGGACAAAACATATTGAGATCTACAAGGGAGAGGAGGAAGTGGAGAGCCATAATCACCTACGTCTTGAAGGGACATGGCACATAAAAGAAAAAGAGCGTAGAGAAAGGTTTGTAAGCATTTCTTAATCTTTAATTCTTTAATCAAACACTCCACTGACTGCAACACGTGTCTCCTGTTTAATACGGCAGGTACCATTCTGCCTGTCGCCTTCTTATGCCCTTTTTGAGGTCTTTATTGACAGCCAAAATTTACATATGTGCAAAGAAACTCTCTCCAAGATCTATCTGTTTTTGTTGTATCACCAAGGTGAATGATACACAGAGAAGAATGAGTGCTTAATATATTTATTCAGCAGCAGTATCTGGTGGTAATGGATATATACAAAAAACACAAAACGATTAACAAGACAACTTAAAAGGAATAGAGGAGGGTCAAATGCTATATAGCCAAACGACGTAAGATCAGTTCGAATATTAATCAGCTTAGTATCGACTTATTAATCAACTGCTGAAGTCCTTAATCGTAGACTGTTTAAGGCTATAAGTCTGGCCATCTGGTAGAGTGCTTAAGGGGGAATAGCTACTCTACAACAGTTTTAAATGTACCATTTTTCCTTTGAACTGTTTACATGCGAGACATGTTCGGATCCGTTTTTGTCCTGGAGATAAGCCATTTTTTCTAGCGTTACATTGACTGTTACAAAACATACATGCAACCCTTGGCCTCTTTGCAGTAGTTCCCTACAACTAGTTATAATTAATTAGCAGTCAAATTATAGGTCTGTTGAAAATCATTCAATATAAATGTATAGAATCACTATTTACATTATTTGGACTATTGTCCTCATCTTTGTTGCCATATTTATCACAACGTTTCAGCTGCTGTATGCTCCGGCCTTCTTCAGGTGGTTGGAATGTCGAACTGAAACCTTTATTTCGCTCATTGGGGTAGACTTTTCTAGTTCCACATGCCATGTCTAATGGATGTCAGTTATCAGTTATCTCCTGTTAATTCCCCTCTCCAAGTTCTCCACTGCCTTTACCAGGTATTGAACTCACACTCTTTGGGTCCTGTCACTGGATCTAACTAATGCCTTTATCCACTGTGCCATGTGTCTCCTGAGCCGACCAAGCATAGAAATGAATACAATATGTGAACCAGTGATTTGGAGTGCCAGAGAAAAGCGATAATAACAATGAAAATTGCAATATGAGCTCTGGTAAAAAATATAAATGATAATAGCAAAAATAAATAAATAAAAAAACTGCTGAAACGTGATAAATATAGTAACAAAGATGAGGACAATAGTCTGAATAATGTAAATAGTGTACATAAAACCTCATCTCAACAATATAGACAGATATTGTATAGAATCATTTTAAGTTTTAAGATAAGTGATTTTTATTTTTTGAGTGGTAGTGGTCACAAAGAAAAAGCTTCAAGTTAACATGGGAATATACAACCCTGGCTCTTGGACAATCCCTCACTGCTTTGACAGCTTCATCTTCTGATGTCTTTTGATTCTATTTGCATTGATACAAAACAATAATGTCAATAGGATGCAAGGGTATACTGGGAGTGAAAGAGAATGAAAAGACTTTAGTGAAGAGAAAGGGCAATAAAAGAGTAGATTTCAGAAGGATAGATGATGGCAATTGGCATTACATTTAAATTTTTAAAGATTGTAGGTGGCAGGAAAGCAAGAAATCAGGTGGGAGTTCCAGAGAAGTGTGAGAAAAGAAACTATTAAAATAGAACATATGGTTGCATCTAGCCAGTTCAACAGTGAAACGGTGAAACCTACTTGTTAATCTAGTCGCACGTTTGAATTCATGCAGTTGAGGCAACAAGGGGGAAAGGTCATCAAAGCAATTATCATGAAAATATTTGTCAAAAAGATCGAGGGAAGCTATGTCATGTTGGTGAGGTATTGACTGAAGTCGTGATGCCAGGTCAAGATTGATTTGCACAATAATTGGAAAATGCCCAGTGTAATCTCAACAAAGAAATGGTAGATGAAATCAATGCCACACTGAGAAAAGAAAACACAAATCCTATTTTAGATGTATTGGGTTCTTTATTCATGGATTTGCCTGGCACAGTCTGATGGGTGGGTAAGCAACAATGGGGACATTTTTAGTACTATTTCTGTCTTCTTTCACAACAGACTAAAATTTCTCTTCGGCAAACACAAGCTCCGACTACTTTTCTTCTTATCTCCTATTGTAACTGTTAAACATTTCAACAGACAATTTGTGACTCACCTCTGACTTGAGATTCCTTTCATCTTCAACTGATGGCTTATCGGGGCAAAGAAAAAAAAAAGAACAAGGGATGGCACCAAGCTACCTACCTTATGAGCATGTGTGAAAGAATGGCAGAACCTGGGTGAGAGATCTGAGAAGCTTGGCAAAAGGACAAAAGAGGTTAAGAGCTACAAAGAATAGGAAGTTGTGGAGAGTCACGATTTCCATGTCTTGAAGTGATATGGCATATAAGAGAAAAACGGCTACAAGAACAAAAATTAAAATGTTAAAAACCAGTTAGTAATAGTCATATTTTGCCCTCTTTTTTAAGGTATATCATCGAAACCATGAAAGGAGGAGTGATGCTTTCATAAACCTTATTACTCTTAGGTTCTCTATACCAAAAACAAGATAGCCAGCTTTAATTTCTTTGTTATATTTTCATGGATTAGGAAATATTAGAAATATTGCCAAAATTTTGATAAAATAATTACCTGGATATAAAATCTGGAATACACATGTATATTATAATTGTTTGTCTTTTGCTAATGATATACTTTTGTAAAATTTGACCTTTTCGAGAGATATCATTAAATATATCATTGGTTACTAATCTATACATGGTTGTTAAGTTAGAAAATTATATTCTCATAATATAAAAATGAATGATATATTTTAAAATTTAATAATAAAGTAAGGGTCTCTAATTTATTTAATAAATGTGTTCTTTAATTTGAATAATATATATTTGAGTAATTAGATGATCTTTTATCCCCTAAATTAAAAATGTTCTTTCTTTTTCAATTTACCCACCATAACTTGTATATGACTCTTTAGGCAGTATACCTTCATGCAAACATGTTTCATTAAATAATATAAACATATCGTGTCCCATCCTGGATAAGACGGTAAACTATGTCCAGCAGCAAGGCCTCTGATCAGGAGGTTTTGAGGAGTGTGGAACCACCTCTTAATTGCTGGTGTTCCCAGATCCACCCTGACCTAGGGTGGTAGCACCTGTTAGGGTCTCAGCTATGGGCAAATAGTTAACCCTGAAACTGGGGTAAAAATGGGTTTTAATATCAGGAATACTTTGTTAAAAAAAAAAAATATTACCAGCAATAGCTTTTTGAAAAAAATATTACCAGCAATACTTTTTTGAAGGAAAAATTATTACCAGAAATAGATTTGACAAAACAAAATATTACCAGCAATAAAAACTTTGTCGGCATTAAATAACTCATTGAGGTTGATATACCGTAAAATACAAATCAAATCAAACCATATTATGTCTATATATTTTTACATTGATCCTTTCCAGTTGTCTAATAAGTTTCTTGAGAATATATAGCTGAGATAAAATTCATCAAAGAAGGTGACATATTTTTTTTTTAACCCAAGTACTTTCAATAGTTTCTAAGATCATCTTCAGGGGTAAATTACAAAGACAAACTTACTGTAACTGTGATTCCAATTTATAGTGATTTTTAAAAACATGCGAACACGTTCTATTATAGTTATTTTAGAATTTTAAAATTTATCCATTGTAGTTATGGAATTTTTTTTACAAAACAGGCATTTCAACATAAGGGAGCTAACCGGGAATTGGTAGAAATGTAAAATGGCATTAGTATATAAATGTTATATGCACTTTAACATGTTGTTGCTATATTTATGATGAATTAAAAAATATATAATGGCGACAATTTACCCATCGCACCCTGTATATTGGTGGCTTCTGCTGGTGTGTCTCTGCCATGATCACACTCAGATAACAAGTTGTATTGACCTGGCTTTTGGCATAAACACTTACAAGTTATCCAGCTGTGGTGTAGGCTGTGAGAGGTTGACCTCAGTGGTTATTTGACATCACCAGCTCTTATCAAAGAATACAGCTTTCCATTTCAAGCCAAAAGGTCTTAGATATTGAGTTTACCATGAAGTAGAAAAGATGTTTCTTAATCTTACAAATAGTAAGGTGGTCAAGGTCAAATTCAACCTCGTATGTCACTGGAGGTCATTGTAAATAGAGTAAGTTGATGATCTTTCTGATCTGTATTTCATCTAAACACTCTTGGAGGTATATTGATATGTGGAGGTAACTTGGGTGAAGAAATATATAAAGATGATATGATGTTTCTTGTTGACCACCAAGGTCACGGGAAATTCCTAAAGGCCAGTTTGGGTCTAACATAACCATCTTATTTCAATAAAATGAAGGAAATTTATTTTTGAAAATAAAGAATTCCTATAGACTCCTTAACGGACTGAGAGTTGCCAAATCACGAACAGCTGCCAAACAGAAACTTGTAACTGAAATCATAGCATGAGCATATTTTCCAATCTGAGGGCCCACAAGCCAACTCGGTGACTGTCATACTTATTGGATGCAAAATAAAACAAACCCTCATTTAATTTTAGGTACTGCCAAATGCTGTTAACTATTTCTGACACGCGTCACAATAAACAATCTTGGCAGTCCTTCCTTGCTACAAAATTATAGGATTTAAAAAATACATTTTTCCAATGTCTGTATTTCTGAGATGAGGTATTGTAACTATTTACACTGTTTACATTGTTCAGACTGTTGTTCTCATCTTTATTGCCATATTCATGACATTTCAGCCATTGTATGCTCCAGCCTTCTTCAGGTGATATATGTTGGAAATATGGCCCAGGATAAATGCATTAGTTGAAGTTATCCAGTGACTTGACCCAAAGAGTTGTGAGTTCAATACTTGGCCACAGCAGCGGGAATAAAGAGAATTGAGTTACTGAAGGGAATTAACTGAAAACTGAGATACCCAGAAAAGGCATGTCATATAGAACTAGAACAATCTACCGCAGTGGACTAAATAAACGGCTTAGTTCGAAATTCTGACATATATCACCTGAAGAAGGTCGGAGTATACAGCAGATGAAATATCAGGAATATGACAATATTCACTTGCAAAAAGAAAAGAATCCTAGTTACAATACAATATATGTTTTGGCTTTAAATAACTTAGAAAAGGTTGATAAGGTATAAAAAAACAAACCAGTCAATCAATCTAAAGACAGCAATGTATTAAATTACCGAAGAAATATTTATTTCATGAGACAGTATACTTATTGTGTTATAAAGTTTAGAGACAGTAATTAGTGTTTTTATATTATTTAGATTTAGCAGAACTTTCTCCCCTTTTGTTTTAGTATCAGCACAGTATTTCAACCAGTTACCTTCTGGTCATTTTTAGTTATCCATTTTTGGCTTAGAGGAGATCTTATATCAACTGATGTTGCTATTCTGTGATTGCATTTTTTTTTGTTGTTGTTCCTGCTAAGCCAGGTTATGTGGATTTCACCAGCTGATTCGGGGATTGAATTTATGACTACTAAATGACTGCAGCACATTTAACCACGGTACATATACACTGTCACCATCCCAAAGGTTGTGTAGTCATGGAGCCTTTTAAATGTTCCAATGTTAGACAGTTTTGGTATGTGGTTCCTACCACACTTAATAATTTTGTTTGATTTTTTTTTTTAAATGAGAAATTGTCGATATATTTTGATTTATTCAGACTATTGTTCATGACAGCCAAATGTCAAAACCACCTGACATTGGGTTTGAAAGCTTTCTATAATTCACTACTAATGTTCTTTGGGACAATGACACAGTGGCCGTAGGTGCTAAAAGTGCGCAGTAATCTGGTGTCATGAGTTGAATATCTGGATGTCAAGTAGTGAAATCCATATACTCTGGGTTCAGAGGAACAAATGAAAACAGCATCACAGGAATTGAATATTAAACAATAATCAACCAATTTCTGTCTGAATTTCTAATATAGGGAGTTATCATTATTTACACTATTTATATTTAGGCTATTGTCCTCATATTTGTTGTTGTTATCACAATGATTCATCTGTTGTGTCTTCCAGTCTTCCCGATGGGACAATGGCCTAGTGGATTAAAGCATTGATTTGGTGACATATTTATTGGGAGTTCAATCCCTGGGTCAGGCAGTGTGTACTTGCAGTCACTGGAAAAGGTCAGCAAATAACTGGATCATATTATATAAAAAAAAAAAGTAATAAGTAGACAATATTGCTAGACATGTGCCCCTGTATATTGAGTAAGGGGGTCAATTCAGAATTCCTTGTATGTTACCCAGATCGATATATACTTGAGGAAGGACACACCAGCCAAAATGATAGTAACAATAAAGATGAGGACAATACTCCAAATATAAATAGTTTAAATAATAATCAGCCAGTAGATGGCAATATCTTGCAGCCAAAAATGGACGTCTGAAGATAACCAGAAGGTACTTAGATGAGATTTTGAGTCTTAAACGAGATCAATGAGAACCAAAGAAGAAGCAATAGCATTTGAAGTATATTAGAATTTCGTCATCTTATAAAATTGAACAAAACAGCAACTTTTCTGTATACTGAATCACTCAAATCCAGGGTTAAATTAAAAATCCCCCACACACACACTCAGTAGGAGCCACCCTCTAACTTGCCCACACCTGTCTGGAATATTTTTTTTTACTTGTGATATATTTGAAGTAACATTTACAAAAAATTGTTCCTTGTCACTTAGGTTCAGAAGGCAACCCACCCCTTGTCCTAAAAGCCAAATAAAGGGAGTTTTCAGCCATATCACCTTGAAACACCGGTTCCTGTATGATCAACAAAGTTAAGCAATGTTAAGCCTAGTCAGCACCTAGATGGATGACCACTTGGGAATATCTGGTATTTTTTGATGTGCAGGTGGTGTAATAGATAATAACTTAGATTTGTTAATCAGAGAGCCATGTTCCAATTCCAGTCAGGTTCATTACATTCATTTACTTGGGAAAGGTATAAATACACCTCCCCCCCATCCACTGTGGGTTAATTAGTAACACTTCTATCACTAAACCATTATTATCACGCCATAAAAAAAAATTCCTACAATCTAAAAAGATATTCTGGCTTTAAATAAAACCTGCACAGGGTTGATAAGATAGATAACAAACCGATCACTCACTCAATCAAATACTGATTAGCTACACAGGCATGTCTTACATTTATTTACATTCGCTGGAATTTCAATGTATATAAACTATGGTGGACACAAAGTGAGGGGTCAGTTTTATATTGTTTGTAATATAAAATTGAATCCCTCTTTATATCCAAATTATAATTTTTTGTTTAGTCATCAAATTTTGATTCTTCTACCTCCAGCTATGGGTTACTTAGTTAAACTTGTATCACTAAACCATTATTATCTGCTCTCTGCCCCAAATTCTTATAATCTAAAAAAAATACCCTGGTGTTAAATAACCTGAATTGGGTTAATAAGGTGTAGAAAACAAATCAATCAGTTAAATATGAACAGCTTCCAAATTATACATGTTCTGGTTATCCACACATTGAGCATGTTGAAATAAGTTTTTCTCCTGAGATGATGTTCTCAGATAATGCTTAACTCACCTTTCAAACCAGGAAGTTTTCAAAGGTATTTGGCACATTCATTTTGGATTTTAAATTGTTTATTTGTATACCTTGTGAGCTTGCATACTATATTTTATACTTGGATATGTGTTATTTTAATGCATAAATTTTCCATCTCCTAATATATTTTCTGCAAATTTTGGTTAAAAAAATTAATTCTGTGTGTTTTTGGTAAAGCTTGTCATTATTTGAACATTGATGACTTGCACTAGAGAATCAGACAAAGAACTGTACCAAATAACAAAAGCCACATCATTTGAGGACTTTCAGCAACAGCAAAAACTAAAATGGATAGCAAATGTAACTAAACTGTAAGAGAAAATAATGACATAATTAAGATGTCGACATTCCTACATTACTTCAAATAAAAGGTTAGGAAGGAAACCCCCATCAATACTGGAAAGAGTGATAAATGCTACTGGGCTTGAGAAGAGAAAATAATGACATAATCAAGATGTTGATATTTCACACTACTTCAAATAAAAGGTTAGGAAGGAAACCCCCATCAATACTGGAAAGAGTGATAAATGCTACTGGGCTTGAGAAGAGAAAATAATGACATAATTAAGATGTTGACATTCCACATTACTTCAAATAAAAGGTTAGGAAGGAAATACCCATCAATACTGGAAAGAGTGATAACAGTTAATAAACTTGAATCTGTTTTCTGAAAAAAAAAGTTAAGATTTTATAAATCTCAATCAAAAACTGTACGTGTTCCTTGGTTAATGAATGCTCACTGTTTTCTTATAGAGAAACAGTTAATATTACCATTACATAGCTTGATATTAGCATATTGCAAATTCTTTAAATAAACTAGAATAGCTATCTTTTGTTTGACAATAAAACTATTAAGAAATATCACTATTTTACCATTCATTGCAAAGTAAATTAGCACATATTTCAATACAAGTGTGGTAAAAAAAAAAGCAGGATTTTTTTTATAACCAGCATTTTAACAATAAAACAATCCAAATAAATATGAATTTTTCATATTATTATCATTTCAGTTTATGAAACTAAAATCACTGCTTTATAAAAAAATTCTAAGATTTAAAAATTCTGAACATGGATTGTATGAAAACATACATGCTATGAAACCAACAGCAACAACTCATACTGTGTTGATGACTGTGGCCCCCTGTACATTTCAGTGGAATGTATGGGATTTGAGCAGGGTTGTATTATCCTTTAGGTTAGCATAGGCTGCAGGCTAAGGACCTGAAGCTTTTATAAAGCAATGATTTTAATTTTCTAGATGTTATAACTTCTAAATAGTTTCATAAACTGAAATGATATCAATATGAAAAACTCATATTTATTTGGATTGTTTTATTGTTAAAATGCTGGTTATAAAAATTCTACTTTTTTTTTTACTACACTTGTATTGAAATATGTGCTAATTTAGTTTGCAATTAATAGTAAAATAGTGGTATTTCTTAAAGAATAGTTCTATTGTCAAACAAAAGATATCTATTCTAGTTTATTTAAAGAATTATAAGTTAACATCAAGATATGTAATGGTAATATTAACTGCTTCCCTGTAAGGAAACATTCATTGGCCAAGTAACCAGTATTGTTTTCAGTTGAAATTTATAAAATCTTTCTCTTAAGATAATTTTTTAGGAAAACAGGTTCCAATAGCATTATCTCTCTTTCCAGTAATGTTGGAGTTTCCTTCCTAACCTTTTATTTGAAGTGGTGTGGAATGTTAACATTTTGATTACGTAATTATTTTCTCTTACAGTTTATTTACATTTGGTATTCATTTTAGTTGTTGCTGCTGTTGGTAGTCCTCAGGTGATGTGGTTTATGTTATATGGTACAATTCTTTGTTCTTCATTCTGTTGCATCAAGACCATCAGGCTTTAGTTGCTCAAAGCCATTTTTAACCATTGATCTTAGAAAGCGGTTGTATACAGCTGACAGTTTAGATATTTCTGAATGTATTTGGCACCATGTACGGCATCCATATGAAAGTCTCGATCTACTGAGGCTGTTTTAGAACAGGAAGACCTCTCTTAAGTAACTACAAGGAGTTTTGGGTTTTAGTAATAATAATAATAATCTTCATCATGATCGTCTGCCTTTCCCTCACTCAAAACCATTTTTAACCATTGATCTTAGAAAGCGGTTTTATACAGATGTCAGTTTAGATATTTCTGAATATATTTGTCACCATGTACGGCATCCATATGAAAGTCTCGATCTACTGAGGCTATTTTAGAACAGGAAGACCTCTCTTAAGTAACTACAAGGAGTTTCGGGTTTTAGTCATAATAATAATAATAATAAGGATGGTCTTCATCATGATCCTCTGCCTTTCCCTCCCTCAAAACCATTTTTAACCATTGATCTTAGAAAGCGGTTGTATACAGATGTCAGTTTAGATAATTCTGTATTGAATGTAGACATCTTAATTGCTTCAGTCATTTCGTACAGTCCTTTATTTGGGATTCTATAGTGCCAATTCATAAGGTTTGAAGAACTGTAATCTTCACCAAACCCCATAGACTTTACTTGCTCAATATAATTTTTAACCATTGATCTTAGGAAGCCATTGTATTCAGCTAGCAGTTTAGGTATTTCTGAATAGGTTTGGCATCATTTATGACATCCATATGAATGTCTTGAATTTGACGAGGCTATTTAAGAAAATTACTCATGTTTTCAGGTTGATGTTTTAGTTTTGTAGCAATTTGAGATGTTGAGCAAAACTATCTTTGGCACAGCTTATTCCTTGCTCAATTTCCTTTTCTCCTATACTAAATTTGTTAAAATTGATTCATACGCAAAATACTGGAACAAAAATATCAAAGTATATATTGCAAAAGACAGTAAATGACACCTTATTTGTCCTCTACAAGCTATGAATTTAAATATATTTTTTCTTCTCAGAATCTGATCAGCTTGATCAATACATCTGACTTATATCAGTTATACGATTGATACCAGGGCAGGAATGGAAAGAGAATAAGTCTGTGTCTGTGTGTTTGCTGGTCACGTGTTTGGGAAATCAACATTTAAATTTCTTTCCTGCCAGCTCAAAACAATTTGGATCTTTTTATCTCTGAATCCAATCTCCAACAACTTCTTCACTCAAAATGGCTGCCTTTTTATGGACTTCATTATTCTGACATGACAAGATGATGGATCAGCAAAATCAAATCATTAATTTCATTTTTACAAGGCTTGTTTTGTTCACAGGCAATTCTCACAAATACATAACCTAGCCCAGCCTAATTTTGGGGGTGAGAGCAGTGGTTCTCAACCTTTTCTTTACCCATTTTTACCCACCTTTTTGTAGTGAACTCCTATAAGCATTTGATGAAAACAAAGCTTATTTTACTTTTTATCAATAGATTAGTTTAGGAATTATAAAAATAGTAAATGTAAGAGGCACAGTGGAGTAATGGATAGCAGCTCGGATTGAGAAATCAGAGAGCAAGGTTCAAATTCCTGTTGAATCCATTACATTCACTGAGGGAAAGGTATGAATCCTCTTCTTCCCCCCCCCCCAGCTATGAGTAAATAGCAGGACAGACTGGGTTCTATAGCCTTGGATGGCAAATGGTTTACTGCAGAAAGAAATGGCAACCTACTGCTGGGAAAAATCTGCCTTGTCAGTCATGTATTAAAAGATACATGATCGTCTAAGCATGTATCATGCATGGTACATACCTGACTGAAATATGTATGCTTTATTTTTAAGTAAAACTAATTGAATGAAAACAAACTCATACTTAACAATTAAATTCTATGGAACATTTATATACACTAGTGAAATAACGTATAATAAACCATTTTAAAATATTTGAGTAATCAATAAATTAAAAAAAAGTGTAGATTCATTTAATGAGATCTCAGTTGTAATAACTATTCCAAAGTGAAATTGCTCTATGGGGCACTAAAATATTGCCATGGATCCTCAATTTGTTACTTTTTTATCAGTGATGTTACATGGACCCCAGTTAAGAACTTCTGGGTTAGAGAAATGTTTTTTGGAAGTTTTTATCTTGTGAAAAATATTTCCTTAAAATCAATGTAACTTCAGGTGGTCAGGAATTTAAGAAAATAATTTTTGGAAATCACTCACTCATGAAAGCGAATACCTGTCCTCGGCAATGGAAGCCGGATAGGTGTTGTGGTTTGCCAGTAATATTCAATCTTAAATTCAGATTAAGTCTCTTGACAATCACAACTACAGCTTCACTCAAATTTCATTAAGCTTTTTAATGAATTCTTTTTCTCTGTTGCATTTCAGTATATTAAAAGAGGAGTGAAAATGTTTTTTTCACTTTTCTTCTTAGAACTGTGCCTGTGTTATCTGTTAACAACTGATAGTTGTAAAGTCTCTCCCAACACCTACTCGTCCCTGTAGAGAAGAAGGACGATTGGTGAGACGGTCCTGGGGATGGAGAAATACCGGCCTTCACCAGCGGGGTGTATAAATACGGATGGTCTCGGACGCGGGGGAGTTAAGTCAACTTTACAATCCCTTGATGGGTAGTGTTCACACACGTGTGTGAACACTACCCATCTTGTAATACTGTGTTGTGGATTTGTCTCTAACACTATACAATCTTCCACATTATTAAAAAAAGAGAAAATAGTTTTTTAATTGTTTTCTTTTTCCATTAATGTAGCAAGTTGCCAATGTTGCAGTTATCGAACTAATATGTTATCTGCATTTTATGCCCTAGTGACACACTTTATTTTTCTTTTTGATATAATTGACTAAAAGAATAAAGTAATAAATTCTATGTATAGTGGCATGGTGGATCTACTCTGAAACTAATGAAGCTTAAGCTTCAGGGCCCCTAATCTCAGAGGGGCCATTGAAGCTACTTTTGTTAATGAGTGAATTTTTCAACAAAATCAATGTTTTTTTTGTTTTTTTTAAAGTGTTTGTTATTAAAATAACATCATTTTAATGAAAGAATCATAAACCAATGAGTTGAAATAGCTAATGTTGGCCTTAGAATACAAGGTATGATAAAAAATATCAGGACTGAGGCTATAAAAAGAAAGCTACAACACATATCAATTTAGCATTTAATCTCATTCTCCAAATGTTTATTTTAGGTGAAGTGTTACTGAATAGTGTTATGATGTTCACATTTCAAAAATAAACTGACAAAAACCTGAAAAATGCATCAGCATTCTGTAGAGCTTTTTCAGGTTAATGTTTTCTTTTAAATTATGTATGTGAGACGAAAGGTTTCTAATTAAGCTTGATATAACAAAAATTACATTTATGAATTGCATTTTCCATTTTCATTTGTCAGCTAGAAATATTTGAAATAATACTTATCTAAGTTAACTTGCTATTCACCCCCACCACCACCACCACCACACACACACACACACACACACAGATCAGAAAGTATTGGGACTGATGCTATAAAAAAAACGCTTATCAATCTTGACATTTAATCACCTTTTGAAGTAGTCCTCTTCTGAAGCCACACACTGTATCCAGTGTTGTTTCCATCGATGGAAGCATTATAGGAACTTCTTTTTTGGGATGGCAAGCAGCTACCTCATTGGATTACCTCAATGTCTTGAAATCTCGTTCCATTCAAGTGGGACTTGATTTTTTGAAGGAAGTCGTAAGTGGTGAGATTTGGGGAATATGGTGGTTGTCTGACCTGGGGAATGTTGTGCTTTGTTGAAGACTGCTGCACAAGCCATGGTCACTGATGGAACCTCTGTGGCATGGTGAGATGACTACACTCTACACACTTTCCTTCCAAGCACTGCTATAAACAACGGAAGTGAAAGATGTGCCAGGTAGCTATAGATACATTTTAATGATGTGTGTGTAGGTGTTGAAAAGGCAAGAATGTAATTTTTGTCCAGATTTTAATTCTCCAAATGTTTGTTTAATGTGAAGTGGTACTGAACAGTGTTATGATGTACACTTTTTCAAAATAAACTTGCTGATAAAAACCTAAAAAATGTATCAGCCTTCTATACAGCTGTTTTAAGTTAATGTTTTCTTTTAAATTATGTATGTGAGAGAAAAGATTTCTAAATAAGCTTGACATAACAAAAATTACATTTATGAATTCCATTTTCATTTGTAAGCTAGAAATACTTCAGATGACACTTATATAACAGTTAACTTCCTGTTCAAACACGCACACAAGTACACACATAGAAGGTCTGATCAAAAAGTATCGGAACTGGCACTATAAAAAGAAAATTACAAAACAGAAGTAGTCTCATTCTGAAGCCACACCATTTATCCAGTGTCATTTTCATTGGTAGAAGCATTTCTAGAACTACTTCCCTGGGATAGCATGCAGCCACCTTGTTGTATTCTCTTGGATTTCCTCAATATCTTGAGACCTTGTTCCTTTCAGGTGGCATTTGCCTTTCAAAGAGGAAAAAGTCACAAAGGGGCAAAATCTGTGGAATATGGTAGTTGTCAGACCTGGGGGATGTTGGTACTTGCCAAAAACTGCTGCACAACCCATGGTCGCTGATGGAACTTCTGCGGTATGGTGAAATCACCACACTCTACACACCTTCCTGATCTAGGGAATATGGTAGTTGGTGGATATTGTACTAGGCCAAAAACTGCTGCACAACTCATGGTCGCTGATGGAACTTCTGCGGTATGGTGAGATGACCACACTCTACACACCTTCCTTCCAAGCACTGCTATAAACAAAGGAATTAGCAAGAATGTCATAACTTAGTGAGTATGCACAACAGAGTTCAACTTCAATCTTTTCCAAGTGGCTTAACTCTGCATACTTTAGCCCCTAACAGTCCTAGTTTTTCATCAGACCTTATATACTCTAATACTCCTTTCATATAGCCTCAACATTTTAATGTAATTGGTTAAATTTTTAAATTTTCTTCAGTGCTTGCAGTACTCAAATCCTCAGCTGTATAGGTTCATTGGACTCACCAGAATCTATTCACAGCTTACAATTTGGCAGTTGGATTCTTGAATCTATTATTGTTGGAGCCACCATATCTGTTCAAGTTTCAGGGCCCCAAAAATGTAGGCCTGTCACTGCTGTATTGACAAAGACAGGGTCTTAATTTAAGGGGAGAGAGCAGATGTAAAGCTAATCCCTATTGTTAAATATTTGTGCTAAAAAGTTTTAACAAAATATTATAAGAAATGTGAATATAAATGCAGGTCATTATTTAAAGAGGTAAGAGGGTACAAATGATAAAAATTCTGAATTGACAAGATTTCACTGAAGCAAATGTTAAACACATGAGAGTGGCTTTTGTCTTTCTTTCTTTCTTTCTTTCTTTCTTTCTTTCTTGACTGAAAGCAAACAGTTTTTCTCATATGTCTTTTCTGTCTTTCCTCACAATCAAAATGGAATAGTCCATTATCCATGAGGTATTGGCAGGGCATAACATACAGGATAACTAAGGAACAAGCAGAATTATATGATGGCATTAGTAAGAAGAATATTGTAGAAAATCCTCATGTAGAAATCATTGATATTATATGAGTTTGCTGAAATTGCCCAAGTGGTGCCAAGAGATTTTTTATATTACAAGCTTTAATTAATAGTTAAAAAAAATTACATATAAAAAACATTAATTCATCAAAATATATCTCTACATATTCTATTGTCTATTGCTGTTGTTGTGCCAGAAGCTCAATTCTACAATTATCACCATTTTGCTGGTTTAGAGGCAAAAAAACTCCCTTCACCTGTTTTCAACCTCATCCACATCCTCAACCTCCATCTGTGCAGGAAATGAGCTATGGCTTGGAAAAGGTGATAGTCTAATGGTGCAAGTTTTGGACTGTGGGAAGATTGAAGCAGCACTTCAAGCCCCTCAAATTCCTGCTTTGTCACTTTGGCATCGTGTGCTAGGGCATTGTCATGCAGGAGGCGTATGTGTCTTTGATTGGCCAATGCTGGATAGTACATTTTCAAAGCATCATATACTTGCTGCAATTGTTGAGTATAAATGTCATCATTCACAGCATGATCATCTGGAACAAGCTCAAAAGTGCAATGCCCCTTAAAATTCCATGAAACACACAATTTCTTTCTATTCAAACTACCCTTCTTTGACAACAGGTTCTGAATTCTGGCCGGAATGAAGCCATTATGTCTCTTATTACGAAAATAGATCCATTTTTTATCCTGTAAAATTCAATGCCAAAAACGAGCAACTTGAGGATTTGCCAGCAGTTATTCACACAATGTTGAGCCTGGTAATTGGTCAGTTCATTAGGAACTTTTTGACAGCATCTGTTCACAAGCTTATAGTGGTGATGAATGATGGTGCTTTGTACTGACAATGTATGAGTGTTTGTGCTTGTCTGTTGTTCAACTATTTTAAGCAAGGTTTTACCTTCTATAACAGAAGGTCTCCCTTTGAGCCTGATGTCACTTTTCCTTGAAATGTCTGAATCAGTTTTGTGCCATACATTCATTGACAATTCCTCGGCTTTCTACATTAATTTCTTTTGCTTAAGGAATCAACACTGTATGGTGGAAAGAGAGTCTAGTTATAGGAATAAACACTGTAGGGTTGATAGAGCCTGGTCATAGGATTCAAAACTGTACAATTGATAGAGATTTTGGCCATAGAAATCAACACTGTATGGCTGATGGGAATAAACACTGTATAATTGAAAGATCATACTGAAGCGTGAATAGCCATTTGTCATTAAAACCTTTTCTTCTTTTTTTAATTGATATCACTCCATGCAAGGCAGTAAAGCCACTAAAACACAAGAGGTTACATGGTGTGGTAGAATTAGGAACAGAAACATTAATAATGAGTGGAAAGTGAAAAGAGTAATCAGTAGATAGCAATTGACATTGCATTTAAATTTTTGCAGATTAAAGTTGGTTGAAAAGCATGGAGACAGAAGGGAGTTTCACAAGTGAGAAGTGCAAGAAAATAAACTGTTAGCATAGAACTTACAGCTACATTCAGCAAACTCAACTGTAAATTGGTGAGACCCCATTGCCAGTCTAGTACAGTACTTAATTTCAAAGAGTCTAAGCCTATCTGAATAATTACCATGAAAATATTTACAGAAAAGGCACAGAGAGTCACCCTTACAATGGTGTGAAAAATGACTGCAGCTGAGACACCAGATTGGAGCTGATAATATTGCTGATTCTTTTTTGGATTTTATCAAAGAACTCTAGATAGATATCAGAAGCACTGGACCATATATGGCAGCAATATTCTAAGCATGGATGAATGGCAGACTTATAGATATGTAAGATAGATTCAGGAGAGAAAAATTGTCTCTTGTAACACAGTGAACCAACTTTCTTAGCAGCTGACCTAGCAATGGATTCAATATAGTCTTTCCACTTCATGTCAGCTGAGAATGTTAGCCCGAGAAGATGCAACAAGGGCCTTTCCTTGCTGATGTAAGGCAGAGAGGAGTCTCTCAGATGTTTAATGGAGAGAAGTTTAGTTTTAGGGGCATTAAAATTAACTAGCCATCTTTTGCTCCAGTTAATGACAGAATTGAGGTTGTTTTGGACATCAGCTGCTATTTTGACCTTGTTGGACTGATCAGCCTTATAACTGAGACAGGAGTAAATGGTTGTGTCATCAGTATAGATGCCAAGTTGAGAACTGATATCATTGGGAATGTCATTAATGAAAATTAAAATGAGGGTGGGACCAAGGATGGATCCATTGGAGACACCCATGTTAGTACAAAAGGATCTAGATGAGTGGCCATTCAGGATAAACCTGATTTTGTGATTTGATAGGAATGACTGGATCAGTTCAAAAATATGTCTGGAGACACTGTAACTTTTCAGTTTGTGAAGAAGACTTGAATGCCAGACCCTGCCAAAGGTTTTCGAGATGTACAATGCTACAGCCTGGGTTTTACTATTTTTATCTAGAGCATGATAGACTTTTTCTGCAATTATCATCAGCAAATATACAGCAGTTGACCTGGAGAAATGAAAGATATATTACTTGTCTGAGAAAAGTTCCTGCAATAAGGGATGATAGACTAGGCTTTTTCTAAAAAGGGGTAGAAGGATAATAGGCTAATAGATAGAATGTCTCCAGAGTTTATAAAAACTGGAACAACAGATGATGAATTCCAGCAGGGAGAAAAGCAGAAGGCAGCGAGGCATTTATTATTCAGTTTTGAGAGAACAGGAGTCAGTTCAGGAACATACTTTTTAATGACTATTACAAAGATACCATTTGGTCAACATGCTTTGTTGGAATCTAAGGTTAGAGATGATGGTTAGAGAAACCATAGAAGGGGTTATATGTATATCACTCAACAGAGACTCAGTTGAAAGTGGGAAGTTATACCCCAGATGAGTCAAGAGTAGAATGTGGAGTGAATTTACAGCAGAGGATGATAACACCCCAAATTGATTGAAGAGGGGAGGAATAGAAAACTTGCACTTATTTAATACCCTGTTACAGAGCCGCCAGTAATCATGAGAACCAAAGTTGTTAAACAGGAACTTACATTAATTCTTGAACAAAGACAATCACTTTCTTCTTGATTTTCATTGTATGACATGTTAAATGAATACAGAAACTTGTTGAACAAGTTTTGGGGTAAATATTTTAAAATATATGGGGTTTAATCATCAAAAAATTTAATTATTTTATGGCTTTAAATAACCTGTAAAAAGTTGATAAACCATAAAAAACAAATTAATTAATCAATCATTGTTTAGATTTGTGATGTTAAATCCATGACGGAATCTATTTTACAGTAAGAACATAAATGTGTAATGTGCATAAAATTAAGACATTGTATTATTTTACATTTAAAATGTAAAATAAAAACTAAAGAAAGCAATATGAAAAATATATTAAGAAACAACAGTTGCTTTTGTCATTGAATAAAAGAAAATCCTGTATGTTTTCAGTTTAACTGTGATTGACATATCTGCTAAAAATTCTATTTTATTCACTTTACGTACATTGGTATAAGGTTTTGTGTTCAAAGCACTAAACTTGGAAGCCATATTTTTAAAATGCTCAAATCAAGCCTGTGATTTTTATCATATATCCTAATGACACGAAATGGGATTTATGTATGAATTTTAAAGAGAATTATTAAATCTAATGATAAATTGTCTACTCTGAAAGAATTACCATGTAACAAGTGCATTAACATACGCATATGACAGGTGTAGGAAAAAAAACAAAGGCGAAACCCACACACTTCAAGTGAAAAGTTGTACAAAACTCCCTTATTTACATTCAGACTATTATCCTCATCTTTGTTGTTGTAATCACAATGTTTCAGGTGTTGTGTCCTCCAATGTTAAATTATCTTAGGGATATTATGGCGACAAAAAGTCTGTTCACTCCTGAATTACTCTCACAAGAATTCACCAGGCAACTGAAAGTGTTCCTCTTTTAGAAAAAAACAACTTGCTTAAATTGAGCTACTTGGGCAGAACCCATCTGAACCAGCAGCAGAGACAACAAACCATTAGTTCCTTTTAACCAAGAGAATGTAAGTTCAATCCCTATGCTGGGTAACAAATATTGTCCATAGAACAGAACAGTTTTGATAACAACAACAAAGATTAAGACAATCTTCTTTTATGTGTTGTGTCACTTCAGGGTGTAAGCAATCATGGCCCTTCACATTCTCCTGTTCCTTTTAGCCATTAATATGTTTTGTCTTTTTGTTATTTCTGCCAAACCCTGTTTTGCCATTCATTTGCTCAAGCCTATTAAGTATGTCATGCATTGCTTTACCCTGTCCCCCTTTCTTTCAATCCATCCTGTGAGTATCAGATTTTCCAAGCCCTCCTTCCTCATTATGTGCCCCAGAAATTTCAACTGCCTCTTCCTCATGTTAAGTATAAGTTTCCTCTTTGTTTCCATTCTCTCCAAACCTTCATCATTGTTCACATGTTTGGCCCATGATATCCTTAGCATTCTTCTACAGAACCACATTTGTATTGCTTCAAGTTTCTTCTTCATCTTTGAGGAGATTATCCAGCATTTTCTGCCATACAGAAGGACAGATATCATGTAACAGTTTTCAGTACTCTTTTCTTTATTTCTAATGAAATTTTCCTGTCTCTTAATACTCTGCTTAGCTTTTTGCATGCATCTTTTGCCATCCCAATGCATCTTAGACCTCAGTGTCACACTTTACATTCTCTGTAGTTCAAATGCAAATAGTGTAAATATCTTCATATATATGAAAATGTAACGATGCTCTATTGACAGATATGGTAGAAGAGGCTATGCAAATTGCAACAGATATTTGATGCCAAATTTAGTATTACTGAAATTTTATGTATAAATACAAATTTATACAGCTTTTTATTTCTAAATACCATACCCCATCAGGATGCAAGCAATCATGACTCTCCACAGATTCCTTGACTTTATTTTCTGTACATTCTTTAGAAAAATAATGAAGTGGTTTCTTCTTCATGTTCTCCACCATTCTCAATTCAGAGTTTTCCTTCTCTTCTCTTATACACTTTGCTGGAGCTATATACCCTGTAACTCATGGTAGGCATTTATATACTTTGCTAGGAATATATACCCAGTGTTCAAGATGGGGGAGGGTTGATTTCAAAGTTATCCTTCTCTTAGATTGGTGCCAACCATAGTTGAAGAAACCAGTCTAATGTGCTATTTAATCCATAAGTAGTAGGAAGAGATGGATTCATACCTTTTCCAAGGGTATTTCCATAAAGGTAAATGTAACAAAGAATTTTAATTTAATTAGAATTTAAATTAAATTTCAGATACCTAAAAAAATATTTAGCTTAAAAAATGTGTCACTATTAGACCAGGTGAAAAATAATTGGTTACATTGTATTATTTTTTAACTAGTTAATCCCTTTGGTAAAAAAAAATCATGGATATATTTGAATGTTTTTGAAATTATTTTTATTTTAGAAAAAATAACTACAATAAAAACAACTTAGAATGCAAAATCTGCTTTACTTATATTTTCTAACAAGTGGCTTTTTTCTTTCTTTCCTCAAAGAAATTCATTTTCTTTGGTGCCTTTTTTTTTACCAACAGACTGATAAAGTAGTCTTCCAAAATTTTGGCTGATAACTAGATTTTCAGTGTTTCAAAGGTCAACATACATAGGCGCCAATTCTTCATTGGCCACGTCTTCAATGAACATCAGGCCAGTGGCATTCTGAGATTTCTACTGCATCCTAATTTTCAAAAGCTGCAAATTCTTTATCACCAATATGATCTTGTTACTAAACTTTTAGAAGTTTTGTATGGTCAATAGAAAGATAGAATCGACATTCTGAATCACAATACAAAGATGCATAAGGAGGCAAAGCGATTTAAAAAAAAAAAAAAAAGTAACAGTAGGAAACTTGGCTGTGATTCTTATGAGACCAAAAACAAGAATAGTTAAAAAAAAATTCCCTTGTGACTACAATTCATTCTACTTATCACCCTACAAGGCCCCAGCTATTGTCAGCATTCTGAATTTCCACCAGGGAATTCTTTTATTTTGACTGTTTTTATTTTTTTTTATTCATTTTTCCATTTTTCTAGTTGTAACTGGCAGGTCCTATTGTTTTCAATATACTGTAGAACTCTCCCAAATACTTGGATTCCCATGTTCGTGTTCATCTTGTTGGTATTATGAGCAAGAGAAAATTTTGTGAATCTTTACACTTGCACTTGGGTTGAAGTGGAACAGCTTTCTCTTTTTATTATGCTGCTGTTTATAATATGGGCAAGCACAAGCCATGTTTTATTTTTTATTAATGTTTTAAACAGGAATTTATTTGCTTTTGGTTACAATAATGTATCACCCTATGAGGATTGAACTCATTATATTAGCAAAGCAGTTTTCAAGATTACCTGAAAACTGCTTTTCAAATATTTTTTTTTTTTTTAAAGTTTTGCTTTTTTTAATCATTTCACCCCAAGCAAGGCAATAAAGCCATTAAGTCACAAGGGGTTACTGAGTATTTAATTCACTGAAAATATATTTAATAATATTTAAAAATAGGTCTAAAGTATTCAAAAGAAAAATAATTATAATGTCTTGCATATTAAATGAAAACCTAACATGCAAAACCCACTAATTCACACAACAATGTTTAACAATATTTTACAAATGGAATACTGCTGCCATATATAGTTTGGTGTTCCTGCTATTCATATCGAGGTCCTTGACAAAATCCAGAGACAGATATGCAACATGGTTGGTCCTAATCTGACATCCCATCTGCAATTGCTATCTCACAGACATGATGTGGCTTCCCTCTGTCTTTTCTACAAATACTTTCATGGAATTGCTCTGACAAGCTACTTTCACTGGTTCCAAAGATGTATGAATTTAAGTGTGCTACTAGGGTGGCATCTTGGTCCCACCCTTTCACTGTTGAAACGACTAAATGCTGTAATCTCTTCTACTCCAACAGCTTCTTATCTCACACATCCTATCAGTGGAACTCCCTTCTTATCACTTGCTTCCCTGATAGCTATAATCTTCAAATATTCAAATGTAATGTCAATCAACATCTTCTGATGGCTTGACCTTGATTCCTGTTCTTCTTTTTATTTTTTTCCCCAAACACTCCTCTTTACTCTTATTCTCACTCTCTGCTAGTGCTAGTGGCACTCCTGACTTGCTTGGAGTGATTTGCTTAAAAAAAAAAATACAGTTGACTGTAAAAATATACAAATTGATTTTTTTTTTTTTAATCATTTCACTCTGAAGGCAATAAAGCCACTTAGATACAAGGGGTTGCTGAGTGTTTAATCCACTGGAAAATGTACTTAATAATATTGAAAGTTAGGAGTAACTTATTCAAAAGAAAAAATTATAATGTCTTGTGTATTAAAGGAAAACCTAAAAAGAAAACTCCAGTGACTCATACAACAATGCTTAACAATATTTTAGAAATACTGTTGACTGTAAAAATGGTGTTAGGAAGTTTTCTCATATTTTTTAATTATTTCATCCCAAGTAAGACAATAAAGCAATTAAGACACAAGGGGTTACTGAGTGTGAAAAAATAAGAGAAAAAGAAAAAAACATTTTTAAGGGGAGAGAACCAAAAAAAGAACAATAATTAAGAAGACAAAAGATAATGACTGGTATTGGATGTTAGCATAGAATGTATGGTTACTTCTAACAATTTCAACAGTAAAATGATGAGTCCAAGCTGCCAATCTAGTACTACACTTAAATTTGTAAAGTCATGATACCAAAGAGGAAAGCACATCAGAATAATCACCATGAAAATTATTATAGAAAATGCACAGTGAAGCTACGTTATGCTGGTGGTGGGAAAATGATTGAATCTGAGATGCCAGGTCAGGATCAATAACATTGCAGATTCTTCTTTGGATTTTATCAAGAATCTCTAAATACATAGTAGAAGCACCAAACCAGATGTGGCTGCACCATTCAATGTATGGATGAATGGTGAACTTATACCTGTGTAAGATAGATTCTGGCAAGTCAAATTATCTAGCATGACATAGTGAACCAACTGTCCTGGCAGCAACTGCTTCAATATTGTTTTTCCACTTCATGTCAGCGGAAAAAAATTATCCCAAGAAGATGTAATGAGTCAATCTCCAGGATATTAGCATCAGCCATGCTGATGGAAAGCAAAAAATTGTTCTAAGACAATTAAATAAGAGCAATTTCGTTTTGGAGGCATTCAAATAAGCAAGCCCCTTCTTGCCCCAGTTAACAACAGATTGTAGATCATTTTTGTGATCAGCTGCTAATTCACACTTATTAGATCGGACTTACTATTAAGATGGAAGTAATCACCAAGTTATAGTATACATATTAGAAAATAATTTAATCTATTTGGTTCTAATAAAAAGACATTGTATTCATTTTGTGTAGACTTTAATATTTTACATCAATGAAACAACTTTATTTTAAATGATAATTTCATCTTTTATGGGCATAAACTGTAAAAGTAAGTACCTAATTTTACTAAACATGAACAGATTAATTGTTTGTGACTTATAAAATGATATGAGTACAGTTCTTGGCATTTGTCATACAAGTAGCTTTCAAAATAATTTTTAACAACTTGCTGGCTATTTGGTTTGTAGAAAACTAAAATTATATATTCATTTAAATTGAGTGTGAAATGTAGATTTTTCACTTACTTTCTGTGATTTATATTTAGAATATTCACTTAGAAAAAGCATTTTTTAAATTGATATTTAATCTGAATTTCAATAACATGATATGTGTGTGTTTCATGCTAGATGCAATCATCGGACCTGATGATTGCATCTAGCATGAAAGAGCCTGTCGACTCTGAGTGTTGACTTCAATATTCACTTTTATATTTACATAAACTCTATCTTTGTTTCTTCATATATATATATATATATATATATATATATATATTCAATTGTATGGATATGAGTATGACTGAATATGTTTTCTCTATCACTGATATTGTGCACTTTTCAGTAAGTACCACAGATATATAATATATATATAAATAAAATATATATATATATATATATATATATATATTCAACTGTATGGATATGAGTATGACTGAATATGTTTGCTCTATCGCTGATATTGAGCACTTTTCAATAAGTACCATGGATATATATATATATGTATGTATGTATGTGTGTGTGTATATATATATATATGTATGTATGTGTGTGTGTATATATATATATATGTATGTATGTGTGTGTGTATATATATATATATGTATGTATGTGTGTGTGTATATATATATATATGTATGTGTGTGTGTATATATATATATATGTATGTATGTGTGTGTATATATATGTATGTATGTATGTGTGTGTATATATATATGTATGTATGTGTGTGTATATATATATGTATGTATGTGTGTGTATATATATATGTATGTATGTATGTGTGTGTATATATATATGTATGTATGTATGTGTGTGTATATATATATATATGTATGTATGTGTGTGTATATATATATATATATATGTGTGTATATATATATATATATGTATGTGTGTGTGTGTAATATATATATATATATATATGCACACACACACACACACATAGAGAGTGAAATGTTTTAAACATCAATGTATTGCCTGTATGAATTTTTATTGATACTGATGGTGTTCATTGACTTTCAATATCTTTTTCATTGAAATATGTTTCAAAAATACTTCTTCATTATACTCAGCTGATATTTATAGATACATGCGTTTAAAAGATCTGCCAACTTATTTTAAATCTCATTCTATCATTTGATGAGCCAATCTAGCAGAGCTCCTCAGGTATGAATGATGCTAGATTGGCAGTGAAAGATTTGAGTCTAATCCATGTGACTACACTGTCTTAGTCCGATGCTTACCGTTCATGTTACCATCCATGCCTCATGATGATTAGATGAGCAGAGGGGGTTGGTAGGCAGAAGAGTTGAAGAGAAGAGCTGAACTGTTAGACCAACGTAGTAGAAGTTGTCCCATGTGTCACCTACCTACCCACTCAGACAAGTGAAGCAAGTGAAACACTGAATATAACATCTGAATATAATATTGGAGACAGGGTTTGCATTCTCATTTCCCAATATAGTGTTTGTTTTTCATCTCCATTACCTGGTGAGTATGCAGCAGACCTTTCCCAGATTTCACACTGGAGACTGGCTTCTGATACGGGACATACATCAGTATTATATTACAACAGAAACTGTTCCAGGCTTATTTTCTGATTATTTTATAATAGAATTTGTGAAGGAAAAGAGTTGGTTTTAAGTTTGACACTGCCATCCCAAGTATAAGCAGGAAGATAGATTCCTATAGTCTTTCTTAGTCTCCGACGATACGCACACCCCAACCGTATGACCAACTCAAGAACGAAAAGAAAAAGAAGGGACCCCCTCCGCCTCCGAGATTGCTTGTTTTATATCAGTTCTAACTGGCCGAAATTTGCATACGTTACACGTCCATGACTCATAAATAATCCCCCCCCATAGCCGCACGTGCTTTTATTGTTAACTTCCGGCACTCTGCAGGCGAAACGTGTTTGCGCTTGTTTTGGATTCTAAGGTAGGTTATTTTTTTTTCTCCTTGTTCGTCCAGCATTTCATTTAGCCAGGGACTGTTGCTACATTTGTGTTAGCATCCACTATTCTGCTTACATATTACGCATGCCACTCATTGCCTCTTAGAACAGCGAACTGTAGTCAGGTCAGAAAAACCCACAGACTGCTGCCTTTCAGTTTCGCTACAGTTTGAACATTCAAAGCTCCAGGAGGAAATGTTTTGCCAGCTCTAAGATTAAGATGGGTACTCAAAACAAGTAGTTCACTTATAACTCAGTTTCTAAATCCAAAGGTAGAAGGATTATATTGAATCATTTGCCAAGTCTGCTAGAATACTTACTGATTAACCCATAGATGGGGGAGAAGAGGTGGATTCATATTATTTTGAAGTGTATTTGCACATAAATGAATATAATGAACTCAACTAAAATTAGAACTCGGCTCTTTGATTAACAATTCCAAGCCATTATTTGTTACACCACCTGCATATCCAAGCTTACTGCACCTTGTATTCCCAAGCTGTCATCCATTTAGGTATTGATCAGGCTCCATGTTGCATAACTTTGGTGATCATATGAGAACCGGTCTTTCAATTTTATGTGGCTGTAGGCGTCATCATGGGGGGAAACTGCAAAGTGCTCCCATAACGATTTGGAAGAAGTGCCCCAAAGTTTATGTTCCTTTGCTCTCAATCAATTGTTATCAACAGGTGCTTTACCTATTTACTTGGCTGACAATTTTGAAAGCCTATACAGTCCACAGGGCTCAGTGTAAACATTATAAGCTGATAGTTGACATCGACAATTAGCAATGGCCAAACTGATGACTATAATATGAAGTTGATATTAATATAGTTACAAAAAAAAAAATATCTATTTGACCATATTAAATAATATTTAAATGGGAATGATACAAGTTAAAAACAAAAAAAAGAAGATGATATTTAACATTTTATTCAAGAATTGTCAAATGAAGTTTACCTCTCTCTGAATTTCTGGGATGAGGTGTTATCATTATTTATATTATTTATATTCAGACTATTATCCTCATCTTTGTTGTTATTATCACCTGATCGCATTCTGTCTGAATTTCTGGGATGAGGTGTTATCATTATCTACATTATTTACATTCAGACTATTATCCTCATCTTTGTTGTTATTATCACCCGATCACCTTCTGTCTGAATTTCTGAGATGAGGAGTTATCATTATTTATATTATTTATATTCAGACTATTATCCTCATCTTTGTTGTTATTATCACCTGATCGCATTCTGTCTGAATTTCTGGGATGAGGTGTTATCATTATTTATATTATTTATATTCAGACTATTATCCTCATCTTTGTTGTTATTATCACCTGATCGCATTCTGTCTGAATTTCTGGGATGAGGTGTTATCATTATCTACATTATTTACATTCAGACTATTATCCTCATCTTTGTTGTTATTATCACCCGATCACCTTCTGTCTGAATTTCTGAGATGAGGAGTTATCATTATTTATATTATTTATATTCAGACTATTATCCTCATCTTTGTTGTTATTATCACCTGATCGCATTCTGTCTGAATTTCTGGGATGAGGAGTTATCATTATTTACATTATTTATATTCAGACTATTATCCTCATCTTTGTTATGTTTAAACTTAACAAGATTAATTCTTTTAGCTGACTTAAAGCAAACTCTTCAAGGAGTGATGTTTTGAAAAGTAAATCTGTTGTTTCTGTCTGAATTTGTAGAATGAAGACTTATTATTCACATTATTTAGATGTGGACTATTGTCCTTATTATTTTTTTTTTTTTTTTTTTTTTGACCTATTATCAAAACATTTCAAATTCTCTGAAGATTACCTGGATTAAAAAGCATATGATGAAAACCGGAGTGCACAATGACTGAAATGTTGTGATAATAACAACAAAGATGGGGATGATAGTCAGCTGGCAAATAATGTTAAATAACAACTTCCTTTCATATTATATTGTTTATTCAGAACAAGATAATTGTGAAAGTTTATTTGTAGAACTCTCTTCCAGCTTCATGCCTCCCAGCCAACTTTTCCTGTATGATCACCAAAGTTAAGCTACATCGAGCCTGGTCATTACTTAGATGGGTGACTGCTTGGGAATATCAAGTGCTGTAAGCTTGGATGTGCAGGTGGTATAATGCATAATGACTCAGAGTTGTTAATTGGAGAGCCAAGTTCCATTTCTCATTGGGTTTGTTATATTCTCTTACACACAAGTATCATTGGGAAAGGTATAAATCCACCTCTTCACCCTCCTATGGGTTAATTAGTAATAGTTGATATTCCAAGAAGTAATCTTTTTGTTTGTTAATTGATGTAATGGAATAACCTGTCACCCTCATGAGTGACTACACTATAGGCAGTAACTACTTATAAGTATCTATAAGTTAATGGACTATGGAGACTATCTGGGATCTGTTTAGTATAACTCAGACTTACGCAAGAACTACCAACCTTCCACTAGTAGCCCTTACTACTGGATTTACTTGTGATGACCTTGTGCATAACTGTTACCTTTATTCTTATTGTACTCGTTTCTTACAATAAACTTATTTTATCCACCTTGTTTTTCAAATATATATTCCTATTAGCACGGAATATAACATTAATCAAATTCCATTACCTACAAGTATGTATTTCACAGTTACACAAACATATAATAAGAAACATTTGTATTTTGTAGTCAGAAAACAAATATTTTAAAAAGAAAATAAGGTACTGAAAGTGTGGCTCCTCAGATTAGTTGATAAAAAAAAAAAGGAAAAAGAATACAAGCTGATCAATTATAACAAATTTTTTTCTTTTTGTTTTACAAAGTCATAATTTTATATGTATTCTGCATCTTCGTTTTTTTTTTGTTTTTGTTTTTGTTTTTTTGCTGTTGCCAGGAATGCAGAGAAAATTAATAGAGTGACTTATTGTTGGGTGTTAGTATAGATAGACTTTGCAGCAAAATTGAGTTTAGGTGAGCACGTGTCTAATAAGAATGATCGATCACGTGTGGAGTGACTTGATTGGCTAGTGCAGTGCGGCATATCTGTTCAAATTAACTGTCACATTGAACATGTCTATTTGTAATGTCATGATCAAGGTGAGGGCCTGTTATTTTCAGAAGTGGATGTCCAGCTGGCATGATGGATAATGGTTGCGAATGAGAGATCAAAAAGCTCAGTTCAAATTCCATTTGGGTTTGATATATTCACTTACATGAAAATACCCTTGGGAAATGTATGAATCCATGTCATCTCCCAACTATGGGTTAAACAGAACTTGTATCTAGAAAAATTATTGTTATTCTCAAAAAATTGATGAATTTGTTTTTTATGGTTTATCAACTGTTTCTAGATTTTTTTAAAACCAAAACATATTTTTTGAATTGTAAGAATTTTTTTTTTTTTTTTTTTATGAATGGATATTAAAAATTATTTGAAAATCATGATTTTTCCAGATACAAGTCAAATTATTTAACCTATAACCTGGAGTAGGAAGAATAGATGCCAAGTTAGGATTCTTCTTTCAATTTTATCAAGAATCTTTAAATATGTAGCAGATGCCCCAACCCAGCTAATAATATAATTTTGTTTAGCTATTACATTTTTGATAAATGTTTCATAATTTATTTTTGATTTTTATTAGGTTTTGAATTATATTTTTAATTTTTTCTGTTACCACATGATTTGAAGTCAAGCTCTTCTTTCAAGTTGAATGTTTTTTTCCTCCCCAAAGCCACAATTTGGTAAATTCTAGAATTTAAACTGTTGCCTTCATTGCTTCAAGCTTCAACCACTTAAAGAAAAAAATATTGATAGTTTAATTGGATTTAATTAAAAAGTCATTTTTTAATAATTATCATGTGAATAGCAATTTTAAATATGCTGTAAATTGTCTCTCCAAGAAAAGGTTTTGGGCCACCTGCATTTATTTAAAAGGCACCTAAAATGTGATATTTTTTGTATTTTTTTTTTTTTTAAATAGAAGATAAAATGTCAACAGCTATAGTGTATTTACTCTTATTTTGACAAAAATAAGCACTTAACTATAAAAAATCATACAACAGCATCATATTTTGTTTTTGTCAATAAAACCACCACCTGCCTTAATTCATGCTTTACAAATTCTTTTCGAAAAAGAGCAGATAGCAGACCTTCCCAAGCATTCTTCAAGTACTGAAAATGTTCACTCTCAATCTTTGGGCATTCTCTTTCAACTCTCCTGTCCAATTCATTCAATTCAATGGAAAGAGAGGTCATGAGGTTGTGGCAGTCATGTAATGGTTTCCAAAAGTTTGTTCCTTTTTTTGTTTGTTTTGATTCAAGGTAATATTGACATAATTTAGAATTGTGTTTTGGGTTTTTGACTTGCTGAAAGGTTAATTTGTTTCCAATTATGTATAATCCATATGGTATAGCATGTCTTTGCAATATAGAATGAGATAGTTTTTTTCATGATTCCCTTAAACTGAAGCCTTTTCTCTCCCCAAACACCCCACACAATAACAGACCCACTACAATGCATTCATCATTCAATCTTTCTCCTGGCTTCCTTCTCATATACACTCTCGTCTTACTACCAAAATGCTAAAATTTGAACTTTGGCCACTCTTTAATGTCAAGTTCTTATGCTTTTCACCCATAACAGTCTTTTCTGCTTATTCACCTTCTGCAACAGGGTTTTCTTGATGGCTATGCATCCCCTGAGCCAAGTCAGCTTTTCACAGTTGAGTGTGACACTGGTTGCCGTTGAGAGGAATTAAGTTCAGCTGTCAGCTCTGGAGTAGTTTTCCTTTGCTTTCAATAATGAAGCCATTAACTTCAGCTGCAGTTGTCACTTTTGGCACTCCAGGTCTTTTTCTGTCAGCATTTGTTCCAGTTTGTAACATCCTTTGTTATGAATATTGCACCCCATGTCTAGAAGTCTTCAACTTTTTGGCAATTTGTCTTTGAGAGTAGCCCTCTTTGAACAAAATTTCAATTTTTACCCTCACCCCAGTGCTTAAATGCATTGATTTTGCCATGTAGTACAAATTATTTTAAAATTAAATAATAAAAAAAAACAAACTATGAAAATATTATTGAAATGGTACAATCTGTTTTTCTTCAAATAGAGACAGCTGCATATGTTTTGTTTACAACATTAGTCAGTGCTGAATTAATATTTAGAAAATGTTTCAGCATTTAACTTAGTTGAAGATTTTGGTAAGTCTGCTGAGGTGTTAATAGTGAAAATAAAATACAATGTTTCTCATACAAAATATTCATAATTTAGCCAAATGTATTGTGGAGTGATGAATTTAAATTTAAACTTTTGGTAGTAAAAGGAACCTGGAGTAAAATTGAAAAATAAAAGCAAATGCAGTGTAGTTACTGAAATTTTATCTTTTACTGAAAAAAAATCTCTCATTTTAAGATTTTTTTTTTTTTTACTGCTAAATCATGTGTACATTTAATCTAAATTAAGGATTAGATATCAGAATATTGGTTTAGCTCTGTTCCACAGATTTTTGTGAATGAGATGAGAAATAATTGCTTTGTGAATGGCTTCTTCTTATTCTACACACCATGTCCCTCCAGGAAGTAGGCGATTATGGCTCTCCACAATTTCTTGTCCTTTGTAGCTCTTAACAATTTTTGTCTCTTTGCTATCTCTCCTAATCTATGTTCTGCCAGCCATTTACATAAGCTTGTTAGGTAGATTATGCACACTGCCTTCCTTTGTCCCACTTGTCTTCAATATTCCTTTGAGTGTCAAATTCTCCAAGCACTCTTTTCTCATTATGTGCTCCAGAAATTTCTGCTGTCTTTTTCTGATGTTAAGTATAAGTTTCCTTTTTGCCTAAAACTTTGTTGTTCATTCTATGGTATCCTCAGCATCCATCTGCAGAACTACATTTTTTGCTGCTTCAAGTCTACTGGGTAATTGCCTCACTGATGAAGAAGAGATATGAAGCAACAGAAATGTAGTTCTGCAGATGGATGCTGAGGATACCATAGACTGAACAACAACAAAGTTTTAGGGAGAATGGAAACAAAAAGGAAATTTATACATAACATCAAAAAGAGACAGTTGAGGTTTCTGGGGCGCCTATTAAGGAAGTGAGGCTAGGAAAATCTAATACTCACAAGACAGAGGGAAAGAAGAAAGCAGTGGATAACATACTTGATGAGATTGAGCAATTGGATGGCAGAACAGGGTTTAGGAGAAATAGCAAAAAGACAAAACTTATTAAAAGCTACAAGAGACAGGAAATTGTGGAGGGCCATGATTGCCTATATACTGAAGGGACATGGCACATAAAAGAAAAAGAATATAACAGAGATTACCAACTCTCACTAATTTTCAAAGTGATATTTCTTTCATCTTAATTTCAGTTGTTTTTCAATGGCATCTCTCATCACTTGATGGTCATTTTTTTTCTCATTTACGCAAGAGAAAGTTAACTCTTTTAAATGCTAGTCTGAAACAATTTATTAATTCTTCCTATTTTTCAAAAGTAGACTTGTAGTTTTATTTGAAGTTTGTTTTATCAGATTCTATCTTTTCATGATTCAAGAAATGGACAGTTATAAATTATTCAAATTTAATATTCATTAAGTTTCAAGATTTGTGAAAAAAAAAATATTCATCAAATGCATTTCATGCATTTTTTATTCTATTATTCTGTTATATTGTTGATGGCAAAATCAAGAAAATAATTTAAAATTCTCATTTACTATTTGTGATTGTTTTAATTTTATATTCATTTAAATTAGAATTAAAAGTTTAAAATTACTGATGAAAACATTTAATAATCACCTGCTACAAATGCAAATTAATTTATCTTACATTATAAACCTAAAAGATATTTTATGCTTTTTTTATAAATACTTTCCCCGTAATTGTTGTAATAAACTTTCCTTCCCATCCTGCACAGACAATTTGTACATATGGATATGAGTTAAGGTCTTCATAGAAACTCTGAGGTATTGTGGTGAATCTAGTGTGTTGGTGTAAGGAATACTGTGGTATTTTTATGTCTAGTTAAATTTAATTATAAGACAGATGAAGACTGGCCTTCCTCATACCCACTTTTTTGGCTTTGTGCCACATTTTTGTATTTTTACAAAATAAATATTATTTTTGTTTTTGGTACCTAAACTTTACGAATTTAGGCATACTACTAGAATGGTGGCAAGGTCTCATCATTTTAGAGTTGAAATTGTTAGATGTAACCATAAGTTCTATGCTAACAGTTTCTTCTCTCACACTTCTTGTTTTTGGAACTCTTTTGATTTCTTGCTTTCCAGTCAACTTTGATCTTCAAAAGTTTAAATGCAATGTCAGTTATCTTTAGTCTTCATAATTCCTCTTCGTTTGTTGTTCTCTTTCTTTAATAGTATTATTTTATCTCATATTATTTCACACCCAGTAACTTTGCTTGGAGTGAAATGATAAAAAAAAAAAGTTCTGATGATGAGGTGAATAAACATTTAAAAAGCCATCAATAATTCTTGTTTGGTAATCACATAGTAATTATTTACAAACCTGTTTTCTTGAATTATCTTTGTCATTAACAATGATCTATACCTGTAATTATAATCTGAAGTGTCTTTCATGAGTGAACTGTATTTCTTCTGCCCTTTTCTTTTTTGCTTTATCACTAAGTCCATATTATATTGAAACAGCAGTTCCCATATGATCACTGAAGTTATGCAACTTTGAGCTTAGTCTGAACCATTTAAGAATACAAGGTGCTGTAAGCGATAACAGCGCAGAATATTGGTTGGCTTGCAAGTGGTCTGACACACAAGTAGACTTGTGTAGCCACCAAGTTGAATCTATATTTATTACTGTATAATTATACAATAATTATGGCACATGGCCAAAAGGGGAAGTGGGGAGAGGCTGGTCTTCACTAACTATCCTATACCTAACTAATCTGATTCACAACCCATTACAATTTCCACATTCACCACCAAGTTGAATCTAGCCCTCAGTCATTTAATGATGAGATATATGGGTGAATAGAGTCCACTCGTGTAAATGTGTTGGGCAGGCCTGTTCCAGCAAAGTGGACTAACCCACCTGCTGCATTAGGCACTCTCCTATAAATGAGGTAGATTAGCTGGCTTACCTTTGCAAGTAAGTCATACCGCGTAAATTACTATATTTATGCACATTACTTATCATCTCTCAGTTGCGTCTCTGTCCTTGGACAGAGTGCGCTCAGGGGCTTCTCTGTCTGAGGACAGAGAGGCAACTGAGAAAAATTATACTGAAAAGGTACCCAGCCCTGGGGAACAGCTGCCCGAATCCACCTCTTCACCCCTTATCTATGGGTTTATTAGCAAGAATTGTATAACTAAATCACTAATTAAATTTATTATCTAAAAAAAATTTCTTACAATATAAAAATATTTTCTGGTTTTAAATAACCTGCAAAAGAAAACGAATCAATTAATGAAGCTGTGCACATTTCTTGTGTGGATAAAAGTAAGACTAGGTAATCTATTAGGTCAAAGATATAAACTTTTGAAAATGGATTTTCGAGGTTGAAAATTCATTTTCTTTTAAAACTAATCTGTATCTTTCTAGATAAAAACCTTGTAAAACCTTGCCTCAAATCATTATGACAAGATCCTCTGTCAGGCAGGACCCACATTAATAACACACACACACACACACATATCTATATATATATATATATATATATATATATGTATAAGCTGGGATGGTATCTCAAGCCTTGAATGGGAGTCTTCCTAGAGATGGTGTCTTAATAAAACACTTGATGTACTTGGACTACTGTGAGTGTCTGGGTCGGGTGTTAGGAGGAGCATCTAGCTTTGTAAAACCTTGCCTCAAATCATTATGATAAAATCTTCTGTCAGGCAGGACCCACATTTCTTTATGCAAAATTAATCCTGGTACTGCCTCAACAACAAAAAAAAAAAAAAAAAAAAAAAAAAAAAAATGGCTATGATGATAATGATGACTTCGAGTTGAGTCATGATTTGCTGACAGCTCAAATTTGTCTTTCTTTGTGACTTTTCTCACTTTTTCTCACTTTTTCTCACTTTTTCTCACTTATTTAAATTTATTTAAATTCTCTCATTTTGTATGAATTGTTGCACTACTCTTGTCATTTCCTGTCACTTCTTCTCTAATGATTCTGACAATGGCTACAACTTTATGACCTCTTGCTGTTGACCTCTTGTAAAATGACTGTTTAATTACATCTAAATTGAATACATTTGTCTGTGACTAAAAGAATAGTTTTCCTTGTGATTGCATGAACTTAAATGGGAAATAAAACTGGTCCAGTATAAGAATCGTAATCATTTTAGACTTTTAAAAAGTGATAACAAAAAGACAAACTTTACTAACAGTTACAAAGGATAGGAAATTGTGGAGAGCCATGAATGTTCTTGTATTGACTGGAAATGGCAAATAGTAAAATAATATGAAAGAGCTTGGGTAAATAGTTTGTAGAACAGGATTTAGGAATGATGGCAAAAAGACCAACTTTACTAAGAGCTACAAAGGAAATTGTGGAGAGCAATGATGGCTTATGTCCTGAAGGGAAATGGCACATAGAAGAAGAAGAAACTGGTATAAACAGTTGGCAGAACAGAGATTAGGAAAGATAGCAAAAAAGACAAATTTTACTAAGATCTTCAAAGGAAAGGAAATTAAGGAGAGCCATGATTGCCCATGTCCTGAAAGGAAACGGCAAATAGAAGAATATGAAGGAGTCTGTGTATACAGGTAGCAGAACAGAGATTAGGAGAGATAGCAAAAAGACTGACTTTACTAAAGAGTTGCAAATATCAGGAAATTGTGGAGAGCCATGATCGCCTATGTCATGAAGGGAAATGGCACATAGAAGATGAAGAGGAAACTTGTGAAAACAGTTGGCAGAACAGGGATTAGGAAAGATAACAAAACGACAAACTTTACTAAGAGTTGCAAATGACAGGAAAAATGCTCATAAAAGAAGTGTGTATATATATATATATATTTATATGTTTACATATGTTTAAGTCAATATGCTTGATTGTCTGCATACATATCACATATAAACAGACAAGAATATTGCAACATATTTCTATTCACAGGCACACATGTTTACAGTAACTTGTCTGCCTCATTTATAATTTACATGCATGCCCATACACATGCCTAATCATGAATACAGTTCAATTTATCTACTTATCCAGTCAGTCCATTTTGAAAGTCTTTGTATTGATTTAAACTAAACTTGTCAAGGTTAGTATTCTGATACCGAAAATGTCAGATTAAGGTAATTTGTCTGATGAAGTTTTCTGTAGAAGTAAAACAGAATTGTAGATAATGTTGATCATCTTTAAAATTCTTGTGTTGTACTTTCTAACTTCCCAGTGGTGAAATACTGGCTGGTTGCATTCAAAGCCTCGAAAACCAACCTGATTACATTCCATCATGGCCAATCAGACCCCAGGCCAGTCATGATAAACAGATGTTCCCTCAAGGATGCACGATACCTTGAGAGAATATTGGGGCTCAAAATCACACCCAACCTCAAGTGGTAATCTTACATATGATTCATTGCTAACGATGCAGATAAAATGACTGGCTCCCTGTACTGCTCCAGTAAGTTAGATCAGTCCAAAAATAGAATACTGTTACCATATTTGGGAAAGATCTGTTCGGTCCTCACTTTTCAGCCTCGATAGATTCCAAAAGCGTCATGGTGTTTGCTGAATTTTTTCCACCCTCCAACCTCTATCCCATAGGTGGAATGTGGCAGGCCTTTAGCTGCTCTATTGCTACTTTCACAGAAAACACTTTGAGGAACTACTACATTCCTTGGATTCACCATGCCTAACCTTCATGGCTAGGACCTGCCTTGCCACTTACATAGTAGCAAACAATCCACATTCCCCCTGTATTCCACTGGTGAGAAGTAAGTTCTTCCCGTAAACCACTGCTCTGTGGAACAGATGGCCAAGATGATGTTTCCCTGATCACTAAAATCTTAAACTGTTCAAGTCTAGGGTTAACCATTGCCTTCATTTTCTATCTGTATAAATTGCCACTTAATGTAACCCTCTACCTCAAGTGGCCCCTGGTACTTGTACAGGTTGAACTTTACTGTAGAAAAAAAAAAATTGGCAAAACTTTAATCCAGTCCAGTAAAACCAACCTGATTACATTCCATCATTGCCAATCAGACCCAGAGCTACTGCCAGTCACGATAAATGAATGTCCTCTCAAGAAGGTACCATACCTTGAGAGAATATTGGGGCTCAAAATCACACCCAACCTCAAGTGGAAATCTTACATATGTTCCATAGCTAACGATGCAGATAAAATGACTGGCTCCCTGTACCACACCAGTAAGTACCTGACTCCGCATACTATCTTCAACTTTTATAAGAGTTAGATCAGGCTGAAAATGGAGTACTGTTGCCATATTTGGGCAAGATCTATTCAGTCCTCACTTTTCAGCCTTGATAGAGTCCAAAATCGTCATGTGTGCCAAATTTTTTCCACCCTTCAACCTCTCTCCCATAGGCAGAATGTGTCAAGCCTTTAGCTACATTCACAGAAAGTGCTTGGAAGAACTACTATTAGGTTGGTGAAAAAATAATGTCTTTTTCTCACATATGTTACTATGTGAGAAAACGACATTATTTTTGCACCAACCTAATACCATCACTCCTAGGACCCACCTTGCCACTTACATAGTAGCAAACCACCCACATTCCCTGTGTATTCCATTGGTGAGAATTAAGTTCCACTCAGATTCTTTCCCTGAACAATGCCCTGTGGAACTGACTCTCAAGAAGATGTTTCCCCATTCACTACAATCTTATCCTGTTCAAGTCTAAAGTTAACTGTTATCTTCCCCTCCTATCTGTATAAACTACTCTTTAACATAACCCTCTACCTCAGGTGGTCTCTGGGCTTTGTACAGGATGAACCTTATTGTATAAGAAAAAAAATTTGGCAAAACTTTAATCCAGTCCATTAATGGTAATCTAAAACATAGTAATCAAAGATTTCTTATAAAATAGACAGTCAGACATTTTCTTTTTGTATTTATATAAACTCAAGAATAAGATAGTTTATTACTTAAAGATTCTTTTTACTGGATACCCATATCTGAGTAGACACTCCATTTATATTTTAAATAAATATACTCTTTACTAAATAAATGTTGTATCTACTCAAATGTGGGTATCCACTAAAAAGAATTTTTAAATATTAAAATTTGTCGAATCACTAAATAAAAATCCATTGCTTTTTACAAATAAGATATATAAATTCTGTGTAACACATTTCTTTATCCTATAGAAGAATTTCATCAGACTAAAGAGTATTGTTTTTATTGATGGAATTATGTATGTATCAGGTCATCCCATTCTGTTCGAATTTTACCTTTTTTAAAATGAACGAAATTTAAAGAGTATTTTATAATGTCTAATGGAGCTGAACATTGTTTTTATGTTTAGTTGCATTTAAACTGATCAAATTTTATTTCAGAGAACAATAAAATTAAATTTTGTTTGATTAAAACTCTGCTAACATGGAAGTACCCAAGAATCATTTGAGGCACATAATGCTTTATGAGTTCAAGAAAGGAAACTCAGCAGCCGAAGCGGCTAGAAACATTCACTCAGTTTATAGAGAGGAATGTGTAAATGAAAAAAATTTGCAGAAGATGGTTTGCAAAATTCAGAGGTGGAGATTTCACCCTTGAAGATGAAGATCAAACTGGACGTCCAGTTGAGTTTGATGAAAAGCTTCTTGAAGCAGCACTTGAAGAAAATCCTGTTTTGGCAGTGGTTCTCAGTTCAAACCATACAACTGTTCATCGTCATCTTCAACAACTTGGAAAAGTTCCTAAATTTGGAAAATGTGTGCCACAGGAATTGTCTGAAAACAACCTCAAATCCCAAGTTCACATCTGCTCTTCTCTCCATTCTCGCCAACTTGTTTTACCTTTTTTGGATAGACTTGTGACTGGTGATAAAAAATGGATCTTTTATCGAAATGTTAAGCATTGTAGACAGTGGCTTGGTAAAAGGGAAGGACCCCAGCCACAGCTGAGAAGGGAACTTCATGGGCAAAAGGTTCTTCTTTCAATCTGGTGGGATCACCAAGGAATAATCCACTTTGAATTCTTACCACCTAATGCAACAATTAATGCTCAAATATACTGTCAGCAATTAGAGCATTTGAACCAAGCTTTGAGGAAAAAAAGACCTGCTCTAGTGAATCGAAAAGGGGTGATGTTTCATCAGGACAATGCACGACCCCACACAGCAAGAATCATGTCACAAAAGATTGAAGTACTTGGTTGGGAGAAAATTCCTCATCCACCTTATTCTCCCAATCTTGCTCCTTCAGACTACCATTTGTTTCGTAGCTTACAGAATCATTTGGAAGAAACAGCTTTTGTAACACAGGAAGAGGTTAAAATTGACATTTGTGAGTTCTTCGAATCAAAGCCAAATGAATTTTATAGTAATGGAATTAGTAAGCTTGTTAATAGATGGAAGGAAGTCATAGATAATCAGGGAAAATACATTGTTGATTGAAACTGTAATTAAATGTAACATTTGGTCATTTGTTTTCTTTATTCAAAATTTGGACAGAACTTATGGGATGACCTGATATAAGAAAAGGGTGAGAAATAAACATGAATAATATTGGTTATAATTATGTATTGAGGGGAATTGCTGAGGATGTAGAAACACTAAATTTAAGATGTTTTTTTTTTTTTTGTTTTAAAATTTTTTTGAAGTTTTTACAATTTTTTTATTTTTTTTATCAGACGTGTCTGAACACACGTGTCTGGTTGATCTCATTCAGTTTCTTTTGCTTAGTTTTATCATTTTTCTTTTCAAGTATCCCATATTGTATCCCGGACTGTTGTCATAGTGTGTGGTACAGAGGATGAAAGGACATGTAATCTTTTCAAGTTATCATTCAGTTGCCTAAAATTTATGTACACATGCACATGTACATAGATGTGCACATACGTGTGGAGTATTTTTTTTTTTTTCTTGTGTTTAACTTCTGTGTACATCTTAGAGGAAATTTAAAAGAAAATTTTGTATTGTTTCGCATTAAGATATTATTTTTCCTATTGTATTTGATTAAGTTTAATAGGCACAAAATGTATTAAACAGTACAAAGTCTGATCAAAAAGTATTAGAACTGTTGCTATGGTAACAAAGCTAAAGTACACATAGTGAAGCCACTTGGCACAGAATGACCTTGAACTCCATTGCACATGCACACTAATATAACATTCTTGCTCACTTCTGTTGTTTATAGCAGTGCTTGGAACGAAAGTGTGTAGAGTGTGGTCATCTCAGTACACTGCTGAGGTTCAATCGGTGACCTTGGCTTGTACAGATGTTGTGGCAATCCAGGAGAATATGACAAAGCAGTTGCTCCTTATTTCAAGGGTTCCAGGAATGCTTCCATCGATTGAACTGAAGCCAGATAAAGTGTGCAGCTTCAGAAAAAGACTGCTTCAAAGGAGATTAAAAGCTGAATTGATGTGTTGTAGTTTAATATATACATATACATACATATATATATATATATATATATATATATATATATATATATATATATATATATATACACACACACATACATACATACATATATATATATATACACATATATATATATATATATATATATATATATATATATATATACACATACACATATATATATATATATATATATATATACACATATATATATATATATATATATACACACATATATATATATATATATATATATATATATATATATATAGACACACACATATATATATATTTATTATTACATTGGAATGTACAAGTATGCATTTTTGCTAAGAAAATAAACAAAAACACAACACACATGATCTGACGATTGTGTTTAGCATGAAACAGACTGTCACCTCTGGGTATTGGCTTCAATGTCCACATTTATATTTACATATGCTCTATCCCTGATATTGTACACTTTAACCCATAAATATAGCATGCATACCTTTAAACTATATTTTATCATATATATATATTTATATGCCCAAATATACGGAATTTAGATTTCTTTTTCCATGATGATTTTCTCTCTTCTGAATGTCTTTGATTCTACTGGGAACAGTTAAATTTGTTCCAAATTTTGTAAATATAAATGAATACTCAATCTGTTTGTGTTTGACTAAATCTTTGAGACAAATATTTGGTCATCCATACTATTTGATTCTATTGTTTAACTTAGACTATCAGTAATTATCTGACCATGAACTGCTGATATCATCTCTCTGCCTGCAGTTCTATTGATTTCAAGATTTTCTATTTGGGACATGTACAGTCATCTAGAGTGACATCACTATAAATCATTCATTCACTTAACAACCATTACAACAGGTAAATATATTATTTAAAGGGCATCATATCCTTTCACTCTTTTCAGTAGGGACTTTATATTGTTCAGACTTCAACTGTCCATAAAATTAATAGTTGTGTGACAATCAAATACACCTGTATTTTTAATGTTCATAGTTTCATTGTGGTAGGTGTATGAATAGTTTTCATGAGAATTTTTTAAAATCATTTCACCCCAAGCAAGGCAATAAACTCACTCAGATTAAGGAGAGAGAATGATAAAAAACTTTATTAAGGAGGGATAACAAAGAACAAGACTTAAGGAAAAGAGAAGAGAATTCATTTTGTCATGCTAGACAGTTTTTCTTTCCTGAGTTTATCTTGCATATCTATGTCTACTATTCATCTATGCTTAGAATATTGCTGCCATATATGGTATGGTGCTCCAAAATAAAATCCAAAGAACAATCAGCAATATTATTGACCCTGATCTGGCATTTCAGTTTCAGTCACTTTCTCATTGTCATGTGCCTTGTGTTTTTATTTATTATTTACTTAATTATTTATTTGGATTAATTTATTTTACTTGTTTTTATTTATTTTATTTTATTTTATTTATTTTCATTTATTATTGTTCATTATCAATTTTTGATTTTTTAAGTATCATAGTAAAAATTTGTTTTCATGTTTGCATTTTGAGATTAATTCTGATCATTTATTTAGTATTGAGGTAATTATGGCTATTTCTTCCTCCAGGCATAGTTTACAGTTTTTGGATCAATTTTTTGTAAGCTGAAGTTCTTTTCTTTATTTTCCATGCATTGTGCTGTTTGGATATTTACTATTTGTAAAGGATGTCTAATCTTTGTTAAAAACTACATGATGGCAGTGGAAAATTGACTGAAGTCAAGATGCCAAGTCAGGACCAATAAAATTGTAGATTATTCTTTCGATTTTATCCCAAATCTCTAAATACAGAGCAGAAGAACAAGAACAAATGTGGCAGCAAATCGATGTTTGCACGAACAGAAGTGTGCAGAGGGTATGATCCATATCTGAAGGGCATCCAATCAAAGAATGAAATAAAAATTTAGTTTATATTTAATTTGAATAAAGTGTTCATTTCATGTTTCATCTGTTTTTACATATTTAAAATGTCTTCCTTTTTCACATTTCTCAGTACTAGGTGACCCCACTACTTGAGTCTTAGGGGCACACAATCAAGGAGTTGGCCCTGGGCATCACCAAACTTCTGCACATTACTGTTCATGGATGAATGGCAGATTTATAAATGTGTAAGAATAGATTCTTGTAATAAAAATTGTCTAACATGACACAGTGAATCAACTTTTTTTGCAAGCAGACCTGGCAGTTGATTCAATATAACCTTTTCACTTCGTGTTAGTGAAAAACATTAGCCCTGAAAGGCACAATGAATCACTCACCTATAGGTTACCATCATACTGATGGAAGATAAAAAGGGTTCTCTCAAACAATTAAAAGATCAAACACTAACAATTCATAGGTAAATACAGTTCAAATTCTTTGTCTGTATCAGTAGGGATTATATTACCAGAAAAAATTAAGTTATTTGGTCTCCTCTATAATTCTGGCTAAATTTTTTATTAACAGGGTCCTAATTCCATTTTTGTTTGTTAATGATATGTCTGTATTTTTTAATGTATTTTTTGCCAGTAAAATCTTAAAAGGTCACAGGGTAGATTTTTTGTATAGTAATTGATCAGATATATGATGGCTGGATTTTTCTACTAAAATTGCTTGAAAATATGTTTGTGCTAGGGAGATGGAAAAGTACTAAGAAGAGAAAAAAAGGTCAGTTATGTCCTGACCCCAAAAAGAAGAGATATTAGCAAAATTTCATGGGAAAATTAGCTCAGGGTGAGGTGTGGTAATGGAATGTCCCACTCTCCCTATTGCTTATTGTGGACTGACTATATCAGTAGATATATATATATATATATATATATATATATATATATATATATATATATATATATATATATAGTGTGCACAGGATATATCTGGTGACTTGCTTCAGCAATTAGTTGGAGATTCATCTCCAGCTAAGCTAGTTGAACTCTCTGCCTTCAGGCAGAGATGAACCCAGACGAGGCCATGCCAAAGGTAGCTGTCTACCACCCAAACCCATTTTTTACGGTGTCTATGGGGAATTTTTGCTCAAGCCTGCAGGCTCGGATACCTGATGTTAAATTCGGCCTTGTGCCACATCTGACCGCATGGGGCAGCTGGCAAATATCCTTGCTTCAGGAATTACTAGCCTGCTAACTGATTTCCTGTATTTCAGTAGTGTATTCTCTTTACAATAAACCTCTCTTTCTTTCATCTATGCCTGTTTTGCTGTTCCCTTCACTTGAGTACCACCTTTGTCTGTTTGTAACCTTCTTTAAACATACAACAAATATATATATATATATATATATATCTCCAAATGAGAGAAAGAACAGATGGAGTAAAATTCCACTGTTCGTAGTATTTACTTTTTAAAAAAGTGCTCAATACAATGTAGACTAATATATTATCATTATTTTTATTATAAGAGATTATAACAAAAACATGTTGAAATTGCTACACAAAAGCTTTTATGTTTCAATACTATGATTGTACTTCTTCAGGTGATGGTAAGTAACTGGTGCTTAAATGATTTTTAAGGGAATTTAAAAATAAAACATTACCTATTTTACAAAAGTTAAAGGTGCGGGGAAACATGTTTCCCCGCTTTAACTTACATCAGGATTTTTATTATAATCTCTTATAATAAAAATTATATATATATATATATATATATATCATTAAGTTTACAGCTTAATAAAGGGTGTTTCATTAAGACCGATCAAAGTCAGCAGTAAATAAATCAGTGTTATTGGTGAAAATTTATTTATTTCTCTATTGGATCATGTTGTTTAAATCATGGCAATTATGCGTGAAAAATAATATCACCCAAATGTCTACCAAGGCTTCGGCAGCACACTTCCACACAATGGTCAAAATTTTTGATGACGTCTCTGCATAATTGCTCATCAATCTTGCCGATATGCCTTATTAACTCATCCTTCAGCTGTTGAATTGTTTTTGGCTTGTTGGCATAAACCTTACCTTTGAGATGACCCCAAAGGAAGAAATCTAAAAGTGTCAAGTCGCATGATCATGGTGACCAATTAACTTTACTGTTTCGAGAAATGATGCATTTTGTTTGAACATCCATTTTCGTAATAGGTTTCAATAACTTCAACACATTGTTTAATTGTTAATTTTTCCATGGTTGAAATTGCCAAAGACTTAAGTTAAATCTGAAAGAAAAAGAAAAAAATATTAGACACTTAAACTTAATTCATATTTAAAATTGGTCCAAGTTATTTGAACACCCTTTAGAAAACATTCTTTCCATACAGCAACTATTTATTTTTGGAATAACATCTTTCCCTACCATTGAACATTAAGAAACTTGTCTGAAATTAAGACACAAATCGTATAAGTCTCAGTAACTCAGAGAAACCTGAATCGATCTTTGTCCAATTTAAACTTGTCCGTTTCCACCCATGGTAAAAATATAAATTTATAGCAACTTTTAATAGCTGTCATTTGAAATAACTGGAGTTTACGAAAATGGACCTCATAAAGTAATTATGTAGAATAAAATAATATTAGCTTAAGATCTGAACAGTAATAAAGTTTTTTTTGGTTGAATATATATTGTTTAAGCTCTGAAATTGCTTAGTATAGATTCTAAAAACAAAGGAACTTTTCACCCCTTTGAACAAATTATTCAAACCTTTTATGAAAAGTGTTGGTTTATTTTTAATTAGCAAGTAGGACAGGATAATTCTGCAATATTTGTTATCCAAGGATGAAGAGTTCAATCCTTAGGAGGATTAGTATTAGCAATCTCCATAATATTAATAGTCATTTGAAATTTCAAATTAACATACATAATGAAACATAGGTAATGGAAAAGATCTAACAAATGCTGTAAAACAGGAAACAACAAAGCTATTGAGTAAGGGAATATCAACTTTGCAGATAAAGGTTTGTGGAGATTATCAAATGATAAAAAAAAAGCTACTGAAAGAATAACAAACAATGACTTAAAGCTAAGGAACTTGTCTCTATGAGTGGAACATAAACTAAAGTAAGTTATCATGAAACAACCGCTTTTAACTAGCACTTGGATCTTTGAACAGACTGGAATTGAGAGAGTCAAGAGGGGCAAAAGGTGAAGAATCCTCTGGGAATTGAGATGCATCAAGAAATCTCCCAGGCAACCTTCTCTCTGTAAAGTAAATTATTACCAAATTTGGGCTGAGAAATGCATGAAAACTGACTTTTCTAAAGTAATTTTCCCAGATCAATCTCTGGTGATGCTTCATAGAGCTGATCTATGGCCAAAGGAATGATTTTATCTGATGCAGAGATCCTTGTGTGTGAAAGAAGGCAACAAAGAAGTGTCAGTTTCATGATACAGGCTGGAATTGTTGACTAAGCCATTAAAAGACCGTTCAAAGTTGATGAAGACGTGAAAGAAGCTATTTTGTGATTTCATGGACAAGACTTTCTTTGAATGAGACAATTCCCAGCCACTCTGTCTCAAAATGAGGGGTCTGTATTTATGCATGTCAGTGCTCCTGTATCTATGGTTGTCCTGAGTTTCCTGAGGGTAAAGGGTTTACAGGAGAACAAGATAATGGAATGACTACCATCAAATTGTGATCTGAATTCATTTGATCTCAGTTGTGAAGCTGAAATTATATGAAGTATGCAGACATTATGACAGTAATTCTATATCATACTAACAAGCAAAAACTGTGGAGTAGTAGAAAAAATGTTTGTTTATAACATTTGGTATGGTAGGAATGTGCAAAAGGAACTGACAAGCCATTGCCCCATTCTGCCTTGAATGTCACGATTGAATCACTATTGTGGCATGGAGGGATATTGGTGATTGCAGTCAACACATGCTAACTGCATAAATAAATAAATGATAGTAGGAAAAAAAAAAAAAAATAATATATATATATATATATATATATATATATATATATATGAATGAAGAGATATAGTTTTAAGGTGTGACAGAGAGAGAGACTGGAAAACACACACACACACACACGTAAATTTTTTTTTTTTTAGTGAAATTAGAGTAGATTTGAATAGCAAAATCAGAGCATTTTGTTTACTGATGGGGAAATCTGATCTAGGGCAGAAGTTGTACCCATTGAATCTGGGTCACCAAAAGACAATGGAAATGGTCGAAATAATTTTTATCGATTAAAAATTGAAATAGAGCTGAGTAAGCTAGGAGGAACTCACATGATTTTGGTTGAAGCAGCCAGAACCCCGTGATAATTGCGTATGAAGTAATAGGGCTGAGGGTCATTTATAACCAGACGGGTGTATCTATATAAATGCGTAGTTATGCAAAAAAAGACAGGCGTTAGAAAATTCTTGAAGAGAGAAGAGAGAATTGTCCCGGGCGAGTGTGGGAGGAGGAACGCCACTATAACTTTAAGCCCTGCACAGAAATCTTTATCCCTCCATCACAAGAGTCATATATTGTTCTGAGATGATTTAACAAGATAATCACATACACTCTCTCTGTGTCTAGAATCCAGTGTATGAGTTTGTTTTTTTTTTTTTACTTTTCTTTTCTGTAACCCATTTCTCTACTGTACTATTCTTTTCTGCTACATAAAAGACATTAATAATTCAACTATTGAATCGATGTTTGTCCGGCTTTCTGCAGATATTTATTTATTTATTTTTTTTGCTGCATTCTAAATTTCTTAACGCAGACTCTCCAGCCGTGTCTACATCTTCAGTCGACCATGAATGGATGAACATCACTTCAGCTTTCTGGATCAAACCAAACACAACGTGGGCAGGAAGCAGGATTAAACCAGTCGAATAATCTATGGGTGCTCAGGGGACCTACGGCCACTCCCTTAAGTTCGGTTAGGACCGAGTAGACACCTCGACTCAGAGAGTAAGACATTGGAGGTTGAAGGGCTGGGTCGAAAGTGTTAGGTGTGCTATATTTATGGGATAAAGTGCTCAATATTAGAGAATGTAAATATAAATATAAAAGTGAACATTGAAGTCAACACTCAGAGGTGACAGGCTGTTTCATGCGAGATGCAATTGTCAGGCCACCTGATGATTGCGTCTAGCATGAAACAGCCTGCCGCCTCTGAGTGTTGACTTCAATGTTCACTTTTAGAATTAGATTATATATATATATATATATATATATATATATATATATAATTAATTAATACAAATATAAAATTTGTCACTAAGCTGATTGTTATATTTAGTACTCCAACTCCAAAGTTTCATACACAAATCATTTTGTATTCAGACCACACATCAAGAGATATCAGCTATTGACTGCCAACTTTCTCATTTTCATTATTTATATATGTGTTATATATATATATATATATATATATATATATATAACATTTGAAGTAGTCTAAATCTATAACATCCTGGGTATGACGGTAAACTACATCCGCGTCCTGGGTACGGCGATAAACTGCATCCAACAGCAAGGTCTCAGATAATGTTTTCAGAAAAATAATGTTGCCAGCTCTAAGTTTTTGAAACAATAATGTTGCCAGCTCTAAGTTTTTTTTTGTAGAAAAGGAATAATGTTGCCAGCTATATGTTTTTTTTTTTTTTTGTTTGAAACAATAATGTTGCCAGCTATACGTTTTTTTTTGTTTTTTTGAAACAATAATGTTGCCAGCTATACGTTTTTTTTAAACAATGTTGCCATCTATACGTTTTTTATTCTATACAAAATAGGCATTTAAAATTCATATAAACTGGATTTGGCATTAAATAACCCACAGTGGTTGATATGCCATAAAACCCAAACAAACAAACAAAATCTATAACATTTGAGTAGTAGGAGATATATATATATATATATATATAACATTTGAAGTAGTCTAAATCTATATAACATTTGAGTAGAAGGATATATATAACATTTGAAGTAGTCTAAATCTATATAACATTTGAGTAGAAGGATATATATATAACATTTGAAGTAGCCTAAATCTATATAACATTTGAGTAGTAGGATATATATATAACATTTGAAGTAGTCTAAATCTATATAACATTTGAGTAGTAGGATATATATATATATATATAGGAATTCCTTGATTAGTGTGGCTAATGTGAACATGACAGAAGACACACTAATCAAAAACGCATTAATTGAATATAATAACTTATAGGAAATGATGTAATTTGTACTTCAAGTTTTTAGTCTCATTCACAATTAATTTCTAATTTTCATACTTTTTAATTAAAATATAGGTACATATTTTCTATTTTTTTAAATTTTCTAAACATATCATAATCATTAGTATTTTAACCTGAAAATTTTATTTATAATCTTTCTGTAGTAAATTCATACATCTTTTATATTTCAATATTTTTTAATAAATGTAAATTTCTGTATCTAATTAA
>OZ010593.1:78392532-78412532 GCA_963932145.1 Acanthosepion lycidas | reverse complement strand
CTTGTGTAGAGAAGATTCAAAATCCCAACATTTGCTTAGTTTATGAGTTATGAGTATGTCATTAGTTAACCTCACCAGCAATTATATTTACTAAACTTATTTTAGTTTGGCACATGGCCTCAATATTGGAGGACCTGATGATGATTAAACTCACTACAAGTGTGATCAGTATGAAAGTCCTTACTGTATCACTCTACAACAGTCAGCGTATGTGTATACGTGAGCATAATAGCAATCATGTTGCAGTTCATCTAGTCAGAATAATTTTCCAAATCAGTGTATTTCTATCGTAAGACATTGATTGTTAAACTACTGAATATTCTGGTCACATAGACGGAAGGCCAGACATGTTGCACCTGTTCTTGTTAGGCTACTACAAACCACTCGTCTTTGTCCCAATCTATAATTGATGACATTTCAGATTGCTTTATGTTTGGACTTGTTTATTTTTTAAATGTTAATAAATAAATTTCTTGTCTGAACAAATATTAAGAAAAGGAAATTATAAACTAATAGTCTAGCATAGATTTTTTTTGTTTGTATAAAATTTATTCATTGATAGCATGACATTTTCATTGCTTTTAATAGCAATTCAAGAAGCAATGCTTTAAACGCATAGCTTTTTTCTTAATGATTTTAGTCCAATCAAAGGGGTTACTGAGAGTTGAGCAAAATGAGAAAATCTTATTGAGTAGAAGGGTAATAAAGAAATAGGATTCAGAATAAGTGAAAATGGCAATTCATATTGCATCAAAATCTTTAAAGATTGTAGTTGACAGGAAAGCAAGAAGTGTTCCATAGGTGAGAAGTGCAAGAGAATAAACTATTTTAATAAAACTTCCAGTTAGATCAAGATATTTTAACAGTAAAATGATGAGACCTAATTGCCAATCAAGTCATCATCTTCTTTATGTTCCATGTCCCCTCAGGACATAGGCGTTCATGCCTCTCCAGAACTTCCTGTCCCCTGCAGCTCTTAATAAATTTTGTTTTTCTGTTATTTCTCCTAAACCCTGTTCTGCCCTCCATTTACTCAAGCTCGCTAAATATGTTATGCATTGGTTTCCTTTGACACTCTGTTCTGTGAGTATCAGATTTTCCAAACCCACTTTCCTCAATACATGCCACAGAAACCTGAACTGTTTCTTCTTGATGTTAAATATAAGTTTAAATAACATTTTTGTTTCAATTTTTTTCTAAAACTTTGTCATTGCTCACATGATTGGTCCATAATATCCTCAGCATCCTTCTATAGAAACATATTTTGTTGCTTCATGTCTATTCTTCATCTTTGAGGAGGATTGTCCAGAACTCATTGCCATATAAATTCATGAGGCCAAGGTCCCAAAAAGGAAAGCTTGTTAGAACAATTACTATGTAAATATTTATAGAAAAACCACAAGGAAGACATGTTATATGGCAGAGGGAAAATGACGAGAGTGGAAATGTATACTAGTGTACCATTCAAAGTACTTATGTACACTAGTGTACACATGCTGTAAAAAATGACAGCAATTGTTAGAAAGTTTTAATAGTGAAATGTAATGAATCAAAAGTCTTCAACCAAAATATATTGAAATTCAGTAAATGGAGATAAAGCACTTAAGTAAAATTAGAGGCCAATGAAGCGTTTAATTAATTCGTTCCCTTTATATTTTTTAAGTGTTCAATGGTATCTATGATTCGTTGAGTTCTTTATTTACATTATTCAAACTATTGTCCTCATCTTTGTCACCATATTCATTGAGCTCTCCTGGTATTATATGAATTGCCTTTTATGTAATATCTTTTCATGTTTTATGTTTAATATAATGCTGAAATGGAAATATCATCACTCAGATGAAAAAGATTGTAAACAAAATGACAAAGACGGTGATGACTAAGCCTATTTCCGAGACCAAATTGAAGCGAGACGATCACTTAATAGACAAAGTTATCTGAGTACTTCATATGAAAGGCTTGAATAAATAAGACTGCAATCTAAGAAATGTAAGAGTAAAAGGAACTGATTAATTAAACGGTTCATTTTTCTAGCGAACTAATTTTGTCTAAATGCAGTTAAATATTTGATTTCCACATATTAAAAAAAATTAGGGGAAGTAAGTTGATTTACCTCCCTTCCCACTATAGATAGGACAGGAAATATATAAATAAATACACATTTATAATTATTATATGGTTTGTTTATAACATTTACTGTATGTATAAATATAGCAAGAAGACTGAATGCATGGTTGTTAGCAAAATGAACAGTCCAACATTCAATTTACAAATTAGAGATACCCAAATCAAGCAAGTACAATAATTTAAATATTGTGCAACACTGAAATATGAAGGCTCATTGGGATAGGTAATGGAGCCTTTCAAAAGCTAAGCAAAGTATTAAGAAACAGGAAAATTTTATTAGAAACAGAGAATATAGTACTGAACTGTTATGTAATATAAGCCCACCTATATGACAGTGAATGTTGGACAATCTTCTCACAAATGAAGAAGAGGCTTGAAGCAACAGAAATATTGTTCTACAGAAAGATACTGAAAATGCCGCAGACTGAACATATGAGTAACAAGTAAGTATTAAGGAAATTTGTAAACAAATTAAATGTTTATACTTAGAATCAGAGACAGTTAACATTTCTAGGGCATATAATGAGGAAAATTGGGGAAATTGAAGATGAAAAGGGACTTGAAGCAACAGAATTGTGGTTCTTCAGATGGACCCTAAGAATATATGAGAAATGACAAAGTTTTAGAGAAAGTATAAATGAAAAGGATACTTATACTTCAGAAACAGTAGAAATTTCTAGATCACATAATGAAGAAAGAAGGCTCGGAAAATTTGACACTTATAGGATATGTTGAAGCCTTGAAGGATAGAGGAAAACAATGGATAACCTACCTAGTGAGCTTGAGTAAATAGATATTGGAGCAAGGAGAGATAGACAAAAGATAATTTTTTTACTAAGGACTGCAAATGATAGGAAATTGTGGTAATTGTCGATATCTTGAAGGGAGACAACACATAGAAGAAAAATTCATTTTTATTCAGGCATTTAGCTAATAAGATACACAGAGAATATTCACCTGCTCATCACAGATAGCTAGAGCAATAAGTGTCTGAAAGAAGCAATAGATGGAACAGTTGCCTCTTAGACAACACCTCGAAGATGGTCACTTAATAGAAAAAGGTATCTGAGTGCCTCATATGAAAGGCTTGAACAATTAGGACTGCAATCTAAGAAACATAGGAGTAAAGGAACTGATTAATTAAACGGTTCATTTTGCTCATAAACTAATTTTGTCTTAATGCAGAAAGATATTTTATTTGTATCGATTATTAAAACAACTAAGGGAAGTAATAACTCATCATTTGACTAACATAAGTTGATTTACCTCCCTTCTCACTACAGACGGAACTGGAAATATATAAATAAATACACAGTGATAATTATTATATGGTTTGATTATCATTTATTGCATGTATATATATTGCAAGAAGACAAAATCCATGATTGTGAGCAAAAGGAAGATGAAAGATAACAAAAAGACAAAATTTACTAAAAGCTAAAAAGTACAAGAAATTGTGGATAGCGGTAATTGTCAATGTCTTGAATGAAAACGGCACATAGAAGAAAAATATATTTTTGTGCATGTATTTAGCTTATAAGATACACAAAGGTAGAGAAAATATTCACCTGCTTATCACAGGTAAATACAGCAATAAGTGTCTGAAAAAAGCAATAGATGAAACAGTTGCCTTGTAGACAGTACCTTCTTATTATATTTAACAAAAATAAGCTAATATCCTGATATCTGCAGCTAAGTTGATATGTCTCTGAATTTATTTTTTTTATGCAAAATAGTAAACTAATATTTTCTGTATCAGCTAAGTATAAGGACAATGCATTAAGTAACTGACCTTTTGCTGAAGTTTTGTCATTGTTAAGAGACAAATAATACTGAGAGAGAGGGAATGATTGAGTTATCTGCTTGAAATAAAAAAAAAAAGAGAGCAATTAAAAATCATTATAAAAAATGGAGGCACAATGGAGTAATGCATAGTGGCTCGGATTGAGGAATTGCAGAGCTGAGTTTGAATTCCACTTGAATCCATTACATTCACTTACATGCTAAAACCCTTGGGAAAGATATGAATCCTCTCCTTCTCCTCCCAGCTATGGGTAAATAGCAGGACAGACCGGGTTCTATAGCCTTGGATGGCATCTATCTACCACAGAAAGTTATGGCAACCTACTGCTGGAAAAAATCTGCCTCGTCAGTCATGTATCAAAAGATACATGATTGCTTAAGTGTGCATCACACATGATACATAACTGATAAGAAAATGAAACATTAGACAGTTATGTCTTGTTCTGAATATTGTCATATTCTGATTAAATATGCTTATGTTAAAAACAGGATCAGAAAGAAGCATAGTGATTGGAAGTTCAATCCCTGTGTTCAGTAGTAGAAACAAGGTATTAGCACATAAGTGAATGTAATGGATTTGACTGGAATTCAAATCAGAGAGCTGAGTTTGAATTCCACTCAAATCCATTACATTCACTTACGTGCTCATACCCTTGGGAAAGGTATGAATCCTCATCTTCTTCCCCTAGCAAGACAGACCAGGTTCTATAGCCTTTGATGGCAACTGGTCTACTGCAGAAAGAAATGGCTACCTACTGCAGGAAAAAATTTCTGCCTCATCAGTCATGTATCGAAAGATACATGATTGCCTAAGCATGTATCACACACAGCACATAACTGAGTGAATAAGAACAAGATGAGATGTCACTATGCATAGTGGAAGAAGAATAATCAACCTCTGTGGATTAAATAAAGGGTTCAGTTTGAACTTCCCAGATGGTCACAAAGATCAACAGGCACCTGAAGAAGGCCAGAAAGCATAACAGCTGAAGCATTGTGATAACAACAACAAAGATGTGGAGATCCTCATCTCGGAAATTCAGTCAGAAAAAAAGCAGAACACTGGATAATTTTCACTAGTTGTCACTTAATGCAACCATAATACTTTTCTTCCTTTTTTTAGTTTTTTTAATCATTTCACACCAAGCAAGGAGATAATGCCACTAAGACACAAGGTGTTACTGAAAGTGAGAAAATCATCATTAAGGGTAATAAAATAACAAGATTCAAGGAAACAGATGATGATTGATATTGCATTTAAATTTTGAAGACCAAATTTGACTGGGAAGCAAGAAGAAAGTTTCACAAGTGAGATGTGCAAGAAAAGAAACTGTTAGCATAGAACATGTTTACATCTAACAATTTCATCTGGAAAATAAAGAGATCTAGTTATGAAATTTTTTTTCTTTTTTTTAATCATTTCACTCCCAAGCAAGGCAATAAAGCTGTTAAAACATAAAGTGTTACTGAGTGTGAAAGAATAATAGAAAAAGAAAAAATCATTATTAAATAGAGAGAACGATAAAACAACAAAAATTAAATATTGGATTTAAATATTTGAAGATCAAAGTGTGAGAGAGAAACTATTAGGTTAGAACATACAGTTACAGCTAGCAATTTCAAAAATAAAATGATGAAACCTCACTGCCAATCTAGTACTTACCATGAAAATATTTATAGATAAAGCTCAGGGATGTTATGGCTGTAGGAAAGTGACTGAAGTCAAGATGCCATTCAGGACCAGTAGTATTGCAGATTATGCTTTAGATTGTGTCAAGAATATCTAGATACATAGCAGAAGCACCAGACCATATGTGACAGCAATATTCAATGCATGACTGAATGGTTGACTTATTAAGGTGTCAGACCTAGAAATTGATTCAATATAATCATTTCACTTGATGTCAGTGAAAAACATTAGCCCAAGAAAGTGAAGTGTGTCATTCTCCTGGAGGTTAGCATCAGTTGTACTTATGAAAGACAAAAAAAAATTCTCCTGGATGATTAAAAAAGAGCGGTTTCATTTTGGAGGCATTAAAATTACTAAGCCATTTCTTCTCCCATTTAGAAACAGACTGGGGGTCATTTTTTAGATCAGCTCATGTTGACAGATAATTTTTTTCTTTCTGTTTTTCAAAGCTAAAAAAGTCTATCAGTGTATTACTTTTCTTATCTTGGTTTTCCAACATGCAAAATCTTTCTTACAATGTTCTCCTGCTCAGTTATTTATTATGTTTCTATTATATGAATTTATATGACCTTGTCTGTCAAGGATTATCACTAATCTTTACTCAGTTTAGCGACATGGCCATTGTAACTAACTTTAGTTTGCTCAAAGCTATAAATGTTGACCACCCAATGTAGATTATCCAATTGCTATCGTAATCATCCATAAATTTAATTTGTTAACATTATGCCACAGCAAGATACACTTAACTGCTCATATTGCATTTAACATTTACTACTTTCGTAGCATGGTTTCTATTGTATAGTATACAGGGTGCAATGTGTAAATTCTCACCATTTTATATTTTTAGTTTTGTGCATTGTTTGTTTTTGATTTTGTTGACTGCACCATCTGTAAGAAAAAGAGCACCATGACACAATTCACTCTGCTAGAAATTTGGAAGCTGCATGCTGTACTTCTTGGCATTCAAATTGGAATATGCTTCAATACTATCATTTCAGAGTGTTTGCGTGTCAATCTGAGAACAGTAAAGAGGATTATGAAGGAGTTGGATGAGTCTAATGGTGGTTATGAAGTTATGGCAGCTTGGAAAACTCACTTTAATTGTTCTAATATGAAAAGAACTCCCAAATTTGTTGGTGAGGGCCTCAGACACAACATAGAGTGCCTTGGGGAGATACTGCTGCCCTGGGTCAAAAGTGTGGCTGGAAGAACCTATGTCTGGCATCATGCCACAAAAAAAGGAGAACCCAGTTATAGCTGTCAGACAATTTCTGCAGCCACATCACCACTTACATCTGGCCACCTAACTCCCAAAACTGCCAACCTCTTGATTATTATGTGTTGGGTGCAGTTGAGTGAGAGATCAACAAAATTCCTTGTAATACCAAAGATGAACTGAAGGCAAGGATTATAGCAGCATTCACCAATTTAAACAAGGACACCATCCAGAAGAATTACAGGTGATTCTGAAATCTTCTTGAGGCTATGGTTTTATTGAATAAATTTACTCTTTAGTATTTCAAGATGTTTTTGTCTAATTTTGGTAAATATATCTGTTAAAATGAGATGTCAGTGTTATATTCATTTTTGCATAATTTAGATGACAATTTATCCATCCCACCCTGTATATGCTATGTTGTCATATATTGTAACTTATTTAATAATATAAAATATATATAATTTAATGTATGAAATGTATTCTGCAATGAAATAATCTTCTAGATGAGCTAAGGATGCAGTTTAAAATAACTTATTATGCTGAATTTTCCCTGTTGAACAATAGTGGAAATGAATTGAAAAGCGTGACTGTCTTGGCCTTCTGTACTATAAATCACACAGAACTTTTAAACCAATTATTGGAAATGATACTTTTATATCCTGTAATATGCTATATATAATGTAACATTATGGGAAACAAAATTCTTACCATACATTTGGTATCAATAACATCTCAATTATTTTACAAGTAACTGCCTAAATGTAAGTAAACATAAAAGAAATCAAACCACTTTCCTTCCATTAGTAAATATTTCAAGATGTATTCTTTTATTCATAATTTCGTGATGTATTCTTTTATTCATAGTTTCGTGATGTATTCTTTTATTCATAGTTTCGTGATGTATTCTTTTATTCATAGTTTTGTGATGTATTCTTTTATTCATAATTTCGTGATGTATTCTTTTATTCATAGTTTCGTGATGTATTCTTTTATTCATAGTTTCAATATGTATTCTTTTATTCATAGTTTCAAGATGTATTCTTTTATTCATAGTTTCAAGATGTATTCTTTTATTCATAATTTCGTGATGTATTCTTTTATTCATAGTTTCGTGATGTATTCTTTTATTCATAGTTTCGTGATGTATTCTTTTATTCATAGTTTCGTGATGTATTCTTTTATTCATAGTTTCGTGATGTATTCTTTTATTCATAGTTTTGTGATGTATTCTTTTATTCATAATTTCGTGATGTATTCTTTTATTCATAGTTTCGTGATGTATTCTTTTATTCATAGTTTCAAGATGTATTCTTTTATTCATAGTTTCAAGATGTATTCTTTTATTCATAGTTTCAAGATGTATTCTTTTATTCATAATTTTGTGATGTATTTTATTCATAGTTTCGTGATGTATTCTTTTATTCATAGTTTCGTGATGTATTCTTTTATTCTTACTTTCAAGATGTATTCTTTTATTCTTACTTTCAAGATGTATTCTTTTATTCTTACTTTCAAGATGTATTCTTTTATTCTTACTTTCAAGATGTATTCTTTTATTCTTACTTTCAAGATGTATTCTTTTTCTGTCTGAAATTATGGAGTTATTATCTACAATATTTATATTCATACTATTTTCCTCCTCATTGTTTTGTTAGCTGTGTATTGATTTGGGTAACCTACATTGAATTCTGAACTGAAATCATTATTTTATCTATATAGTTTGTTCTCATTTCACAGCCTATGTCTAGGGATATCTAATCTAGTTATTATTTTTATTGCTGCTCAGTTATTGCTTGCCCACTGAGTCCGTGTACACACAGCCCAGTCCAGGGACTTCACCAAATTCACAATCAATTTAATCCATTTGGCTATTGTCCTGTAGGGCAATTCTTTGAGCATGGAGCCTTAAACCTAACTTTCCTGCTTATTAGTACTGCTGAAACTGCCTGATTGATGCTTTTGCTATTGAAGACTTGCTGTTATTTGTCTTTCTTTCTTTATTAGTGTCTCCCATATTGTATTTATTTTTATGCTAGGCTATGTATTCATTTATTCATAGTTTCAAAATGTTTTATTTTTTTAAGTGGGAATGCCACTAGTACACGGGGGTGGTTGTAGTGAGAGAAAAATTGAGGAAAAGACAAAAAGATGAACAGGATTCAAAAAAATGGAAATGACAATTGTAGTTGCATTTAAATTTTTGAAAATTGTAGTCATCAGGAAAGCAAGTAAATAGAGAAGGTAGTTCTACAGGCAGGAAGTGTGAGAAAAGAAACTGTTGAAGTCAAAGTGGTGGTTGCATTTAGATATTTCAACAGTAACTGGGTGGGACCTCAATGCCAATCTAATAGCATTCTTCAATTCATGTAGTTGGGGCAACAGGAAAAAAAGCTCATCAAAGCAGTTGTCTTGAAAATATTTATATCGATTGTACATTTGATATCTGTACCTATAACATCTCAATTATTTTACAAGCCACTTCTTAAGTGTAAGTAAAAATAAAAGAAATCAAACCTTTTTCCTTTTATTAGAAAATATTTCAAGATGTATTTCTTTTATTCTTATTTTCAAGATGTATTCTTTTATTCTTAGTCTCAAGATGTATTCTTTTATTCTTAGTCTCAAGATGTATTCTTTTATTCTTAGTCTCAAGATGTATTCTTTTATTCTTAGTCTCAAGATGTATTCTTTTATTCTTAGTCTCAAGATGTATTCTTTTATTCTTAGTCTCAAGATGTATTCTTTTATTCTTAGTCTCAAGATGTATTCTTTTATTCTTTATTGCAAGGCGTATTCTTTTATGCACTTTGTTTGCACAGCACCCAGAGACCTTAAAATGACATTCTTCTTATTGATGAACACGTGTACCATTTTAGTTGAAATAAAAATAAAATCAAAATTCTTTCTTTCAGTATTTTAATTTCTGCAAATCTCTGTAAGTGGAGAGGGGTGAATGTATTTATGTATATGTGAATGGAATTTATAAACATTAAATGTATACAAAAATATAAATGATTTCTCATAAAGGTGAATATGTGAGTCTGAATTTTCATCTGAAATTTTCATTGTATATTTTTCAATTTATGTGATTAATATTCACCACAGAATTAAGTGCTTTGACAAGGCGTGATTATGTTGAAAAGTAAATGTTTATTATGTAAAATAAATGCTTTTTTCATCATGAGGCTATGGACTTATTAATGTACCTAACTATTTGAGTTTCTTACTAACTTTGTGTATATAGTTGTTTTTATAACTTTATATATTTGCATATGTTCATATCTTGACATATTCGAATGATTGTCTTTTTGCCATCTCTTCTAATCTCTGTTCTGCCAACCATTTACACAAGCTCATTCTTCTTCTTCTATGTTCTGTGTCCCTTCAGGATGCGGGTGATCATGGTTCTCCACAATTTCCTTTTCAGCTCCTAGTAAAGTTTGTTTGCTATCTTTCCTAATCCCTGTTCTGACAACCATTTACACATGCCCATCAGGTAGGTTATTTGCTGCTATTCATCTTGCCTTCAGTATGACTTGTGAGTATCAAATTTTACAAGTCCTCTTTCCTCATTATATGCCCTAGAAATTTAAACTCTCTTTGATGCTAAGTATAAATATCCTTTTTTTCTCTAAAACCATTTTTGATTATATGTTCAGTCTATGATATTCCTTCTGTAGGACATTTCTGTCATCTCAAGTTTTTTCATCATTTGTAATGAGATTTTCCAACATTCCCTGCCATATAGGAGGACAGGTGTTACATCACAGTTCAGTGCTCTTTGTTTTTAATGAACTTTTCCTCTTTCTTAATACTTTTCTTATCTTTTGGGTTTGTTAAAAATATTAACTCAACTCTCCAAGTTTTTGGTTCAACACTGCTGTAGCCTGGTATTGAACTCACAACTCTTTGAGTCTAGTCACTGGATCTAACCAACACCTTTATCCACTGGGCCATGTGTCCTTTAGAAACTAAATGGAAATAGCTAAGACATCCAGAAGAGGCATGGCACGTGGAACTAGAACAATCTACCCTGGTTGATGAAATAAAGAGTTTGGCTCAAATTCCAATCACCTGAAGAAGGCCACAGCATACAACAGCTGAAATGTTGTGAATATGGCAATGAAGATGAGGATAACAGTCTGAATAATGTAAATAATCATAATACCTCATCTCAGAGATATAGACAGATATTGAATTACTGGAGTTTAAAGGTGAGCAGATTTCTGAAAACAACATAACCAATGTTAGAAAACAAAGAAACAATAATCAATAGATAATAATCAATAGATTTATCAGATAATGATAAGGGATTTAGTGGCAAAACATGAAATCAGGAGTTAAATGTTTTGAACTTATTTTTATCTATTAACTATAGACCCAGAAAGGAAACTTCAAAAGCTCCTACAAAAGGTAGCAAAGAAAAGCGAGATGAAAGGACTAAGAATAAACTAAAAGAAAACAAAATGTTTGGTTATCAGCAAAAAGGATAAGCCACAAAGACAAATTACAAATCAGGAACCCCAAATGAAACAAGTACAAAAATTTAAATATCTGTGAAGTGTTCTAACAGAGGACAGAAAGTGTGACATTGAGATCCGAGGACCTTTTAGGATTGGCCAAAGATGCATTCCAAAAGCTAAGCACAGAGTATTAAGAGACAGAAAAATTTAATTAGAAACATAGAAAAGAGTACTGGACTTTTATGTGATATCTGTCTTCCTGTATGGCAGCAAATGCTGGACAATCTCCTTAACGATGAAGAAGAGATTTGAAGCAACAGAAATATAATTCTACAGGAAGATACCATAAACCAAACGGTGAGCAACAAGGTGTTAGAGAAAATGGAAACAAAAAGGAAATGTATACTTAACATGAGGAAGAAGCAGTTGAAATTTTCATATAATAAGGAAGGAGGGCTTAGAAAACAAAATAAAATTATAAGCAAAATGGATAATTAAAGTCTCCATCTTCTTATTATCATTATAATGCTCTGTTAGTTTACATTGAGCTCTCCCTGGATTAGTTGCATGCACAATATAATCATCAGGTGTAGTTTTCAGTCAGCACCTAACAATTACATTGTGCATGAAATTCAGAGTTGTGTTGGCGATGTGTAAAAGCTATATATATATACATATATGATAAAATGTACTTTTAAGGTATGCTATATTTATGGGTTAAAATGCTCAATATCTGGGATAGAATGTATGCAAACATAAAAGTGGACATTGAAGTCAACACCCTTATTTATATGACCTGACAATTGTGCTTAGCATGAAACAGACCGTTGCCTCTGGATGTTGACTTCAAAGTCTACTTATATATATATATATATATACACACAGTGTAACCCGGATATAAGAGAGATTTTCTCTGGTCCCAAATTAGAGCCTGTGTTAATGTAAACAAAATAGACCAAACCCGGATATAAGAGACTTCTTCTCCGGTCCCGACAACTCTCTTATATTCGGGTTACACTGTATATATATTATATAACATATTTATAATGAATACTCATATTTGAAGAGAATCTCAGTTTTTATTTATTTATTCAGGCCAGTAGATGTAAATAAATAACTATACTGTTTAATAAAGATATAGAAACAGGGCATCTACTCATATATGAGTATCCATTAAAAATAGCATTTAAACAAAAATATATATTTTCTTGGAAGAAAACATGGATGTGCATGAATTTCAGAGTTGTGCAATATAAATATCAAACATATTCTGCATAAGAAAGCAGACAAACACTTGCTGCCCTCTGTGAGTATAATTTCACTCTACCGAAAACTCATTTTCATTTTTTTCTATTTTTTAATTCTTTATTTTTTTAATCTTTATATTTTATTTTATTTTTTATTTTTTTCTCCCCCTACTCGTCAGTGTGTTTGACCATAGTAACACATTTTGTCCTAATCATTCTAATCTATTTGATGGTTTAGTTAGAAATCCTGGTTCGAAAGAAAAGTCAGAAAAAAGGGAAAATTGAATGTCTTTGGCTAGATGCAAAAGTGTCTCGTCAGTATTCTCATGATGTAGTGGCCAATTCTTGCTGCTTGATAAATTGTCTGAACTTGGAATTGTTTTCGCCGTTTCTTTCTCCTGTTGTTCTTAATTTTATTGAAAGCATGTCTCCCAAGCCCACTATTTGTTGAGGGCGGAGGATTGGCCATTGATCCCCCCACCACCAGGTCGATGCTTGGACTTAAGGTAAGCCACACATTCACTTGTTATCATGAGGAAGAAAGCGGACAAACACTCGCTGCCACATATGTTGGGGCATTTATTATGACATATCAATAATTCCGGATAACCATATTTTCTTCAATTTCTTTTTTTAGAATAGACAATGGAACTTAGTATAAGTTAAAACTTAATGTTGTGAAAGTGTCAACCAGGACTCTTTGCCAAACTCCTCCCCCTCTTATCCTTCCCTCTGTTTTTGTTGTTCTTGTATGTGTTATATGTAATAAGAGTAGGTAGGCTTTCCTACCGCCCAGTTAACACCCCTCCCCCTTCTCTTGGACATGAGTAGAGGTTTATGCCTTGTTTCTTGTTTAGGAAGGGGTTCCCGGTACTCTCTCTCTCTGGCCTCTATATTAGTGCAGCTCTGTTTCTCTCATGATGTGCGCAGTCTGTGGCATCACCTCTTCATTCTGAGGGTACATTGTTGACAGTTCTCTGGTTGCTGTTTCTGACTGGTAGTTAGGAGCCCTAACTCTTGCGTAGCGTCTTGAGCTGCCACTCTGATCAACAGTTGTATAATACTGGGGTGTTTGTAGTGCCATGTTGTGCATGGAAAGGTGTCCCTGCAGTCACCTCTGGTGGACAACCCTGAGGCCATATTATGATGCAGGTTGTACCAATTCCTCTCTGCCCACGTCACGGTCAATAACTGTCTGCTTCTTTTACTTCGGGCTTTCTCATCTTCCAACCAAAATTCCACATGACTTACAAAAACCGAACAAGTAACCCTAAACCAGCCACTCAAAAATCACCTAAACCCCTCAACATTTCGTTCTCCAACATCCGCGGCATTAGAACAAACTTCTGCAGTATGGAATCTTACCTCACTGCAAACTGCCCGGATATACTGGCTCTCTGTGAGACCAGCCTTATCTTATCTATCTCCTCCTCTGATCTCTCGATCACAGGCTACCTTCCTCTCCTCAGAAAAGACTCTCTAACCCACATGCACAGCCTTGGTGTCTATGTCAAGGACCATCTCCCTCTGGTCAGAGAGTTGTCTTGAATCGCCAGACCAGTCGTACATGTGTCTCCGACTATCTCTTCTCAATGCAGTCAGCTATCTCTTCTTCCTTTACTGCTCTCCATCCTCTCAAGACTGTGGGATACTCGATAGCATATCTGACAGCATAGACAAGGCTCTCTCCTTCCACCCATTTGCTCACATATTTGTGTTTGGCGACTTTAATGCCCATCATACGAAGTGGCTTAAGAATGCTACTACTGACCACGCAGGCATTCACACGCTCAATTTTTCAGTCTCTCAATCCATCACACAGTTAACTTCCCACTCATTTTGCCTTCAACCGGGAAGGTAAAGCCTCTTTTCTTGATCTGTGTTTTACCTTCATCCCTGAGTCCTGTAGCGCCACACAACTCTGCCCTCTTGGTAGCTCTGATCATGCGGTAGTATCTGTTAACATCTCCACCCCCTGTAAAGAACCTCCTACCACTAGAACTTTGTTCTACTATTAATGAGCTGACTGGGCTACTCCAATAGCTTCATACGTTTTTTCGTAAAGGGATAATGTTGCCAGCTATACGTTTTTTCATAAAGGAATAATGTTGCCAGCTATACGTTTTTTTATTGAAACAATAATGTTGCCAGCTATATGTTTTTTATTCCATACAAAATAGGCATTTAAAATTCATATAAACTGGATTTGGCATTAAATAACCCACAGTGGTTGATATGCCATAAAACCCAAACAAACAAATCCAATAGCTTCATGTCTTGTACCTCTCGCCTGTGGAACTCCCTTCCCTATTCCAGTTTCCCTGAGAGCTATAATCTCCAGCTATTCTAATGTAATGTCAATCAACATCTCCAGTTGCCTTGATCTATCCACTACCCTTCTTCTCATCCTTTCTTCTATCACTCCTATCTGATCTTGCTCCAAATTTTCTGTAACCCCTTGCGTCCTAGTGGCTTCTTGCCTTGCTTGAGGTGAAACGCTTAAAAAAAAAAAAAACTACTTAACATCAACTTTTGTCTGATTTCTTGCAAAATAATATTCTTTAAAATATGCAAATGTCCATGTTTTAATCATTACAGATCTATCATTGTTCTAATTAAGAAACTCTTTGATATGAATAGAAAGGAAAAATAAACTAAAGTGCATGATCAAGAAAATTTAAAGCATATTTGGCATTTATTTGTATTAATCGAAAAGCATAAAAGTGGAAAGTTTTAATTGACCTTATTTAATTATTAGTAAAGTTTGAAATTTTGGGTATGCATAGTGAGGAAAGAGAGCTTGGAGAATTTGACACTCACAGAATATATTGAAGGCAAGAGTAGCAGAAGAAAATAGCAAATGACATACCTAAAGTGCAGAACAAGCACTGGCTTGTCCACATCTTATCCGGACACTGCTATTTTTCTCACCAGAATGTATCTTATATATTTATAAGTCTATCATTCTCCCATTCAGCCATGATTGGACATTGATGCCACATCTGGTCATCTGCTTCTGCTATATATCTAGAGATTCTTGAAAAATATTTGTATCTCAGCTTCTGTTACTTCACACTGCTTTAACATAGATTCCCTTTGCCTTTTCTATAAATATTTTCATGATACTTGTTCTGATGAGCTTTCCTATTGTGGAGAGCTTTGATTGTCAACATTTTGAGGTGACATAGCACATAAAGACGAAGACTAGATTGGCAGTTAGGTCTCATGATTTCACTGTTGAAATTGCTAGTTGCAAATGTAAGTTATATGTTAATTGTTTCTTCTCCTGTACTTCTCACTTGTAGAAACTTCTCCTGGCTTCCTGTTTTCCCGTCTTCAATATTCAGAAATTTAAATCGTCATCATCTATCGTCATCTTCTGTCTCCTTAAATCCTATTCTTTTATTGTCCTCACTGATTCTTTCACTTTCAGTAACCTCAACACTCAAAATTGACAATGGAGTGGAATAGGTGGTTAGTAAGGAGTTATTCTTTACCCTCAATGACCATAAAGAAGATTTTCATTGTCACCTTAGTCACAGACTGTTGAATCTGTCCAAAACAGAATTGTGGATAGTGAATAAAATTATAGTTTAGAATATTGTAACATTCAACATATTGTCGCAAAAGTTAACAAGTGGAAAAATCACAAGGAACTTGTGTTAAATGGGTTAAGGATATAGAAAATTATATTTTTATAAAATACAATATAAAAGATTTTTATCCATCAATTACAAATGAGGCAATCGACACAGCTATCAGGTTTGCCTTGGAATTTATGGATATTTCACCTATTCAAGTCGATATCATAAAACACTGCCAGAAATCAATTTTCTGCTTGGACGGTGAAATTTGGCAGGAAAACCTGAAAAAGGTTTGAGAACTTTGATATTATGATAAGAGCATTTGATGGAGCAGAGATGGGCAATCTAGTAAGGTTGAAGAATTTTGGTAGAATTTTTGATTAAAAGATAAGGGCCTGTACTGAAATGACCAATTGTGGTTATAGAAGATTTCTGTGTGCCTTTTCTATAAATACTTTTATAGTAATTGTTTGTAAAAGCTCTTTGCTATAGTACCTAGACTTTATGAATTTGAGTGCAGTACATGGCATTTCTTTTTATTAAATTTTTGAAATCTGCTCTTTCTTTTTGAATAACCCTGTGTGTGTATATATATATTTTTTAAAAAAATCCAGACGACATGCATTTAACAGATGTCAGATTTCATTGAAAAATACATCCCTATCCCTACCAAAACATAACTAATAACTGATACATCTAAATACATCAATAATGAACACGCAAACACCCCTTCTCTGGTTTAATTGTATTTCTCTGTATCCTTGGAAACGTGAATTATGATTTTTGTTGTGTCTTTAAAACCCAGTAATTTTAAAAGTTACTCCAAAATTCGCTTGAGGATGAAATGGAACTAATGTCTTTAATTTAATTACAAAATTAAATTCGGAGCTTTCAGCTTACATTTTTTAAACATGGCTAGAACTGTGTAGTGAAAAAAAACATATTAAATCAATTAATTTATAATATTAATGCTCTGCAAATTTACATTGGGCACTATTTTGTAAAAATAAAAATATCTATAAGAACACAAGATTATATATCTTACTGTTTTTTCTTTTTATTTATATATATTAGGTTGGTGCAAAAATAATGATGTAATAATGTCGTTTTTTGACGTATTTTTTAACGTCAAAAAACAACATTATTACGTCATTATTTTTGAACCAACCTAATACATACATACATACATAGATGTGTATAATTATGAAAGTGGAGACGTTGGATACCCATGGTAATATTTTATTTTGCACAACTGATACTATAAGTTTTGCAAAATAAAATATTTCTAAAGTCTCCACTTTCATAATTATTATTTGCTCTGTTCTTACATTGAGCTCTCTTTGGATTTATCCAAAATGGATTATCAATATATATATATATATATATATATATATATATATATATATATATATATATATTAAATGTTATTTCTAGTGGATATACTGTGTTTATCTATTAAAAAATATATTTATCTTCTTTTTGTCTACCAGTTTTGAATGTACGAGAAATTTTATTAAAGTAAAAATTTACAATCTCTGGCAGGATTCAAACCTGCGTACCTCTGGGTAAAAGGAGTTATCATTAAATCCAATATGCTCTGAGCTACAAAGAACCTATTGGTCAGGCAAGGCTGAATTGTAGCATTTAAATAAAAACTTCTTTCATCATAGATCTGAAATTTTTCATATCTGCAGAGTTTTGTATTCAAACATAAACAAAATGAATTTTAGAGAAAGTAATGGATTTTTTATTAATTTAAAAATATTTTTAGTGGATACTCACATTTGAGTAGACACACTGTTTATATATTAATCAGTTATTTTAATAGTTATTTTAATTTTATTATTATATGTTATTTGTATAGACACAAATATTTAAGTAAACAGTATTAGCAACATTTATCGGCCTGAGCATCCAAGAAATTTTCATAGAAAATATGCGTCCCCCAACAGGAATCAAATCTGTATCCTACATAGAACCATCATATAGCCTGATGTGTTATACCAGTTTAGCTACAGAGGAGCATCTAGTTAGCAAGGTCAATCTTACTGCTTTTAAACAACAATTTTCCATGATTTCCCTAGAACATTCATATCTGCTTGAAGCGTATTTTCTATGAAAATTTCTCAAATGTTTAGGCTGGTAAATGTTAGTACTGTTTATTATAAACAGAGCATTTACTTAGATATTTGTGCATATATAATGTATAACAATAAAATATATTAAAATAAATGTTGGACTTTGTCCATTTCGCAGTTATTCATTTTCATCTACTGGCCTGGATGTTCAAGAAATTTTATTCAAGAAAAATTTATGCTGGCAGTAGGAGATATTTGTGAACATAAACTTCCAGGCCATACATGTGGACTTTTGAGTCCTTTCTAAGGAGAAGAAGGTAGCCGGGAACCAAGAAATCAGAGGAAGGGATTGATGAGTTAAGGTTAGTTTCACAGAGAGCTAGGATGTCCAGAGACTTTTCAAAGAGGAACTATTTCACACTGCAAAATTTGGGACAAACACCACAAATGTCGGAGTAGGAAATGTTAAGGGGTTTAGGTGTTTTTGATTGAGCTGGTTTAGGTTTATATCTTTAATTGTTTATAGTCTTAATGTGTTATATTCGTAAGGAAAAGGCGTAGGGTAGTAGTAGCAGTTGGTCAGCTAATATAACATGTGCAGAAGAGAACTAGTGCAGACTGTATGGCCTCAGGGTTGCCCACAAGTACACCCTTTCATCTTCTCCATGGCACTGCAAGAACTTCAATATTATGCAACTGTTGATCAGAGTAGCCTCTCAAGATGTTCTGCATGTGTTCAGGCTCCTAACTACCAGTCAGGAACAGCAACCAGAAAACTGTCAACCTGGTACCCTCAGTATGAAGAGATGTTGCCATCATCCATGCATATCACAAGAAATTCATGACAGCACCACTATTAAGGCCTAAGAAAAGGAAAGAAAATGGGAACCCCTTCTTAAACAAGAAAAAAGATTTGGGCCTCTACTCCTGTTCAAGAGAAGTGGGAGGAATATGGACTAAGCAATGGGAGCAGTGGCATAGTTAGAGTAAACGTCACTTGGGGCGGTCCGTTCAAATGTCACCCCAATGACCCCCAATTCACCCTATGCTGAATGGTTAGCTGTAGCTAAATTTTCATACATGCTCTACCTCTACTTTACTCTACTGACCGGTACGTTACTGTTTACATGTATGATCCAAAACAAAATCCAATACCACAAAATAATCAGTTCAAATCAAAAGATTTTTAAAATGCAACTGTTCACTTTCAGAACAACTAAATGCAAAACACGGCAATATACAAAAGAATGACATTTGATACTATGGTCTTAGAATGAATGTTATCTTGCTTTCATTGTGGCAAACTGGTCAATGACATTGTCAAAATCTGTTTCTCTTGTAAGCTTGTTTTCAATGGACAGCACAGCCAGATCCGACAGTCTCGACTGGCTCATGGTTGACGTAATTTTCTGTTGCTAATTTTCCGGTGTATCATTTTCTGAGTACCATTTAATTATCAATGATGTTTGAAAGTATTTTTCTTGACAAAAATTGAATTTTTAAGCATTTTTCGGAACATTGTAAATCAACTGCATTCTTTTAAAGGTTACCTAGAGAATTTATGCAAAGTTTATTTTTTTGTTTTTCTCTATATGAGTAAAAACAAATTTACATCGTATTTTGATGTTATTATGATTTTAGTCTTAGTGATAATTTAAAAACAATAAATATTTATCATTAGTACCAATAATGGAAAATTAAGTTAAAAATTTAAAAGAATCGTTTTTGGAACCGGAAAATAGGCACAAATTTTTCCGATACTGTTTCCGATAGCCCAAAAAGTTCCGAT
>OZ010593.1:78240520-78375520 GCA_963932145.1 Acanthosepion lycidas | reverse complement strand
ACACTTTCCTCTTTACTAAGTGAGTGACAAAGAAAACTCTCTCTCCTTCTCTTCTATATATTTCCTTTCCTTTTCTTCCTTCTGTTGTTCCTATCCTCAGTAACAGACATGAACCCAGACTTAGTTTATGTGCGTCATTAAAAAAAACAACCAATGACAACACTTCCCACAAAAAATCAAATGGGAAACACGGATGTGTCAGCCACAATAAAAAGAAGAAAACCACATACGAGACTAGAGATGCTGCAGTGGAGAGAAACTTAATTTGAGGTAGCAGTTCGAGACACAAGGGTTGATGATTCATCGGCTGTGAGATTGACTTGATGTAGAACTCCAGGAGAGAAAGAACAACAAAGGGATGAATGCTACGAATTAATTTCCATCAACCAGAAGGAACACAACAACCCTGTATGAACTCTCAAATCATAAAAAATGGAACTATGATGATAGTTAACCATTTCAAACACTGTAACCTAATAGAGTCAACAATAAATTGTACTATAGACAGTAAATTTGGCCTTTACTTCATCTCTATATACCATAAATTCTTCAAATATCTATTAATTATCAAGTCACCATTTTAATCTAATGTCCAATGATTCTGTGTTTCTTGTTAGGATATCAGAAATCCTTTTCTCATAATTATATTAAAAGTGGTTTATACATTTTCAACAACTGGTGCTGAGATTTCCATCTACAAGTTGTTAACAACCATGTGTGTTCTCCTCATATATATTATTGGTCCTGACCTAGCACCTCAGTTTCAGTCACTTTCCCACCACCATAATGCAACTTCTCTGTGCCTTCTCTATATATACTTTCCTGGTATTTGATCTGATGAACTTTCATCTTTTATTCCCCACCCCACCCTGAGAAATTGTATATAGGGGAACTAGTTAGGACTACATAGAGACTTTGAGCATTATGTTGGCTGTAGTAAGAATATGTTGTTTTGGTGTAAGGAATAATCGCCCTTGCATGGAATACTGCTGCTATATATCGTCTTGCCCCCCTGCTCTTTGTCTCAAGGTCCTTGACAAAATCTAGAGATAGATATGCAATGTGATTGGTCCTATCTGGCATCTCATCTACAGTCACTTTCTCACAGATGTGCTGTTGCTTTCCTCTGTCTTTTCTACAAATACTTTCATGGTAACTGCTTCAATGAGCTACATTTGCTGGTTCCCAAACTACATGAATTTAAGCGTGCTACAAGTTTGGCAGCTCAGTCCCACCCTTTCACTGTTGAAACTGTTAAATGTAGCTGTCTCATCTACTCCAATAGCTTCATATCTTGCATTTCCCATCTGTGAAACTCCCTTCCTCTTGCTTGCTTCTCTGATAGCTGTAACCTCTAAATATTCAAATGCAATTTCAATTGACATCTCCAGATGCCTTAACCTATTCCCTGTCCTTCTCTTCATCCTTTCCTCTATCATGCCTCTTTACTCTTGCTCCCACTCTGTAACCCCTTTACATGCTAGTGGCACTCCCACCTTGCTTGGGGTGATGCTTAAAAAAAAATGTTTCAGTAACCATGGTTTGCTAAGTTTAAGATAAGACAGAATGAAAATTAGACTTTTCTTATCTCCTCTTTTGACCTTGTACTACATTTTTGCATTATTCAAAATAAATATTACTTTCTGCTATGGTACTATTTTGTTTAGTTTCTTATATATAACATTATAGTTATTGTAAATATTAATTGGGGTTTCATTTTTAAAGGTTATTATTTTATATCCAACTCATCCCGAGAAATTGTACATATGGAAATTAGTTAAAACTTTGAGCTATTATGGGAGCTGTAGTAAGAACATTTGGTAGGAGGTATGGTGGAGCAGTGGATAGCAGCTCAGATTGAGGAATTGGAGAGCAGAGTCCAAATTCCAGTCAAATCCATTACATTCACTTATGTGCTAATACCCTTGGGGATGGTATTAATAATCTTCTTCTCCCTCCAGCTATGGTTAAATAGCAGGACAGACTTGGTTATAGCCTTGGATGGCAACTGGTCTCGGAGAAGAACAACTCTGAATTCAAAATCTTGGGGACCTTGTGGCACATAGTGCACCAGGTCTCTGTATTCAGCCCTTCAAAAAGTGTAGTTGGCTTTGCACAAAGCCTTCACCACTATAATAGGATCAGACATTCTGGTGTCTGGGTTGTCGCTTCCTAGAAACTGAGCTGCTTGACCCTCATTCATTGAATATGATGGGAGAGTCCATCACTAAGAATGGTAAGAATGCGTTGCTTTGTGGTATGTTTGGGTCAGTAATTGTGGCTAAGCTTAGTTTAAGATGAGACAAATTGATGACCAGCCTTCCCCCATCCTCACTTTTGGCCTTTTGACACATCTTTCTATTTTCAAAATAAATATTACTTTCCTCTTTGGTATCTAGACTATGAATTTAAGTACAGTATTAGGTTGGCAGCAAGGTTTCATCATTTTAAAGTTGAAATGCCTAGATATAAGTGTAAGTTCTATGTTAACAGTTTCTTCTCTCACACTTCTCACTTGTGGAACTCTCCTCCAGTTTCTTGCTATCCAGTCAACTTTGATCTTCTAAAATTGAAATGTAATGCCAGTAGTTATATTCCTGTTCGTTTATAGTTCTCTCTCACCTTACTGTTTTTTAATATTTTCTCACACTCAGTAACCCCTTGCCTTGCTTAGGGTGAAATCTTTAAAAAAAATTAATTAATTTTTGAAGGCAAAAATCTATCAAGCGTAAAGTAATGAGAATTTAATAGTATTAACTTTTAGGTGAACAAATATTGTCAGAAGTTAATTAAAGAAATTGTAACAAAAAATAATTCCTACCAAAATAGGAAAAATAGACATTTGAGTAGTCAGAGGAATTTCTTTTCCTGCTCTAAATCTCAGAAAAAATATTCTTGTTTTAATTGGCAGTAGTGGGAATACATATTCTATGTTACTAACCACTATTTGTTATTTCCCTTTGTTATAATCACAATTAAACTTTTTAAAATCATATTTTGTAGCCTCTTGAAGTCTTTCACATATTTTTAATTGGTTGTTGCATGTTAAAAGTGGAAAGGCAGTTAGGATAAATAAAAAAGATTGTCATTTATAAAGATGAACTTATTAGATAAAACAAACAAAAACCACAATTGTTGCCTTATAAAACAATTTGTTTAAAAGATAAGAATACAGATATCTTTCCACATCCTTTCTTGGCCCAGTCTTAATTGTTTTCTTACCCTTTAAGCAGAAGAAAGACATTTATGTCACTACTACCCCACCCAAAAAAGAGAATGTTTAACATTGAAAGCCATAAGGAAAATTAAGTCATTTTAATAATATGTGGAAATATCCACTCTTTGCCTGTAGAAGGTCTTACAAAATTATGGAAAATAAATATAAAAAAAAAAATCCACATTACAACAAACATTAGGGGTTTGTGTTGAGCATGAAACAGTCTGTCACCTCTGAATGTAGACTTCAATGTCCACTTCTATATTTTACATTTACATATGCTTTATCTCTGATATTGAGCACTATATCACATAAATATAGCATACCTTAAAGCTATATTTCTTCATATATATATATATATATATATATATATAGTTGAATAATCTGGACGTATTATGTCTATTTTTATTTTAATCCTCTCGAATTCTCTTATAGGGTCAAAAAAATAGACATAATATGTCTAGATTATTCAACCCAATATGTTTGAAGGAAGATATGCTGCCTATATATATATATATATATATATATATATATATATATATACATATATATATATATATATAACTTTAGATTGGTCAAGCATAAAGCAGACTGTTGCCACTCAGGGCTGACCTCAATGTCCCCTTTTATATTTACATATACTCTATCTCTGATATTTAGCAGTTTTATCCATAGATATACCATAACACTATATTTTTATCATTCATATATATATATATATATATATATATATATATATTGTAATGAACTATAAACTGCTTGGAGAAGGTGATCTGCTGAGCAGTTAGTTGCAACCATAAGGAAGTAAAACTTGCTATACATTAGGTATGTCATGAGGGCCCCAAACATCTGCATCCACGTCCTGGTTGGACGCATCAATGGCAGAAGACTAAGGAAAAAAACAAAAACAATGTGATGCTAAACTGGTTACATCAGAGATTAGTCTGTGAGAATAATAAAGTGCATGGTCATCATGAGGACAGAGAGTGGAGAGCACTCCCAACCCTTAGCAATAAGGACAAGAAAAAGCAAAATATTCCCAAAATAGTGTATATCCCACTTATTTATTTATATATATATATATATATATATATATATATATATATATAGGCACACACATCACACACACTCCCAAAAACCTAAATGATAACATACACTTAATACACTCATCCACTTCTTAGCAACCAATAAAGCTATCAAAATGCCTAAGGACGGTATTCTGAGACTCATGAGTCTCCCAGCCTCTATTTAAAAAAAACCTGAAAGTGGACATTTAACCAATACAAGGACTGTAGTTCACTGCTACTAACAAGCAGGAATTTTTTTTCTCTTAATGATGGCCAAAAAGTAGTTGAGGAACCCAATTTAAATACTAAAACAAAAATATTAATATACAACCCAGTGTGTCTGAAATTTTAATTTTTAGCAGTTTTATTGTTTGAGACATATATAGTAATGCCTTGAGATACATGTTTATTTTGTTCCATGACAAATCTCATAAAAAGACTCGTATCTTACATCAGTTTCCTCGATGGAAATTCATGAAATATTTCTGATCCATTACGTGCCCCTAAAAGTCATCCTTATTTTTCCTAAAACTCACCCCTACTTTTGTATTTGTCAGTTTCTTACAAGTGAATAACCAAACATCCTTTACAAACAATAAAATAAAAGAGAAAAAAGAAATTGTAAAGGAATAAACTATTAAACTATGAAGTGCAGATGATCTATAGACCAATTGTCGAAGGAGAGAGAAAGGGAGACAACAATAGCTAGCCTAGCAACTGCTAGCCTAGTCTGCAATACTGAAGATTAATTTCATCACTTAAATTTTTAAAACATTTACATTCTATCCATTACTGTAATTTATTTTTTAATTTTTTAATTATTGTCGATGTAGAACACTCATACTGTCTCGCCAAATCCATTACTCAGATGTCTTCCTCATGTTTTCTTATAATTTCCTGCGGTACCTCAAGTGAAATCATACGTTTTAGCTTTTCACCACTGTTCTTTACACTTAATTTCTTCGGAACCATGGTATTACTAAAGGAGTTTTGCAAGACATAAAAAAAAGATATAACACAATAGAGATCCTTCCAGAATGAGGCGAACGCATGTACTGCGAGGGGAAATACTCTCAGAGCTTGGTGCTTGCTGCACCAATTAGTGGATGCCTAACTGAAACTCACTCATATCTCAAAATTCAGCTTTTATCTCAAGGCAAAAAATCAGCTGCACTCCAGATCATATCTCAAAAACCTTGTATGTCAGTACTCTTGCATCTGAAGGCATTACTATATATATATATATATATATATATATATATATATATATATATATACATACACACACACACAGTGGAACCTCAACCTACAAATTTAATCAATTCCCGGAGTGGATTTGTAACTGGAAATTTCATATGTCAAAACAATTTTCCCCATTTAAAATAATAGAAATTAAATTAACTCATTCCAACCACCCCCACAAATATTGATATAAAAATATTTTATGCAAAATTAAAGTACTTTTTTAAAGATTATACACAAATAATGTAAATAAATATATCAGTATGACTCCTTCTCAGGCTTTATCAATAAGATTTAAACAATTAGGATATTGAAATGATCCTTCCAAAATTCTTATGGTCGGGCTTGTATTTTTCGTCACTTCAAAACACTTCTGAAACAAAGCAGCTTCATCAGAGCTCGCAGCCTCTTCATGTCTCACTATACTGTGGATGCCAGCTCTCTTTTTAAATTTTTCAAACCATCCTTGGCTTGCTTTAAATGCATTTTCATTTTCAGAAGACATGCCTAGTATTTTTTTTTTTTTTAATAAAATCCATATACCTTTGCCTTTGCACATGTAATATCTTTAGACACAGAATCACCTCATAGTTGCCTCTCATTCATCCTCACCAACAACAGCATCTCAACATCTTCTAGGGTTTTTGGATGATGCTTTGTAATTATGCTAACTCCCTTGGCTAGATCAAGCTTTTTTATTTCTATCTTGTCCTTTAGGATAGTGTATAAATTGGCAAGGTCACAAACACAGGTACCTTCATCGTGCTTCTGAATGATCTCTTCCTTCATTTGCACAGATATTTTTTCCCTTTTCTCAGTAGCAACCAGCTTCTTGGGTCACATAAGGCTAGAAAAATTATCAAAAAATTACCCACTAAAATTTATTGTACACTTAGTTATGTGCCATACATGATACATGCTTAGGTGATCATGTATCTTTCGATATGTGACTGATGATTTTTTTCCCATATAAGGTTGCCATTTCTTTCTGCAGTAGACCATTTGCCATCCAAGGCTATAGAACCTGGTTTTTTCCTGCTATTTACCCATAGCTGGGGGTAGGGGAGAAGAAAAGGATTCATATCTTTCCCAATTGTATTAGCATGTAAGTGAATGTAATGGATTTGATTGGAATTCAAATTTGGCTCTCTGATTCTTCAATTTGAACCCCTATCTATTACTCCACCCTGACTACAGTAATATTTACAGTAACACATTAAACTGTACAGTACAGTAACTATATGGAAAAATGTAAAGGAACCACATGCAGTGATAAAATGTATTGTATAAATCAACCTGAACTGAAAGCATAGTTTACATATTGTATCTGTATTTTATTTTACTCTAATTAAACTTTATAATTTTTTTTACATTTTTGTACTGTACTGTATTGATATCAAATTAAAATTCAATGATTATACACTTTATATTAGACTAAAACACACTTTTCATAAAGATTAAACAAAACAAACTCAGCATTGCCACATTTTACCTACTTCTAATTCAGTAATTTTTTATAAAATTGACATGCTACTTACATGTTACTGTAATGTACAGTAACATGTAAGTTTTTTCAATCTTAAATTCTTCGTGGCTCTTTATATCAAAAGCAACCAACACTGAACAAACTTTATTATGAGTGTAGCAACAATGTTTTAAAATGCATCTGACGAACATTTAATGCCATTTTACATTTTTACCATCTCTGGTTAGATCCCTTATATTGGGATGCATGCCTAAAAAAACACCATTAACTACAATGGATAAATTAAAAACTTTTAAATAATTATAACAGAGTTTGTTCACACGTGTTTACAAAAATCACCATCACAACGATCACATTATGTTTGTTTTCACAATTCACCCTTGACGAGGCGATCAAAAGTACTTGGGTTAACCAAAACTACAGTGTCTTCTTTGATGAATTTCAACTTAACATCAAGAAGCTAATTAAAGAATTAGAAAGGATTATTATAAAATAAATAGACATGATATGTCGATATTATTCAATGAAACATGCTTGAATAAAGATATACTACCTAAATAATACACACACACATACATACATACATACATACATACATACATATGAAGAAAAATATAGAGAAAAAACAAACAAAAATCCTTATATGCAATTATGCTGTTTTAATGTTAATATAATGTCAACGTCAGATGTTTTGGTCTAATAAACCATCTTCAGGACTTATTCATAAAATATAATTAACATTATATTAACATTAAATTAACATTATTATATTAACATTAAAACAGCATAATTGCATATAAGGATTTTTGTTTGTTTTTTCCGTATATTTTTCTTCATACTGTCGGATCTATATGCATATATTTGCTTACATACATATATATATGTGTATATGCATGTTTCATTAAATACGACAGACAATGTACTACGGTTAAGCTTTTTATTTAATTTTTCTTGTATTCTGACAAGAGCTTTCTTTTCTGGACAAAGGGTGTGTAAGAACTGTCCAAATATTTTATATTTCTGAGCGCTTTTGGCTATACCTTTAGCCATTATCAAGGATGATTCGATTTCCAGCTTAATTGAGTGTGTGCATTCTGTGTATGTTTTAGTGTGTGGTAGGGTTGTTTTTAATTTCCGAATACAGTTAGCACATTGTGGCTTTGTTCGTAGTTAATATTGTTAAGAGTTGACTTTTTCTTTTTTATTATTAAAGCTTCCATTATTTTTAGTCTTTTTTTGCAGGTGGATGCAGTTAATATATTTGTGTTTTCTACTAGTATATTCCTAATGTAGTCGGGTAAATTTGTGTGTGTATTTAAATGGGTTCTAATGGAGCTGTGATCAGATAGGTCTAACGTAAGATGTCTGGATAAGCATGTGGTTGTGTAACCGATGTAATTATGAGTCCGGTTTGATCAGGAACACAGTTCCTTGAGGGGCATTTGAACTCGTAGATAATGTTCGTTCTTTGTAATTTTGACTTAGTTGGTGTGTTGTTATTTTTGAGAATAAGGTTGGCTGTCTTAAATTTTTTATAATAGATAATAAATTTGATTTTTTTTATTCAGATCAATTGGGGTAGTATATTTCTTTATAATATGTCTTAGAGAAGATTCGTCTTGTTTGTAATTAATATGCATTTGGTTTTTGTAATAAGTGTGTATGTGATTTTTGACTGTGTGTTCGCTATTGTTATTATTTACTTTGGGGAGAAATAGTCTAATTTGGTGGTCTATAAGGTAGTGTTTGTTTAATGTTATTAAGTTCTTTGAGGAACAGTAGTCGAGAAGATGAGTTCTGGTGTGCTCTATTTAGAAAGTTTTTTATTACTGCTATTTTGTACCTAAGTGGACATTCGCTTTTGAAGTTAAGGTGGCACAACTTTTTGCTGGTGGTTTTTTTGTATAATGATGTAATGAAAGTGTTATTGCTGTATTCAACGAGGACATCTAAGAATGGAAGTTTGTTTTTTTGGCTAAGTTCATATATAAAGTTAAAGACGGAGATTTTCTCAAATGTGGTCTTAAGTGTCTCTATTTCTTTAATGTTATTAGCTAAAATAAAAATATCATCTACGTAGCGAACGTAGATTTTCGCTTTGCAGACCTGTGTAAATATAGTATTTTCTACATAGGACATGTAATAGTTGGAAAAGCAATATATATATAATATATATATATATATATATAATGGTAAATTGTTGCTATTTTATGTTTTTAAATTCACACATTGTTTTTGATTTTGTTGACTGCACAGTAGAGTAGGGTCAGTTGGGTACTGTCAGTGAGAAAAAGAGCAGCAAGACGCAATTCACTCCACCAGAAATTTGGAAAATGTATACTGTACTGCTTGGCATCCATGCCAGAGGCTCCAATATGAACATTTCAGTGTGTTTGGGTGTCAATCTAAGGACAGTGCAGAGGATTCATAAAGAGTTGGATGAGTCTAATGCTGATTACGAAGGTAATGGCAGCTCAGAAAACTCACTCTGATCATTCTGATATGATATGAAATGAACTCCCAAATTTGTTGGTGAGGGCCTCAGACTTAGCACAGAGGCCTACATCAAGTTTCTTGAAGAGGTAGTGATCCCTTAGGTCAAGAGAAGGAAGACCATATGTCTGGCAACAGGAATCTGCACCATGCCACACAAGCAAGAGAACCCAGTTGTGACTGTTAGACAATTTCTGTGCCCACATCACCCCCTATATCTGACCACCTAACTCTTCAGACTGTGCAACTCCTTTGATTAAGATGTGTCGGATGCAGTTGAGTGAGAGACCAACAAAACTCATTGTAATACCAAAGGTGAACTGAAGGCAAGGATTATGGGAGTATTCACCAAATTAAACAAGGAGACCACCCAGAAGAGTTGCAGTAAATTCTGAAGGCGTCTTGAGGCTGTGATTGATGCCAATGGTGATTTTATTGAATAAATTCACTTTACTATTTTTGTGTAATTTTGGTAAATACAACTGTTAAAATGAATTGTCAGTGTTATATCCATTTGTGAGTAATTTAGACTATTTTTGCATCACACCCAATGTGTGTGTGTGTGTGTGTGTGTGTGTGTGTGTGTAATATATATATATATATATATATATATATATATACATACACATTCATATATATGTGTGTGTGTGTATATATATATATATTTACACACACACACACACACATCTGAATGGATTTTTTTCGCACATTATTTTTACACATGTTTGATTGATTTTCTCTCCTTGACTTTTTAAAAATTTTCTTAAGCAGTCAAATTAATAACAACTGGCCTAGACTTAGAGGTCCCACTAAAGAAAGATTATACCTCTAACATAGATGGAAAAAGGGACACAGGTTCAATTCCTATCAGAAGCATAATTTTCAGTTGGATTTTCTCAATCTCAGCCAGGTGTTATTAATTTAACTGTTTATATAAATAAAAAAAATAGGAATAGCAACTCAAACACGTGTACCCACTAAAAATAATATTATAGTAATTAATAAATATATATATATATATAAGTTAACATACATATGCTCTGTTTCTGATATTGAGCACTTTATCCCATAAATATAGCATACCTTAAAACTATTTTTTCATATATAAATATATATGAAGATGATGAGTTGGCATCGTAGATCAAATTAATTTCCCCAGCTTATCACCTTCTGAATTGTCTATTATTTTCAACCTGAAGAAGCCAAAGAGAATGTACACTTTCTCTCGTAAAATGCATCTATTGTATAAAATTTTCCACTTTACTGTGTTTTTTGGATACTGTTATACATCCTACAAAGACATATATAAATATAAGCAAAAATAAGATATGAACTATTTTCTGGGTGTGGTTGGTAATGATATCAAATCCATCTAGCTGAAAATTAGCATTGATTCTGTTTCACTTTAAAAGATAACCAAAAAGGGTGCATAGTCAAACTAAGTAGAAATTCAGATATTTACCTTCAAACCTTCTATTTTTCCATTGATTCAAATATGCTTATATATACAGACTTTTTGGTAACAGTCAATTTCCATTGACACTTTCAAATTGATATTCCTTAAGATGATTGTTCATTTTTCTTAAAAATCAGTACAAGTATTTTTATAGAATAATGAACTTATTATCTACATAGGCAAAAGTAAAATAAGTTACAAAAATGATAAACTGTATTTTTGTTTTTTTTTTTGCTGAAAGGGATTAAATTAATACGTTTAAGCAGATGAATTCAGATGCTCACTTGATAAATATTTCTTATTGACTTTAGTACCATTTGTATTTTTTCTTTTTACTAATTTCTTATTAAAATGGACACAGTTTGAAAAATTACTTGCCTTGCATTTATGAAAAATTTCTATTAATTATGAAATTTATGAAAAATTTCTATTAATTATGAAGTTTATGAGAAATTACTTTCATTTATGAAGTTTATCAAAAATTACTTGCAATTTGGTTATGAAATTTTCAAACTAATTTGTTTGTGTTTGACTGGGTCCATTTATTTATATATATATATATATATATATAACCAAATAGGTAAATATAGGTAAGTATATGAGCGTGTGATTACATATAAATACTCTATAGTGTAAGAAAAAAACAGTGCTCAATATTAAGTAACAGAGCTATTTAATATATATATTAAAAAAATATATATAATAACTGTACAACTCTCAGTTTCATGCCGAAGAAATTTTCAAGTTCTGGAATTATATTTATTTTTATTTATATTTTAGGTTGACACTGGGTTTTTTTTTTTTTTTTTAATTTTCTGGTTCATGCAAGATTATATTATTGTTGGGGTGGAATATTATTGGAGCTAAAATATTTTAAAGAATTGTAGTTTAATTTTGAATTTGAATTTAAGCATCAGATTAACATTTAAAATTGAAAATAATGTTGGAAATAAGAAATATAAATTCTGAATTAGGGAGACACTGATTTTGAAAACATAACAAAACAGGGGCATTAGGAAATCAAGTGTGGGAGGGGGGAGGACAGCTTTCCACACAACCCTCAATACCAGCTAATCAACCCATCCAAGAACAACAACAGTAAATAACCAAAAACAAAAATTCCTTGAAAGAGCCTGTAATCATACTAAAAATGCTTTAGGAGTCAACCAGTGGCATAATACTGCTGATGCCATTAATTGGTCCAAATTAGTCAATGCTCTTTCCTACAATTCGATATTTATAACTTCTACCCATCCATCACAGAGCAGTTGCTTCCAAATGTGGTAAACCTGGCCAACACCTATTGACCCATAAGCAAACAGGACATTGAGATCATTAAATTAAACAGTCTCAAAAACCCCTTCTGTCCTATGAAGGTTCCCTGTGGACCAACCGTAACAATCCTGACTTGAGTATTACCATGGGTACATTTGATTCAGCAGACCCTTGTGAGCTATTTGGCATACTATTACTTTGGTGGTTCAGCTCTATTTTTGATATTAAAACACAGGCCATTGACGGGATTATACTACTCTGCAAATCAAGCTGATCACCTAAAAAAGACCTAATTAAATTCTTCAAAAACCATGGTCAGAGCATTACCACCACCACCAATGCTAAAATTAACAATTTCCTGGATGTATCATTCGACCTATCTAATGGGGTTCACAAACCATACATCAAAGATTTATACAACCATAGATATCTCAACAAACAGTTCAACCATCATCCTAGTCAATTAAATAACTTACATAAGTCGGTCCAATTTAATATGTCCACCAACTATGGCAATAAGGACATTTTTGACAAACATAAAGGCAGATATGTAGAAACACTAGAACTTAGTAACCATAAAATTAACCTCAAATTCTTAGCAAATAGTAATAAGGACACCAACAAACCAAAATGTTCTAAATGCAATATTATATGGTTTAACATGTCCTTCAACAAAAATGTCAAAATCAACATTGGAAAAATTTTTTGAATTTAATCCACAAATACTTTAGTCATCCTAATAAGATCTTCATCAAAAATAACATCAAAGTTAGCTACAGTTGTGCTAAAAACATCGACCAGTATAACAATTCCATTCTAAACAATCATTTAAACAACCTTCAAAGGAACAATGTCCCCATAACTAATAACTGCAATTGCAGAAATAGCAAACCCTGCCCATTAAACGGTAAATGTATGCCCAAATCATTAGTTTATGAAGCTGAAATCAAACATGGTGATGAGGTCAACTTTTATGTGGTTTCTATGGAAAACGATTAGAAATGGCACTTTTACCACCACCGAATGACATTTGGTAATGTCAAATATCTAAACAGCACTGTCCTTTCTAAATTTTTCTGGAAGCTAAAAACCAAGAATAAAAAAACAATTATCATCTGGGAATTATTACCAAAAGCTTAGACCTTCAGCTGGAAAGGCAATAAATGCAACTTATGTCTCTCTGAAAAATTAATAATCCTGAAAAATATAAAAAATCCTAACCCCCTTTTTTTTTCTTTTTTTTTTTTAAGGAATATTAATAATATTATTAACTACTCTATTGATTACCAAAAAAATAGACTTGCCCACTTTGATTTTATATTTCTTATTTTCAATCTTAATGTTCATCTAGGCTGAACTTTAAATTTAAAACCAACTTTTTAATGTGTTAATTGCATATTTATTTATATCTTCCTATATAAGGTTCTATTCCATTTTTCATTTTTTTTATTTTTCTTATTTTATTTTAAATCATTCTTTCCATTGATATATACTACTATTATTATTATTATTATTATTACTAGTACTTTATTTTATATTATAATACTGTATATTATTTGATTTGATTTTATCAGGGCATACTTTATTCATGATATCATTAGTTTTAGTTAGTTTAGTAATATTATTATTATCATTAAGTCTCATAATTTTTGGTAAAAATAGCATTGTCCCCATTGATTTCCCATCACCGCTTTTTTGTTTACATTTTCAAAACCACTGTCTCCCTTATTTAGAATTTGTATTTCTTATTTCCAACATTATCTTCAATTTTAAATGTTAATCTGAGCTTAAATTCAAATTCAAAATTAAACTATAATTCATTTAAATATTTTAACTCCAATAATATTCCACCCCAACAATAATATATCTCACATGACCCAGAAAATTAAAAAAAAAAAAACAGTGTTGAACCAAAATATAAATAAAAATAAATATAATAATTCCAAAACTTGAAAATTACTTCAACGTGAAACTCAGAGTTGTGCAATTAATATTTTACATATATATATATATATATATATATATATATATATATATATATATATATATATAATATGCAGTGTAACATTAGAACATGCACATATCCACTACAAAATTGTACTTTTTTGTTTAAATGTCAAAAAAGGTAAACCTTTTTTAAACATCTCATCAGGTGGGGAATCACAGTGTTACTAAAAACTTTTATTCAGAAATACAGTTATTGAAGCAAATATCATCCAATTTAGTTCTTTGAAAATTTTCATAAAATGTATTCTAGAATTTACATATAGAGATGGAAGGGACTTTAAGACATTTAAAAAAGGTTTTCCTTTTTTTGACATTGAAACAAAAATGTACAATTTTGTAGTGGATATGTGCATGTTCTAATGTAACACTGCATAAGATAAATACATATTTATGGCTCTACTTTGTGCATTGAGCACTGTTTTAAAATGAATGTTCTGAATGCTGTAATTTTACTGTTCTACACTTTGAGATATATATATTGTGTGTGGATTTAGGCAGCATTTTTCATTCATACATGTTTCATTAAATAATATATACAAATAATAAAATAAATAGACAACACGTGTCTATATTATTTAATGAAACATGTATGAATATATATATATATATATATATATATATATAGTTTAAAATACACTATATTTGTTTCTGAATAGTTCCTAATATCAGAGATAGTAATTGTAGACATAGGAATCAATGCTGCATGGTGACTGCCAGTTCTATGTCTTTGTATTATCTTCAGATCTTGTTCTGAAGATTGCATTTAAGTGTAAAATTGGTAGTCATCTTAAAGTGTTGATCTCTATGTTCAGAAATGAGAAAAAAGGACTTAACTTCTATTGTAAGAATAAAAATGGTGTTTGTCAGCAAAAGAAACAGCCCAAGATGCAAATTACAAATTAGTGATGCCAAAATCAAACCAGTACAAAAATTCAAATATCTAGGAGGTGTTTTAACAGAGGATGAAAAATGAAACACTGAAATCTGCAGGTGCGGAGAGAGAGAGAAAAGAAGCTTTCCAAAAGCTATGCCATGTATTAAGAAACAGAAAAATTGTAATAAAAACAAAGTGTACTGAACTGTTGTGTAATTTTCAGTCCTCCAATATGGCTGGACGATCTCCTCATAGATGACAAAGAGACTTGAAGCAACAGAAATGTGTTTCTACAGAAGAATGCTGAGAATACCATGAACTGATCATGTGAGCAAGGATGAAGTTTTAGAGAAAATTGAAAAAAAAAAGGACTCTTTTACTTAACATCAGGAAGAGATAGATGAAATTTCAGGGACAATTAATGTGGAAAGAGGGTTTAGTAAATTGACACTCACAGGGCTGATTGAAGGAAAGGGTAACAGAGGAAAGCAGCAAAAACAGGGAAAGCTACATCTATGTAACTTGCTTGTGTAAATGAATAGCAGAACAGGGATTAGGAGCGATAGTAAAAATACAAACTTTATTAAGAGTTACAAAGCACAGGAAATAGTGGAGAGCCATGATAGTCAATCTCTTGAAGAGTCACAGTACTAATTTGTATAAAAGATTTGCATAACTGGGATTAAGAGAGACAGCAAAAACAAACTTTATTAAGAGTTAGAAAAGACAGAAAATTGTGGTGAACCATGATCACTAATGTCTTTAAGAAACACACAGGAATTAGGAGAGATAACAAAAATACAAATACTGCTAGGATCTACAAGGGACAGGATGTTGTGGAGAGCCATGATTGCCTATGTCCTGATTGGACATTTCACATACAAGAAGAAGAAGTAGAAATGTGGTGTCATTTTTATTCAAGTGGTAATAAAGATCTAAGGCTGAAAATAGTTCTTTGTTGCTGCTGTTGTTATGATCACACTGGCAGTATGCCACATGGAAGGTTAAACCTTTGTACTTCTTGAGACAAACACTTACACAATAAGGTTATTATTGTTCTATCTCTTTTGTTCATACAGTATGCATTTTGTTACTATCTTGGTTAAGTACACAAATATTGATGCTGTCAATGATAATTTGTGCAGTTTGCTGAAAGACGTTCTTGGCAATTTGCCTGACAAAGAGTTAAACTCTATTCAGACATCTATGGACATTGAATATCATCCGTGTATTTTTCGTTTTTTTTAGTTATTTTTTACTGATTTTTGTTAATATTCAATCCTTTATTTGGATGTCATTATATTACAGAATAGTTATTTTATGATGAACATGTTTAGGACATCAGTTATGGCTCTCCACAATTTCATGTCCTTCATAGCACATTAATCAATTTTGTCTTTTTGTTATCTCTCCTATCTGCCATCCATTTACTCAAGCTCACTAAGCATGATTTTCCTCTGTCCCTGTGAGTATCAGATTTCCAAGCCCACTCTTCTTGACATGAGTTATTTAATAAAAATGACCACACTGGCAGTATGAAGATTTATTATTTATATATATTATTTAATGAAACATGTATGAATGAAAAAACGAGGATTACACAAATTAAGAAATGTCTGTTTTAATAAAGTCTCTCCTAATCCCCATTCTGACAACTATTTACACATTTATCCTAGTGTCTTTATTACCTTGCTTGGTAAAAAAAAGAAATTTCTTTTTAAACCCTTCCAGCTTTAAGGTGTATTGTGTCATGAAGATACTTTATTATATTAGGTTGGTGCAAAAATAATGACATAATAATGTCGTTTTTTGACGTATTTTTTAAAAAATGTCAAAAAACGACATTATTACGTCATTATTTTTGCACCAACCTAATACAAGAAAAGTAAATGCATAATAAAGATTGGCACTTTCCTGGTTTTAGGATGGTAAATTATGGGAAACCTATTTATGTAAAGTAATAAAAAAATCTTAGAATCAATACTGTTTCACAATACAGGTATAGAAAAAAATGCTAAATATATAAATAAAATTGATTTTTTTTTTTACAGTTTATCAACCCTTTGCAGGTTGCTTAAAGTAAGAAAATATTTTTAGATTGTAAGAATTTTTCTGGACATAACAATGACTTACTGATACATGTGAATCACATCTATCTATGATTTACTGATACATGTGAATCACATTTTTCTCAAGGGAATTTGCATAAGTGAATATAATGAATCTGACTTGAATTGAAACTCAGCTCTCTGATTTCTAGCTCTGTCATTATCCATTACATCACCAGCACAGTGATGCTTACAGCACCAGGTATTCCTAAGCAGTCACACATATAGGTACTGACCAATCTTAATGTTGCTTGACTTCAGTGATTGTGCAAAACTCAGTGTTTCAATGTGATCTGGCCATAAGCTATATAAATAAGAAATATCTGTCTGCCTGTTATTGTTTGACATTTTCTATGCAAAATGAGTCCTATGCTAGATCTGAACAAACATCCACTGCCAACTCATGGTAGGGTAGGAGGGTTCAGAGGATGGAGAGCTCTGGCTTCTCTTTGGCTTCTCCTCATCTCTTCTATTTGTCTTCTGGTATTTTCATGGAATATTCTTCTTGAGTTGGTTCTTTCCATTTCCCAATTGATTTCTGTCCTAATGTGTTTTTGAGCTGATCCTTAAATCGATGATGTTGGGATCCACACGGTCACTTGCCTAATGCCAACTCTGAAAAGAGGATTTGTTTGGTTAGGTGGATATCTGGCATTTGGGCAAGGTGTCCAGTCAATCAAAGTTGGTGGCAAGTCACAGGCTCTGCATCTTTGTGCAAGGAAGAATTTTTGTTGTTTGAGATCTGATCTTGCCATGTGTTCCACAAGATTTCACAAAGTTTCATTTGATGGAATCTTTCAGGTTTGTGGATGTTTCTTCAGTAAAATACCCAGGTCTTGTATGTGTATGTGTGTGTAATGCTGTATAAACAATATTTAAAAACCATACATTATTTCAGGTCATTTCCTGCTCAAATATTTGTTGGTTGGAAATTAAAGGACTATTTTAAGTAACAAACAATGTTCCCAGTGTTTCAATGTATTGTTTATAATATCAACAGCATAACAGAGTTTTCTCTTTGTTCCTCTCCTACTTAACATTAGGATTGGCTAATTGATTGATTCATTTAATTTTATGGCTTATCAACCCTTTGCAGATTATTTAAAGCCAGAAATAATATTAACTATTCACAGCCAAGAGCATGATAAATAACATAAAACATCAATCAGGAATATGCAAATAATTTTTTCAGATTTTTTAAAGTTTTTTGTTTATCAAAACATTGGTCTCTCTCAACCATTACTAGCAAAGGATACTTCACCTCTGTCATGAATATTAAAATTTAGATTGTAAAAGACATTTTTTGATTTTTTTTTTTTTTAGTGATACAAGTCATACTAAGTAGAAAAGAGGTGGTTTCATGCCTTTCCCAAGTGTATCTGCATGTAAGTGAATAAAACAAACTCAGCTGGAATTGGAACTCAACTCTCAGATTAACAATTCCAAGCCATTATCCATTAAACCACCTGTGGATCCAAGCTTACAGCACATGATATACTCAAAAGTTTACCCATCTAGTTACTGAGCAGGCTTGATATTGCTTAACTTTGGTGGTCATACAGAAAGTGGTGTTCAATGTAATATAGCAATAAGCTTTAGGATTGGCTAAATACTTGTTACATGTTTAAATCAGCATTTCAATTACAAATGTTAAGTAAGTTTTAAAGCAAATTATGAGTGATATGCCTGTCACTTTCCATGAATTTTTCAAGTTTCTATTTCACAATACAAATTAGTTTGTCATGCCTTTTTGATAACCCCTATATGTATGGAAGTATGTATCTGAATTTAATATTCAATGGATTAACTTGTATTATCTTCATCTTCTACTTATATATGCCATGTCAGTTCAGGATGTTGGCAAACAAGGCTCTACAATTTTTTTGTCTTTTGTAGCTCTTAGTAAATTTTGTCTTTTTGCTATCTCTCCTAAAACCTGTTCTGCCATTCATTTACACAGGCTCGATAGGTAGATCATGGCTGTCCTCGTTTTTTTGTCTTTTGTAGCTCATAGTAAATTTTGTCTTTTTGCTATCTCTCCTAAAACCAGTTCTGCCATTCATTTACACAGGCTTGATATGTAGATCATAGCTGTGCTCGTTTTTTTGTCTTTTGTAGCTCATAGTAAATTTTGTCTTTTTGCTATCTCTCCTAAAACCTGTTCTGCCATTCATTTACACAGGCTTGATAGGTAGATCATGGCTGTCCTCGTTTTTTTGTCTTTTGTAGCTCTTAGTAAATTTTGCTATCTCTCCTAAACCATGTTCTGCCACCCAATTACACAAGCTCATTCTTCTTCCTCTATTTGCCATGTCTCTTCATCACATTGGCAACCATGGTTCTCCACTATTTCCTGTTCTTTGCAGCTCTTGAGTAAATTTAGTCTTTTTGCTATCTCTCCTAAACATTGTTCTGCCATCCATTTACACAAGCTCACTTGGTAGGCTATGTGCTGTTTTCCTCTATTCCTATTTGCCTTCAACATGCTTTTTGAGTATCAAATTTTCACTATTCTTAGCCTTACATTATGTCCCTTCAAGACAGTGATCATGGCTCTCCACAATTTCCTGTGTTTTGTAATTTTTAATAAAATTTCTCCTAATCTCCATTCTGCCAACCATTTACACAAGCATGTTAGGTAGGTTATGTGCTAGTTTCTTTTATCATTCTTGCCTTCAGGTGAGTGTCAAATTTTCCAAACCCTCTTTCCTCATTATGAGCCCCTGAATTTTCATCCATCTCTTCCTGATGTTAATTGTAAGTGTCCTTTTTGTTGCCATTGTTTTTAGAACTTTGTCATTGCCCACATGTTCAGTCCATAGTATTTTCAGCATCTCTGTTGCTTCAAGTCTCTTCTTCATCTTTGAGGAGATTCTCCATTATTCACTGCTGTATAAGAGGACAGATATTACGTAACAATTCAGTAGTCTCTGCTTTGTTTTTAATGATATTTTTGTTTCCTAATACTTTGATCAGCTTACCAAGTATAAATCAGCTATTGAATTTATGGAAATCATGTAATAGTTTTAACTCCAGACTAATTTTTTGATTAGTTTGAACTAATCCAAAAATTTAACTCTTTCATTGCTAGAGTGTCCACAGTCTGGATACTTCTATTGATCTGTTTTCAAATAACAGTTTTTACTACATTTGAATCCTTAGATTATAAATGACCTTGTATAGGTCATTTTCTGACTTGCTTTTTTGAAACATCCAATCAGAATACCTGACAAGTTCATGTAAACATTTTCAGTACTTTGTGCCCTTGGCATTCTTATTGCTGCAGCTTTAATGATTTCTTCAAAAATCAAACAATTTTTCTTTTTAAATTTACATTTTTAACTATTCACAGCTAAAAGCATGATAAATAACATAAAACATCATTCAGAAATATGCAAAATTTTTTCAGTTATTTTTAAGTTTTTTGTCTATCAAAATATTGGTCTCTTTCTATCATTACTAGCAAAGGATATTTCAGCTGTGTCATGAATATTAAAGGACACATGGGACAGTAGATAAAGTCATTAGTTAGATCCAGTGACAGAACCCAAAGAGTGTGAGTTCAATACCTGGTTAAGGTGGTGGAGAACTAGGAGAAGGGAATTAACAGGAGATAACTGACATTCGTAAGACATGGCATGTGGAACTCGAACAGTCTACCCCAGTAAGTGAAATAAAAGGTTCAGTTCGACATTCCAACCACCTGAAGAAGGCCAGAGTGTACAACGGCTGAAACATTGTAATAAATATGGAAACAAAGATGAGGACAATAGTCTGAATAAGGTAAATAGTGTATATTAAAATTTATCTGCTATTTTGGACTATGAAAATAGTTTATTCAATATTATTTTCTGTACTTTTTCATATTATTTTAAATTTAAAAAAAAATTCCTCATTTAATGTTTTCTTGTGTTTGAATATTTTTTCATGCTTTTTTTTTTTTACAATAATATTTGCCCTGTACAAAGTTCAAGAGCCACTTGAGGTAGAGGGTCACAGAGTAAGAGGCACAGTTTATGAAAATATGTTGGAAAGATAACAGTTAATTCTTGACTTGAACAGGTTGAGATTGTAATGATTTTGGAAGCATTCTCTTGGGAGTCAGTTCCACATGGGAAGAAGCTGCTTGAGTGGAATTCACATCTCACCAATGTAATATGAAGAAATGAGAGTGGTCCATTGCAATATGCATGCCATGGTGGGTCTTAGCCATGAAAGACAGAACTGGTGGACCTAAAGAATGTACTTTGTTTGAACACTTTCAATTGAAAAAGCAATAGAGTAGCAAGAAGCTTGCAACATTTTGTCTCAGAAAGTAATTGTAGAATGGAAAATAATTCATCACCCACAAGGGTGCGAAGAAGGAAAGAGTAGAAAGTGAGGACTGAGTTGGTGTTAAATCATAACTACAATTCCATAACTGAATTTAAAAACAAGTTTCTGCTTGTCTGTTTATTCATCCATTTTAGACCCCTTGTTGCAATGCTTTTTATCAGTTTCGCTGTTGCATTGGTACATTATTGTTCCCTGGCTGTTCTGGCCAATTTTCAGGAAAATAAGAAATTACAATTTACTGGAAATAAATGACAAAGATGAGGAATACAATTTTTGGTTTAATTTGGATACTCTGAAGTACAAACTAACCAAATGACACACTCAACAGACAATATAATAAAAAAAAAAAAAAAAAAAATACCAGGTAACAGCCTGTCTATATTTCTGAGATGAATTGTTGTAACTATTTGCACTAGTTACATTGTTCGGACTGTTTTCCTAATCTTTACTGTCACATTAACAACATTTGGGGCATTATATGCTCCAGCTTTCTGCAGGGTATAAGTTGGAATTTCAAATTGAGCCCTTTATTTAGTCCATGGGGATAGATTCTTCTTATTCCATGTACCATGTCTTTTTTTAATATCTCAGTTTTAGTTAATTTGCTTTGATAACTCATCAAGTTTTTGTTCTCCCTGCTGAAGTCAGGAATTGAACTCACAACTCTTTGGGTCAAGTCACTTTTTGGATCAATCAAACAACACTTTTTTTTTTGTGTTCTAATCTACCTCTGTGGACTAAATAAAGTACTCGTTTGTGAAATTTCAATAGATATCACTTGAAGAGCACCATAACGTACAACAGTTACAACGTCCAAAATGTGACAGTAAATATGAGGACAACAGTCTGAATAGTGTATCTCAGGAAACAGGTTGTAATGTCTGCAACTATATATTTATATTTGAAATAGTGCCAAACACTGGTTAGTTTATATCACAACTAGCAGTAGAGCCCGGCGTTGCCTGGGGATGTAACAGCAAGAGATTGATCAAGTATTGATGATCATAAAGACTGAAAAATAAAATTGACAAAGATTATTGTTTAAGGTTGACGGACACGCATGTCTTAATTAGTTTTATTTTTTTTTTTTTACAAATTGGTCAAACCCAAACTCAAACAAAAACATTGTTTTTAATCATTATGAGTCTACCGATTTAATAGAATTTTATTATAAACAATTTTCTTGTAAATGGAATGTTTAAAGCATTCTGAATGTAAAAATAAAGAAAAGTGTGCAAGACAATAAGAAACACTACCTGCCAAAAAAAAGTGAAGTTTTGTTGAAATTGGTTGAAAAATGTAGGAAATCCGATCCCATATATAAACGAACACACACACAAACAACCAACCTGGGTTTTATAATAAGTATAACTTGATATTAATAAGTATAACTCAATATGAGTTGTCCCCCTTTCATTAATGCCTCTTAATCATGTTTTCAAATTGATTTTGTGCAAAAACAATTGCGTTTTTCCAATTTTTGGTGCTGTTAGAACCACCGCAAGGTAATTTTACGTAGTCCTGTGAAGTTTTGTTGAAATTGGTTGAAAAATGTAGGAAATCCGATCCAATATATAAATGTACAGACACACACACACACACACAATCTGCGTTTTATAATAAGTAAGATTTCTTGTTGTCCTTTCTTTACTTCTCCTCATTAAAGTCTTCTCATTCTCTTTCACTCACTTTAATCCCTTGCGTCCTAGTGGCATTATCACCTCACTTGGGTTGAAATGATTAAAAATAAGTAAAAATGCTATGTACCAGCATTTCATGGCATCTTGAAAATGTATATATATATCACCAAAGTGCAATGTCAGTTTTGTAAAGATGCATAAGTGCATCTATAGCAGCAGAAGTCTTAATTAATATATATATTTTTACATGTGGTATGTCTACCAGGATTCATTATTGGCAGCCACGATCTTAACAACATGCAGATGACACAGTGTTTATTGCAGACATAGGAAACTGCAGGAACTTATACAGTAGATAATAAAGGAAAGCAAGAAGAAAGGACTAAACTTCAGTTGCCAGAAGATAGAATTCTTGACAGCAAAAACAACAGTTCAAAATGCAAATTGCACACTGGAGATACAAAAGTCAACCAAGTATATAAATTTAAATATCTCTTAAAATATTACTGGTACATATGGTTAGGTGCTCTTGTTATTTATCTAGAGCTTGATAAAATCCAAAAAGAATCAGCAATATTATTGTCCCTGTCCTGGCATCTCATTTTCAGTCTCTTTCCCATTGCCATAATGTTGCCTACCTTTCTTTAATAAACACTTTCATAGTAATTGTTTAGATGAGTTATTTACTATGGTGCCTAGACTTTTAAAATTTAAGAGCAGTACTAGACTGGCATTGAGATTTCATAAATTTACAGTTGAGATGACTAGATGTAACCATAAAAAATTCTATGCTAACAGTTTCTTTTCTCAGACTTCTTGCTTGTGGAACTCTTTCCTGGCTCTATGCTTTCCAGCTAACTTTAATCTACAAAAATTTAAATTCAATGTTAATTGCTATCTACTGTCCTCGTAATTATTCTTCTTTTGTTTTCACTACTTAGCTATGATTCTGTTTCTAATTCTTCCACACCCAGTTACCCCTTGTGTCTCAGTGGCTTTACTGCCTTGCACAGGGTGATACCAATTAAAAATAATCAAGGTAATCTTTTAATAGGGGATGGAAACTTTGACACTAAAATATGAAGGTACAGGAAACAGGGAAATTTTGTTAGAAACTGAGAAAAGAGTACTGAACTGTCATGTAATATTGGTCCTCCTATATGGCAGTGAATTCTGGAGAATCTCCTCAGATATGAAGAAGAGACTTGAATTGATAGAACTGTGATTCTACCAAAGTATGGTTGGAATACAATGTGCTGAACATGTAAGCAACGATGAAGGATTTAGAAAAAATGGAAATAAAATGGATGCTTATAATTAGAATCAGAAAAATATATTTTAAATTTCTAGAACACAATGAGGAAAGAGGTCTTGGAGAATCTGATACTCACAAGAAGTATTAAAGGCAAGAGAGACAAAACCAGTGTATAACCTACTTAACTAAATTAGATCTCTTTCAGTTTTACTCTACATCAAAACTAGTCAGCTAGATATGAACTCTATGAAAGCCTCCGAGAATCACATCCAGCTCACAAAACAAATAACTACCAAAAATATAAAATAAAATTTAAAAGGAGCCAATAACAAACATTTCTGCCAAAGCAAAAGCATGCTGAGTCATGTATTCACCCTAATCGCTTAAAAGGACCCACTTGCAACACTCAAGCATGTAGGTAACTAGTCACTGACACCATCAGTGGCTTCTTAGTCAACCAAGCTTTAATGCCAGATGCTACCAACTTCCCAATCCTCCATGTTGCTTCCTTCACCTACTGAGAGACATTCCACCTTGATCCTTTTATATCAGAAATATAAGCATTTTATTTTAACATAACTTGTCTCTTTTTCTTTCTACCTTGCTACAAAGGTGGAGAAATATTTTCCTTTATCTGGTGGCTAGAAGAAAATAAATAAAAAGCGCTATTGAAAGTGTTTTGCCTAGAAGTAATACTTTCTAAAACCTAAGCAAAGTATTAAGAAACAGAAAAATTTTGTTAGAAACAAAGAAAATATTACTGAACTGTTGTCAGGTAATATTGGTCTTCTCATATGGCAGTGAATACTGAACAATCTCCTCAAAGATGAAGAAAAGAATTGAGGTGATGGAAATAAAATGGATGCTTATAATTAGAATCAGAAAAATATATTTGAAATTTCTAGAGCACATAATGAGGAAAGAAGGCATGGGGAATCTGATACTCACAGGAAATATTGAGGGACAGAGGAAACCCATGCATGACCTACCTAACAAGCTTGTGTAAATGGTTGTCTGAACAGGAATTAGGATAGATAATGAGAAAATTAACTTTATTAAGAACTGCAAAGGACATGAAGTTGTGGAGGGCCATAATTGTTTGCATCCTGTCTCCAAATATCATTTCCATTTGCACATTACTAGAAACATTTCAAGTCATATTTACATTGTTCAAATGCAAATTTACTTTTATCCATTTTTAAAGACTATTTTTTACCAGAAAAATTTATAGATGTTTACATTTTTGGCAATGCTTTTTATATATATGCTAGCCGAGGTACCAGGCATTGCCTAGGTGTATATGGCTGCAATTTTATAACTGCCCCCCTGTATACTGACCTCCCCAATCTAGAAATGTCTGCCTGCATCTCCGCTTGTATACAAAGCTACTCCCCCAATCATCTTTTTTACAGTATGTCTTTCACAAGTGTTTGATTGTTCTTAATAAAGGAATTCCATTGATAAAACCTTGTGTGGTCATTACTCGGGGTTAAATTATTTCAATGTTTTAGATATTCAGTAAATTTCCTATGACCATAATAACTTTCAAATAGTATGGCATTGTTCACAAATTTAATAATCAAACAAAAACAGGGATGAAGTGTCAGAGCTTGATTCAACAGCAAGAGGAAACGTATGAATGCCCCTCTCCACTCCTTCATATATTTACTGTAAAGCTGGGATTAATAAGAGGTTCTTTGGGAATTTTTTCCTTTTAATTCTCCAATTATCCTTCTCAAACAATCTTTGCATCAAAGTTTGTTTGAATGCCAATTTAGGATGGAATGATTGGCTAAATGGCAAAAGCCAGTTTTGGATTTAGTTTGTTGCAGATTTCATCCACTTAACTGAAATAATCTAAACCAAACATTCATGTAAGTCAATTTGTGTGTCATATGTAATTTAAATGGCAAATTTGGAAATCATCAGATGAAAAACCAGGGAGTCATGACAAAAAAATGGTCTTTTTGAACATTTTTTCATAGTTTTTCATTATTCATGAGGAAGCAAGCAGGACTAAAACCACACTACCTTATTTCTTGAAGGATAGTAAAATTTTTGCAACGTGTATGAAGAAAATTGAATAAAAAAATGAAGTTATTTAAGTTTTTTTATTTTAACTAGTATGAAAAACCTGATTTTTTTCAGTTTTTTTGCAATTTTTTGTGTAAAACCATGCAGGAAAACTATCAAGCACTCTATATAAATCTCATAAAATGAGCTGATGTTTTGTATTAAGTGCAAAGAACATCAGCTCATCAAGTAAAAATTTTGTTCACATGTAACTTCAGTTGTATTGATTTTTCTGCCAAATTTGGTGGGGGTGGCTGGAGATTGAAAAATTGGTCTTGACCTGTCTTGATAAATTTGCAACATGTTCGTACAATTTCATCTAAATTAGTCAAGAAATATGGATGTGCATAAATAGCATACACACACATACAGACGAACACACAGACAGATATCTTCTGTTTTATAGATATAGATATTTAGGAGATTTCTACTATATGTTATAAACAATTCAGATGAATTTCAGTCTGTGTTTTTCTTAATGTATCTATTCATTCTTTATTTGAACAATAAAAGCAAGCATATTAAAAAGCAATTCATTACTAAAATACGTATGTGTTTTAATGTATCCAATTCAGCAATAACTGAACATCTGATTTAAAATCAGGTCTGTGCACATTCTCAGTGCCGAGTAGGGCTCATACCAATTATCACTTCAAAGTTTGTGAATTAGTGTGCATTAAGTCCTACCAGCCATCTATCTGTAAGCAGGAGGAGTGGTTGGGAGGCTTAAAGGTAATTAGCCTTTAATGTTATTTTTTTTTGTATATAACATTAATTTGGGGTTGTATATTTTTTTTTACTTTATGCACATCATTTTTTTCCCATTATTTTTGAACTGATAATTAGAGAAGATCAATAAATCAATTTAGATCCTTTTAATCATTGTTATATTTTGATGAGCATATGTTGCTGGGTATATGCCTGACTGGTTATAACATTCACTTTCTGACAATGATATCTAAGTTCAAATCTCACTATGGTTGATTTGTAGAAAGGCAATCCCTGCATGCAGCAAGTTTGGCAAGTGCATGAAAACCAAACCACAAGTTGACCAAAGACTTGTGAATCAAACTGGATAGACAGAATTGTTCATTGATGGTTTCAGCTAGCATTAAAAGTCACAAGCATACTGGCCTTGTTCAAATTGTTAATCTCACCAGATGATGTGTCCCAACTCTCAGAAAAATAACTAAGGTCTGCTCACCATAGTTGTGTGTGCTGAATAAATACAAATGTGTCAAAGCAGGTGTTTGCAACAAGGATTATCTATCTAGCTGCCCTAAAAGACAGGTATACTCAGATATTAGTGGCTAGCAATGATATTTCGGTATTACTAATTTATGGTAATATATATATATATATATATATATATATATATATATATATATATATATATATTTTTATTACACATCTTTGTTATAAATTGTTTCTTTTTGGTTAAGAGTTGCTTTTTAATATGCCTGCTTTTATAATTCTAATAAAAGTTGGTACTCTTGCAAAAATATTAATTCTTTATTTCACTATCAGTTTCTTCCCCTTTTTTTTATTTCTCATTCTCTACTTTACTTCCTGTTCACATTTACTTGGCCTTGTTTTTGTTTTGTTTTCATTCAAGAACATCAATCCTGCACATATAGAATTTTAGGAAAATCTATAACAAAGTGGAAAAACATTTTTCTAATGATGAAGTTTATTCTTTAGGATTTCATCAAACTAAAGTGATGTTTAAGTTGGTGTGATTACACATGCAAACGAAGGAGAGAGGATACTGAAATTTTAAATTTAAATAATAAAAAAATATATTTATTTTTTTTAAAATATGTTTTGGGTATATAGTCCAGTTAATTTCATTTTGTTTTTTGTTTTTGTTCTATCACTTTTGTCATTAAATATCTCACACTGTAATAATAAATAAAAAATCTGCCAAGAAAGACAAAATGTAGGAACCAGGACACAAATTTACTATGGATGATCTGGCAATTAAAGCACTTTCTATACATTCTCATTTTAGTAAATTTCTTTGTCTTTTAATTAGAGTAGCATTTTTTTAAATCAAAATTATAGTCATCCTCATTATGGTGAGCAACTAATACATTAAGTGTGTTATTTTATAAAAGATATAATTTTTATTTAAATTCCTTGAGGTTCCTCCTATGTAGTCCTTCTGGCAATCATTAAAGATGATAGAGTAAATTCCTCAGTTTTATCTTATCTTGTTCTGTATTAATTAAGTCTTTTATTGTTTTAGTTGTAAAAAAAAAATTATGTTATGCTTAGATAAATTCTTTTCAATTGTAGTTATAGATTTGGTGGGTAGAAAATATATTTTAATTTGTTGAATTTGTCAGAATGGTTCATTATTCTATTTTATGATTTTACAAACCTTTTGTATCTCATTAAATATGAAATAATTAGGGTACTGGAGGAGCTTAAAAGAATTTTCAAATTATTTCTCCTCTTCATGTAAATAATAAGGGCTACAAATTCTGAATTAAAAATGTACATATAATATTATCTATCTATCTATCTATCTATCTATCTATATATATATATATATATATATATATATATATATAAAATTCTGACTTCCATTAGTCCGTCTGTCCATCACACCTTCTAAAGTAGCCATACATTGATCAATCAAAACCAAATTTTTGGGAGAAGTGCAAACAGGGAAGGAGGTACAAAGTACAGTTGGTTTTACTAGGGTGTGCAGTTTAATATAATAAATTTTCATCAATATATATTTCTAAAGAAGTGTTGTTTTTTTTTTTATTTATTAATCTAACAGATTTTTATTACTTAAACTTTCTTTATAATGTATTAAATTTCAACATATAAATCTCTGAATCTATATCTATAATTCTCAAAATGTATGTCTGCATGTGTGTGATCAGATGTTTCCACAGTTTTCATCCGATTCTGATGAAATTTTTTTGTTTTTTGTTTGATAGATAATTCTTCAGTGCCGGTTTTAAGTCCAAATTGTTGGCAACAATGGCTCTCCACTACTTCCTGTCCATTATAACACTCAGCAACATCTTACTATTTACTATCTGTTCTTGGATATATATCTTTCATGAAAACTTTAATAAAAATAGTTTAAATTATTACAATAATATTATTTGTTATTATACAGTTCCCTTTTCAGAGCTCCCCCCATTCAAATTGTTACCCCCCCTCCCATTTGGGGATGTGTCACTGTTGCACCCAAATGCTGTTACTGATATTGATTTTTGAGTGGGCTGACTTTAAACTTAAACTGCTCCAATTGAATGGCAAAATTTCACAGTAATGAAAGAACCGGGCAAAGACGGGTTATACTGCTAGTTCACTAATAAACTGCATATTTATGGATACCTCTTCCTGTACAAAAATATGCATATGAATTTAGATATGTCTGTTTCAAATCTTTCTGTGACAAATTCTTTAAATGTGATGAGGTGAATGCCAATGTCTTTGGCAATCTGATAAATATGTATAATATTTAAAAGCATGTGTTTTTAATGTTAGCTAAAAACAATAATATCCTACAAATCTGATTAATCATCTTCATATAAATTCATAGAAGCCACAGTTAAAGGAAATGTCTATCTTCTATATTGATTGCTAATTATGTGAGTTCCTGTAGCTAAAGCTGCTACAGATTCATGGAATTTTACAGAGAATTTTCAAATTTTGTTTTCATATTTGAGTGCATGATTGTCTTACAGATTTTGCTACTACATAAAATGATAAAATATTTCAGCCAAACTTGGAACTTTCTACTCAAAAGGACATTTTTTTTCCATTGACACCATTGTTATTTTCATTATTAGGTTGGTGCAAAAATAATGACGTAATAATGTCATTTTTTAACGTCAAAAAACAACATTATTATTCATTTTTTTTTTTTTTTTTGCACCAACCTAATACCTTCCATCTTTGACAATATTTATTGTTTTAAAACATGATAAATTGTAATAAAACTTAAACATATGATGAAAGTGAAGAGATACATGTTTTTTTGTTCTGGAAAATTTACAACAAAAATATTAAACACTATTCATTAATTTGTTTATTTACAAGAATAATTTTATATTTGCAACATTCTAAAAATACGATTAAAATTAATGCATTATTTATCATTTACCAGTTTATAAAGAAATAAATAAGAAAACAATTTTTTATTCATAAATTTATAAACATTTGCTAAATTATTAAAATATGTGAACCAACTATAAGGAAATCCTTATTTACCATTTTATAAAATTTGATTCATTTGGCAATTATCTGATGTTTTGCCAACCATTCCAATAAACAATCTAAGAAATGAAAGTAAATTTCTACATTTTCTTTGTTCTTGAGAATTGACAGCAAAATTAATAAACACTATTTATTTATTAGATTATATATTGGAATGGTTGGCAAAACATCAGATAATTGCCAATTGATTTGAACTCTATGAAATGGTAAATAATATATAAAATTTTTCTTTTAAATAAACAATCTAATAAATAATATTTCTGTTGTAAATTTTCTAGTAAAAAATAATGTATAAATTCACTTTCATCATATGTTTAGGTTTTATTACAATTCTATTCATTGCTTTTTTTAAAACAAACATTACCAATGAATGAAAGTAATTAGATTAATAGTGATGTCAATGGAAAAACCGTCTTTTTGACACTCTTTGGGTCCTGTCATTGGATCTAACTAATGCCTTTATCCACTGTGCCATTTGTCCTTAAGGACCCAAAGAGTGTGAGTTCAATACCTGATTGAGGCAGTGGAGAACTTTGAGAGGGAAATTAACTGACATCCATTAGACATGGCATGTGGAACTAGAACAGTCTACCCCAGTGAGCAAAATAAAGGGTTCAGTTCGACATTTCAACCACCTGAAGAAGGCCGGAGTGTACAATGACCGAAACGTTGTGATAAACATGGTGACAAAGATGAGGACAATAGTCCGAATAATGTAAAAAGAATATAATGATGAAAAAGAAAATGGACATATTTTAAATATAGAGTTAAAATCAACATTAAGAAGTAGGAGTTGACATTTAACACATGAAAAAAATATTGGTAGGTAACGGGTTTCGCTCCTCACTTATCAAAACTTGATTGAGGATAATAAAATAAAAGTACATACCAAATAAAAAAAAGGAAAAGATAAATACACTGCATTAGTAATATACTAACACCAGATATTTATGTACAGATCACATTAAGTCCTACCAGCCCATTCTTTCTTTTTAATGCTGTGAAGGCTGCTGGTGAAAATTATCTCAAGCACTTTGAGATGAATTTCTTTGCACAAACCAGAGGACATGTTCTTTCAGTATGTTGCATACAATGATGATTTTTTTTTATCAGGTGCCCCACAATAGTAGACCCAGAGGCACCAGACATAAAAATTATCACTCAGCTGACCACTCCTGAAAAATGCTGGGAAATTCTCTTTTCCAGAAGTCAAGTTGTTCTGTCTATATAGTCAGCATTGCACTAACATTTAAAACAATAACAGAACTTGTTTTAAAGATAGGCAGACAGTCTTTGCAAACAGATTTCAACATTGACAGAAATGAGATAATTACTTGCAGATTAGCAGAAAAAATAAAATTGCATAAAGAAAAACAAATGTGTGACTGGTTTAAACTTTTAACAACAAATTAATTTGAGCCTTAATAGAGACCCTCTCTGAAATGTGTGCAAACTTTGAACAAATTTTTGGTTGGAAGGGAGTAAAAGAGAAAGCAAAGAAAGAAGTTTTATATAAACTGAAATTACATTTTTTTTTTTACTCACTATCACCCCATGCAAGACGATAAAGCCACTAAGACACAAGGAGTTACAGGGTGTGGAAGAATTAGGAACAGAAACATTAATAATGTGTGGAAAGAGAAAATAGTAATCAGGAGGTCTGTAGATAGTGATTGACATTGCATTTAAATTTTTGCAGATTAAAGTTGGTTGGAAAGCATGGAGCCAAAAGTGAGTTCCACAGGCAAGAATTGCAAGAAAAGAAACATAGAATATGCAGTTACATTTTGATGCCAGTTTAGTACTGCTCCTAAACTTAAAACATCTAGTTGCCATAGCGAAGAGCTCATAAAAACAATTACCATAAAATTACAGTGTAACCTGGATATAAGAGACCCGGATATAAGAGAAACCTGGATATAAGAGAGATTTTCTGTGCCTGTGTTAATGTAAAAAAAAATAGACCAAACCCGGATATAAGATACTTCTTCTCCCGTCCTGACAACTTTCTTATATCCGGGTTACACTGTATTTAAAGAAAAGGCACAGGGAGGCAACCTTATGGCTGAAGCCAAGCCACCAGATTGGGACAGATAATATTACTGATTCTTCTTTTGATCTTATCAAGGAGCATAAAGTAAATTGCAGGGGTGCTGGACCATATGTGGCAGCAATATTTTAAGCATGGATGAATGGTAGACTTATAGATATTTTGCAGCTGGCATAGCAATGGATTCAGTTGTATATTATTGTATATTTATATACATATTAATATTTAATAATTGTGTATTTGGGAAGCAATCCCTCTTTTATACAAGTTTCATTGAAGACAACTGACAAGACACTATGATTGCCTTTTAATAAATTTTTCTTGCATTCATATAAGTGATTTAATTTCTCAACATAATGCGTAAATGCTATCCAAATGAGCTGTATATCTGAGTTCTTGTGATGGCTTGTAGTTGAAATATTATTGTCATCACATGAGGTTGTTTTGGAAGGGAATTGTATGTGATGCCACACATGTCCCAGTTCGAACTAAGTCTCCTGAGAAAGGAAATGATATATGACTTGTCACGACAGCATCCTGTGGTTGAAGAGTAAAAACAAAAAGAGTGTTTTTGTTCTCTTTCTTATAGCACTTCTTTATACAACATATTTTTTTAAATCGAATTTACCCTAAGCAAGGTAGTAAAGCCACTAAGATACAAAGTGTTACTGGGTGTGAAAGAATTAGAAAGCAGAAAACATTTTAAAGGAACAGGAACAATAGAAACGTAATCAGGAATTCAGTAGATAATGATCGGCATTGAATTTAAATTTTTGAAGATCAAATTTAGATGGAAAGCATGGAACTGGAAGAGAGTTCCACAAGTGAGAAGTGTGAGAAAAGAAACTGTTAGCATAGAACTTACAGTTATATCTGGACAATTCAACTGTAAATTGATGAGACCTTGTTGCCAATGTAATACTGCACTTAAATTCATAAAGTCCAGCTACAGTATTTGAAGAACTCAGCCAAACATTTTCCATTAAATATTTATAGAAAAGAAACAGGGAAGCAACTTGAGATTTTACTTCATCTTTTGCTATTATTTTCACTGTAATTTTTTCTTAATCAAATTTACCCCAAGCAAGGCAGTAAATTGATGAAACCTTGTTGCTAATCTAGTAATGCACTTTTATATATATATATATATATATATATATATATATATAACACAGTGGAGTAATGGATAGAGGCTCAGATTGAGGAATCAGAGCAGATTTCAAATTCCAGTTGTGTTCATTCCATTCACTTGCAAATTCCCTTGGGAAAGGTGTGAATACATTTTTTCTTCCCCTAACTATGAGTAAATAGCAGGATAGACTGTTTTATATAGCCTTATGTGGAAACCAATCAAGGAGAAAGTCAACTTTTTCAAAAAGAAAATATCAATGATATTTTCTTTCAGAAAAATGGTAGCTTTGTATAAATTTAAAGTTGAGAGTTGGAAGCAGAGACCATTACAATTACCGGAATTCTTTCACCAATGATTCTTTAAGATATCAAACTGCTCTATCTAAACATTATTTGAATCTTAAAGATGGAGGCTTCACTCCAGAAATTAAGTGGAGGATCATCTGTCAATCTCAGACTTCCAACAACTTCTGGGACAGATGCAATCTATGCGTACAGGAAAAAATCATAACGATTAAGTATAAAAATGCTGATGAATTATTGAACTAAATGAACAAACTTATCTTCAAGTGTAGACACAAGAACAGGTTTAAAATTCCCTAATAACATTAATTTTGGAGAATTTATACTTGAAGTGTTGATTCTGTTTTATATGGGTACTAACATATATACGTACATGCATTCACATTTTTGCATATGAACATTTGTGATTTTCTTGCCTACGTCAGTTATAATCTTGAAGTATTATTTTTATTTTTATATTATCTTTATTATATTATTATTTTTATTCTTATGTATATGTATGCATATATATATATATATATGCATACATATACATAAGAATAAATGTGTGTGTGTGTATATATATGTATATATGCATTTTCTTAAAGTTTCTTAAAATTGTTCTCTTAATTTTATTTAATTTATTTAATTATTTTATTAATTAATACTCTTTATGTATTTTATATATTTCAACTTTTAATTATTTTATTTTATTTAACTTAGTTTATTTTATTGATGTCAATTATTATTATCAATTTGAAATTGTGATGATTATAATGCGATATTGATTGTTTCATGGTTTAAAATGACATAACTATCAGACAATTCAGTGTATCTATTTTAAATCTGATCACTCCCCTCCCTTAACCTGTATTTTAATTTGTTCAGTCTTTAAGGAAAAAAATCATTTCTAGGTCACCCTATTCGCTCATGTTTAATTCTTCCCTCTTCCCTTTCTTTTCTTTCTCTCACTCTCTCCTTATCTCCCCCACTTTCTCTCTTTCCCCACAATTTTTTTAGAAACATAAATTTCAATATATGGTTTTTTCTTCCTCTTTTTATATTAACATTTTTTCCTTTTTTCTTTCCTCTCCCTTTTCCTTTCATCTGGAAAAATTGACTCCATTTATTAGAAAAAACTTCAGTCTGATGAGATGAATATTTGTATATTGATGAAATAAATTATAACCGAATTCATTTTTAAGGATCGTCTATACTCATTATTAATATATATATATATATAATCAATTTTCATAACAAGGTATTGATGTGACTGGCCACTATTAAAAGTTTTGGACATGTTGCATGTACACTCATCAGGCAGCTGGCAATTTCAATTTTATATATTTATGTGATAGGTTATCATCACGTGAGGTTGTTTTGGAAGGAAATACTATATATAATGCTACACATGGTCCAGTTATAACTAAGATGTCTCCCAAGAGAGGAAATGACATACAATTTGTCACGACAGCAGTTGTGGTTGAAGAGAGAAAAAAAAAGAAAGTGTTCTTTTTAAACAACACACACACACACACACACATATATATATAAAGCATGTTCGTGCAATGGATAGAGGCTCAGATTAAGGTTTCAGAGAGAGAGAGAGAGTGGTAGAACTGAGTTCCAGTTGGGTTCTCCCCCTAGCTATGAGTAAATATCAGGTCAGACTAGGTCCTATAGCCTTAGCTGGCAACCAGTCTAGGAGGAGTACAATTCTGAATTCAAAATGCCAACTATGGGTTAAATAGTTTTACCAACCTTCAGTTGGCAAAGCATGCTGAGTAGACGCATATTCCTGAAGACATTGTCAATCAGAAGGGGCTTCCACCAACAGGAGTGAGTATGCCTTGGATTTTGACTGGATACAACACCAATAAAGGCATTGGTCACCTGGCATACAAAGTGAAATACTGTACATGCTTGAGTATAGCATGGATTTTTATGATCAGTATTCTTATACAAAAAATAGGCGGTGACACTATACACAGGTAATTTTTTTTTTTTTTTTTTTTTTTTTTTTTTGTGGAATAAGTTAAAAATCATGGACTTATGGTGACTGGTTCCACTATAAATAGGTACATTTTTTCTAGTAGGGTTAAGATTCACACAAAAAATTCAGTGGTTGCCCTATATATGAAGTCAGTTTATGTGGTAATCTCACACATAGTTAAAGTCTAAATAGTGTTATTGATATTGGAATATCAGTTTATATTCCCTTATTTTTTCAATTCCCAGTTTTGTAAGATTTAATTATGGCTATTTACATTATTTACATTATTATGGCGCTGCTAATTTTACTGCATACAGTTTTTCTAAACTGCTCCACTGATTTTTTTTTGTTAATTTTTAATATCATAGGATTTAATAACTGGCTTCAGTTTTGAGATTATATACAGATGAAAAAACAACAAAGTCATTTCTATTTACTTAACCAAATTCTTTTTGCATTTTTTAAGCAGTTATTTTAAATTTTCCAATTTCTGCTTTAAGATAACTGAATGTTTTATTATTCTTTGTCAACATTATTAATGTTTTCAAAATGCTCTTTTTAAAAGCTTCTTTCCTGATTATTTTGATTCTTTTCTCTTAAATTTATTCTGCAGATTCTGATGAAAAATTGGAAATGATTTTGTTTTATCTAGAATCAACTTTAAAAAGAATAGATTCAAAATTTTAAATTTGGTGTAAGATTTATCAATTAAAATGTTCTTAATTATTGTAGCATACCTATGGACAATAATGAGTGTTCCCATCCACATAAATACAGTAGTTAATACTGTATGTTGGTCTGCACTTGACTCACTTCTAGCAGTAGACTACTTCTTCTATGTGCCGCTGGCGAATCTTATATATGTTGTTCTTGTCCTAAGTATTATTGTTCATTACCAACCTTTATCTGATTATTCTATTTAGTAACCTTCCCTAGGTTACATTTTGGTGATGAGGATTATCAAAATTATGACACTAATATAACTGTTCTGGAAAAGGACCTCCAATCAACGGTTAACTGGGACAAGGAATGGCTTGCAAATTTTAATGCTTCCAAAACAGAACAGCTTTCATTTAGACTCTTTATGGCCCAGTGGATAAAAGCATTGGTTGGATCGAGTGACTTGACCCAAAGAGTTGTGAGTTCAATACCTGGCTACTGCAGTGGTAAACAAAAACTTGGAGAGTTGAGTTAAAGGGAGATAACTGGAAGGAGCCTGGCATGTGGAACAAGAACAATCTGCTCTGGAGGATAAAATAAAGGGTTCAGTTTGAAATTCCAATCACCTGAAGAAGGCCAGAGTGTACAATGACCAAAATAGCGTGAATATGACAACAAAGATGAGAACAACAGTCTGGACAATTTAAATAGTGTAAAAAATTACAATACCTCATCTCAGAAAAATAGACAGCTTTCATTTAATCACTACAAACTAACTTTTTTGCCTGCTATCGGCATGGCTAATGCTAAACTTCAGGAGAGCAACACTCTATACCTGCTTAAACTTGTTTTTTCCACTGACATGAAGTGGAGTGATGATATCAAATCAATCGTTACATCTACTGCCAGAAGGATTAGCTCACTGTGTTGTACACATAAATTGTTCTCATCAGAATCCATCTTGCATATTTATGAATCTAACATTCATCCATGTATTGAATGGTGCTCCTACTATATATCTTGAGATTTTTTACAAAATTCAAGGGGCTGTAATGTATTTGATCTTGACCAGGTATCTTGACTTCAGTTACTTTCTCACTAACGCGACATGCTTTCTTTCTGTCTTTTCTAGAAATATTTTCAGGGAAACTGATTTGATTTTTTCCTTGGTGCCTCGGCTGCATGAGTTTAAGTGTGCTACTAGATTGGCATGTAGGTCTCACCATTTTATTGTTAAGTTACATACATGTCACTGTCAGTTCTAATAGTGTCTTTTCTTGCACTTTTCAGGTTTGAAACTCTCTTCCAATTTCTAGCTTCCCTATCACCTACAATCTTCAAATATTTAAATGCAGCATCAATTGCCATTTTCTGTGTTCCTGACTCCTGTTGTTTATTGTCTTTTTTCTCACTTCTCCTTACTAAAGTCTTCTTATTCTCTTTCATTCCAAGTAATCTCACTTCTCCTTACTAAAGTCTTCTTATTCTCTTTCATTCCAAGTAATCTCACTTCTCCTTACTAAAGTCTTCTTATTCTCTTTCATTCCAAGTAATCCCTGATGTCCTAGTGCCATTATCACCTTGATTGGGATGAAATTATTTTAAAAATTAATACAATCATTAAAAATGACTTTGAGCAAATGAAACCTGTAGGTCTTAGTGAGAACCATCCTCCTTTGAATCACAAAGAACTATATCAAATGCCAGAAATGATATAACGTCAGGATTTTTAATAACAGCAAAAAATCAAATGGATATCACATGTAACTCGAAGCGAAAATAATAATATAATTTAGATTTTACACTACTTCAAATAAAAGTCTATACTGGAAAGTGCAATGACAGCTACTGGACTTGAGAAACCTACTTTCGTAAATATTTTATGAGAAAGATTTTATAAATTTCAACAGAAATTTATACTGGCTACTCGGTCAATGAATCCCAAATGTAAGGAAACAGTTCATATCACCATCAGAGAGGAAGCGAACAGATACTACACTTTGATCTCTGTCTGATGGCCAAAGAGTGAAGCATAATTCAAGTAGCAATGGTTGCTGAGTCAATAAATTCCAAATAAGGAAATTTTTAATATCATCATTACCACTTGCCAAGTAAAACATATTGTTCTCTATTAAACCTGAGAAAATAAAGTGTATCTCGTCATTGTATACACACAGGAAACAAGTGATGGTAGCTAAATTTGGCATCCTTTCATGAATCAAAGAACCTTGTAAAATCCTGTTTCCTGTTATGGTATATAAGTGAGACTGAAGTAAAGGGAATTTATTTTTAATCATTTCACCCCAAGCAAGCCAAAGACACAAAGGGTTACTGAGTGTGAAAGAATATAAGGAAGAAAAAAAAAAAAAAAAAAAAAAAAGCATTATTAAGGAATAAGAATAATAAAAGAACAGGAATTAAAAATCCAGAAGATGACAATTGACATTATACTTAAATTATTGAAGATCAGGATTTGAGGAATGTTTGATCACTGATAGATAAAGATCCACTTTTTCAATTAACTTCACCCCTAATGAGATAGAATATTATCTTTGCAATGGTAGAAGCGTGTATGTTTTAAATTTATTGAGCTTAAAATCTAACTTGAAACCTCACCTGATTTTACAGAATTTAATGTTCACATCGCTTATAGAATATTGAATAAATACATAAAACAATTTTACAGTATTTGCCAAATTTCATTATTTTTTATGTTCATTCATATAATTTACAAAACCTTACTGATTATTTATGAGCATGTTGTTAAGATATTTACATCATTTATATCCATGATTTGGTGTGGTTTCAACATCTCAACCATAGAGAGTATCACATCCTACCAACGTTCTATTTTTCCCTTTAAGGAATGAACATTCTCTCATTTGTATTTTTCTCAAAACATCATATCTGCTCAGTTTTGTTTCCGAAACATAAATCAATTTCTAACGAATTATTGGATTTATTATTAGTCTAACATTTTTTATTACTGATGTAATGGAATAACCTGTCACCCCCATGAGTGACTACACTATAGGTAGTAACTGCCTATAAGTAGCTGTAAGTCAACAGACCACAGAGACTAGCTGGGATCTGTTGAGTATGATTCAGAGACTCGATTCGAGAACTACCAACCTTCCAATAGTAGTAATCACCACTGGATTGACTTGCGACAACCTTGTGCATAACTGTTACCTTTATTCTTATTGTACTGATTTTTTACAATAAACCTTTACTTTTTTTATTCACAGTGTTTTTCAAGTATATATTCCTATTAGCACGGAATATGACAATTACTAAGCATTATTTTCAGTGGATAAAAGGGAAAATACGACAGTGCTGGACTATGGGTGAGCAGGCTAAAACATGCGGGATTATGTTTTTGTTTTTTGTTTTTTTTAAATCAGTAGTATAAAAACCACTAAAACACAAGGGGTTACATGATATGGAAGAATTAGGAACAGAAATATTAATTAGAAATTATTAAAGTTGAAAAAAAAAAATAGAGTAATCAGGAGTACAGTAGATGGCAACTGACATTACATTTAAATTTTTGCAGATTAAAGTTGGCTCGAAAGCATGGAGCCAGAAATGAGTTCCACAAGCAAGAAGTGCAAGAAGAGAAACTTAACATACGGCTACTTGTAACTGAACTGACAACACAACCAACAAAATAGCTCACTTTCGTTCACATAAACCAGGTAAAACACCAAGGTATAAGATCCAATCCCTTAAAAATGGAAGGACAATATTAGAATTCAGTAATAAACTAGAGTCTAAACTGATGTCAATAAATCTTGACCAAAACAACATAGACAAATCAAATGACATCATCATATCTTCATTAGTTGAAGTGCATGAGACAATTCCAAGAATACCAAGAAGGGAAAAGATTCACCCACGGGACGGAAATACTGAGTTGAAACAGTTGATATAAGAAAGGACCAAACGGTAGAGGAAGAAAAATAGAAAGGTAAATAGTAAACAATGAAAAAAAAAAAACAGTTCTTTAAGGAATCGATATCATGTTAAAATTGGAAACAAAATTAATGAGGCCAAAATATTAGGTTGGTGCAAAAATAATGTCGTTTTCTCACTTATGTTACTATGTGAGAAAACGACATTATTTTGGCACCAACCTAATATAAAAAAATTATATTTTGGATTTGTAAATAGAAACATTCACTGTGTTCTTTAGATATACATACTTTATTTTTCATAACTTTTATATTTTATTTTTCCATTAACAAATCGCTGTATTTCATTTTATTCTACCATATTTCCTATGTAAAAATTTAATTGATTTGCTTACAGATATTTATTTTTATTAGATGCTAAAGATTTTTTTTTAAAATTAGCCACAGCATTTCTTATTAGCAGGGTAGCCATGGTAATGATTCTTTCCTTAAATTTTTTCAGTTACTTTGAAAATCTATCTATATTTCTGAGATGAGGTATTATGTACACTATTTACATTATTCGGACTATTGTTCTCATCTTTGTCACCATATTTATTACAACATTTTGGTTGCTGTACGCTCCGGCCTTCTTCAGGTGGTTCGAATGTCGAACTGAACCCTTTATTTCGCTCACTGGGGTAGACTGTTCTAGTTCCATGTGCCATGTTTAATGGAGGCAGGGGAATTAACAGGAGATAACAAATAAATGACATCCATTAAACAATAAATAATGTAAATAGTATACTTTGAAAAATAAGAAAGAAACCAGTAAAAATTGCCATTTTTTCGCTATTTACACAGGTTTTCACAATATGGGTGGACTCAGTTATCAAGTTAAATGACTGTTAAACAATCAACATATTGTTGGCTACAATTGAGTGAAGTTTATATTAGCTTCAAACTTGAGGGAGTTTTTTTAATTTAAAATTTGTGTTGAAATTCATTTTTTGCTAAACGCAGCAGTGTAGAAATAAAAATGAGGTATCATTGAGCTTGTCATGATGTAAGTAACCTACATACCAAGTTCAAATGAAATCAGAGGAAAAAAGTTGAATTTATCAATTTTTGATCTACTTTATTGATTATTGACTTTTTAAAAATTATCAATTTTTTATGCTACAAACTTGTCTCTTTCATTGTATAATGCATGTGCCAAGTTTGATCAAAATCAGTTGGATGGATCTTGAGTGAAAAGGTATTACACAGACATCCTCTGTTTTATATATATATATATATATATATATATATATATAATGAGCTGAATGAAATGAAGAGGTAGAGAGAGAGAGAGATCAAGTTTAGAAAGTGTATATCATGGCCCAACAGAAACAATACAGTGGGGCAGGGTAGAATTGTAATAGAGATGCTGGCAGCCTTAGATGATTCCAGCATTGACAAGATTACAGAAAAAATAAATTAAATCTACAACAGTAATGATATACCCAAAGATCTAAGTAGATCTATTTTCATAGTACTACCTAAGGTGAAAACAAATATGAACTCCATGAGATAACAACCCTAATGAGCCATATAATAAAACGTATCATCTGAATTCTGATGAATAGAGCACACAGCAGAATCAGATCAGATGTAGGACAAGAAGAGTGCAGGGTCACCAAAGATACTGGAGCGAGGAATGTGATATTGATGCTCATAATGTTATTAGAAAGAGCAATACAAATGCAGAAGGATGTGTACCTACATTTTATAGAATACAAGTGCTTTGGAAAAATTACACCACAAAATCTGTTGCAACTCCTTAGCAACCTTGATATATTTGGGAAGGATATTAGAATAATCTAGAACCTCTATTGCCAGCAAACCACCTGCAGAAGGATAGAAAATGAGTTCAGTAGATATATAAAAATAGAAAGGGTTGAAAGACAAGGAAGTGTCTTCTCACCAGATTTATTCAACCTATACAGTGAGGGGATTCTAAGAGAACTAGATGGATCCATTATTGGTGGTCATAATCTTGGCAAAATAAGATATACAAATGACACAGTGTTGATAGCAGACACAGAAAAAAAAAACTGCAAAATCTCCTACAGAAGATAGTGAAGGAAATTGAGAAGAAAGAAATAATAATCAACTGCAAGAGGATAGAATGCATGGTTGTCAGTAAAAGGAAGAGCCTAAAGTGTTAATTGCAAATGTAAGATACCAAAATCAAATAAGTATAGAAATATAAAAATCTAGTAAGTGCTTTAACAGGAGACAGAAAGTGTGACACTGAAATCCGATGTCTTATTGGGATAACAAAAGATGCATTACAGAAGCTAAGTAGAGTACTAAGAAATAAAAAAAAACTTTGCTAGAAACAAGGAAAAAGAGTACTAAACTGTAATGCGATATCTGTCCATTAAGTGCCAGACAATTTCCTCAAAGATGAAGAAGACACTTGAAACAACAGAAATGAGATTCAACAGAACTATGCTGAAGATACCATGGACGAAGCATGTGAGTAATGAAGTTTCAGAGAAAATAGAGACAAAAAGAAAACTTATACACAATTGAGATTTTTAGAGCACATAATGAGAAAAGAGGGTTTGGAAAATCTAATACTCACAGAACATTGAAAGTAAGAGGGATACAGGTAAACAATGCATGACTTATTTAATGAGCTTGAGTGAATGGATGGTGGACCAGGGTTTAGGAGAAAATAGCAAAAAGACAAAATTTATTAAGCGTTAAAACGGAAAGGAAGTTGTGGACAGCCGTGACTGCTTACATCTGAAGAGACATGTTCCTAAAGTATTTACTCTTCATTATACAAAATTCCCACTCTATTGACACACAAAAAAATGTTTATTTAATATTTTATCCAATCATAGTGTCTATATCAAAACATTAAGATTAATTATATATTAAAAAAGGATCTCCTTTCGTAATTGTTCTCAGCTGAACATCTAATTTTGTGAAGCAGATTGCTATCTAAAATTTGACAAGTAATGTAATGATTGCTTAAAATGACCAGTGGCCAAATTTTTAAAGATGGAAAATCTGATTAGGTCCATAATTTGATAGGATTTAGCCTGGGCTATTTTAGGCTTGCTCTTTGGATAGTTAACATACCTGATTGAATGACTGAATCTATGACTTATAGCCATAGATGGGTATATACAGTGTGATTGAAAAGTAACTCCCCATTTTAAAATACTTATAATTTATTTCTTAAGTATAATTTTTTACAAGAAATGGATATGAGAGAAAAACAAAACATAAGGTTTTATTTAAAATTTGATATGGGCACTAGATATTGCTACCAGCTTCTAAAGCTACCCAGGAATCATATCAACTGATTTCACCAGGAACTCTTGAGGTATGGAAGACATAACTTCTTGTAATCACTCTTCAAGTCTTCTAAAGTTTTGGTTTGGTAGAGTAGACTTGCTCCATTAACCAACCCAAAGAAAATAACCACAGGGTGTTAAGTCAGGACTTAAATAGGGAGTTACTTTTCAGTCCCCCTGTAGAATCAATATGCATGATAAATATCTTTTTAATTTCTTTTCAATCATCCTGTAGAATCAATATGTATTAGGTTCCACCTAAAGAAGGTAATTTCTTAATTTCATTTAATGGGGGATTTTCTTTTGTCTTGTTTTTTACTTACTTATGAAAAAGGGTAGGACATTTTAAAAACAAAAATGGTGGTATCTGTAAAATTAGAAGAAAGAAAAAATAGGCTTAAATGAAAAAGATTAGGGAGAAAATAAAATAATTAATAAAAGGAAGAATAAATACTTGCAAAAAAGAAATTAGAAAAATGAAGGAAAGGAATGAAGTAAATAAAAGTGATGGGGTTATTATAAATAAAGTAGATGCAGGTTGTGTGACTTTTAACGGCATAAGGAATGGAATTGGCCAACCAAGTTCAAGATCTGGATGGGGCAGTTCATATTCACTTTACACTCATTCTCTTGGGAAAGTCATGAATCCACTTCTCCCTTTGCAGCCCTTTAGTCCTGTTAAGGTCATCCATCTTAGGTAATGAGTGAACGATCTGAATTGATAAAAATTGACTTGCTAATAAAACTGCATTTTTATCTAAAAATTCTTGACAAATCCAACAAAAAATCGTCAATACATTAAATTTTGACATCTCTGTTTCAGTTACATTCTAACTACTGTAGTGTAGCTTCTTTGTGCCTTTTCTATAAATATTTTATAGTAATAATTCTGATAAGCTTTCCTCTTTGGCATTTTTATTGCCCTCCACCCCAAGACAAATTGTACATATTGGAACAATCCAAGACTACATAGAAACTTTAAGGTATTATAGTGGCTATAGTAAGAATGGTAAGTAAGAATGTGTTGTTTTACTGTAAGGAATACTGTGGCATGTTTGGGTCAGTAATTGTGGCTACCTAAGTTTAAGATAAGACCGATTGAAACCCAGAAATCTCATACTCCCCACTTTTGGCCTTGTGCCACATTTTTGTATTTTTCAAAATAAATATTGCTTTCCTCTTTGGTATCCTGACTTTATTGAAGCAGACTACTAGAATGGCAGTTAGGTCTTATCATTTTACTGTTGATATTGCTAGATCTAACTATAACTTCTATGCTAACAGTTTCCTACTTCTGACCTCAGTAAGACTCTTCTGTTCTGGAATCTTGCTTTCTTGTTAACTACAATCTTAAGAAGTTGAAATGTAATGTCAGTTGTCATCTTCTATTTTCCTGATATCTGTGCTTTTATTGTCTTTTCTCCTTACTCCCAGTAACCACTTGCATCCTAGTGGCACTATCACATTACTTGGGATGAAATGAATAAAAAGAAAAATATTAATTAGATAAATGCTTACCTTTGTACTTGATGTCAGACATTATATATTCATACTTACAAGATAATTAATACCTTTGCTATATCCACCACAAGAGTCATGATCATGTGCCCCATAAATCATTAGGATCATACAGGTACCTTAGCAGCATTGGTGTGTCTTAGGCAAGATTGCATGACCAAGCCCAACTTTCTCCAGGTTGGTTTGAATTTAGAGTTTTCCTTCTCTCAGACTGTTTATCAACCAAGGCTAGAGGACCTAGTCTTCTCTGCTATTTACCAATAGTTTTAGGGTATAAAAGATGGATTCATACCATTCCTAAGGGCATTTGCTTGTATGTGAATGTAATGACCTCAGCTGGAATTTGAACTCATTTCTCTGATTTCTCATTTCAATCTGTTATTACACCACCGTACATGCATCCAGGATATTAAACAGAACTAAAAATGAAATTCAAAGACAAAATTTATTCAAAATATGCAAAACGAAAAAAAAAAAATCTCTAAAGCGATATTTTGCCTCCCACTTCCAATACTAAGAAAACGATTAGCTTTTTATAGACAGACATTGGCCTGAAGTATGCGCCATATCTCCTTATATGGTGCCCACTGGTAACTAGAATGAATGAAACAATAAGCTGATTACGTTTTGGATATCAACACCGTGTGTCTGTTATTAACAATAATTACAATAATTAATGAAAGCCATTTAAAGGCATTATCGTTATTGACCAGTCTTTGAATAAAATAAAGGAATTAATGAGCAATCGGTGCTGGTGTCTTTTTAGAACACAAATTAGAAAATTTCTCTTTTTGGGAGAACTCTTTTTGATTTTTGGTTTTTGGTTTATTTTAAGAACAAGTGGCTCTTTCAAGAGAAATCTGTGAAAATTCTTTTTAATCAGCGTTTTGAAAACCTCACTTCATCTGTTGAACTTCCAGAAAGAGAACAATAATCTTTGTTTATTCTCAGAGAAATTCAGCAGAAAACAAAATCAGGAAATCAGTTTCAGTTTGAACTACCTACTGCTTTTTATTTTGAACCAGAAGTACCTTTTGTTAACACAAATACCTACATATTATTAGTACATTTTTACTAAGTTCTGCATAAAGTATAGCAAGTTTTGATACCTTGGAAACATTAAGAGAAAAAAAGCAGTCCAGATGCTATTAGTATTGTTCAACCCATTGTGGATTATTTAAAGCTGAAATTTATTTTGGATTGTAGTACCCAATGTTCCCAAGTGGTCCCTCATATAAGTAATGCCCAGGCCTGATACAGCTTAACTTTGGTGATCAAACAAGAATTGGTGTTTCTAACATGATTTGGCCATAGCCTATAAATGTAATGAAAATAACAATAATACAAGAGATTTTTTTTTTTATCAATTCACCCCAAGCAAGGCAATAATGCCATTAAGATGGAAGGAGCTACTGGGAATGAAAGAGAATGAAAAGACTTTAGAAAGAGCTTGAAACCCAATCCTAAACAGGAAACAAGGTATAAACATCTACTCCTGTTAAAAAAAAAAAAAACTGGGGAGGAGTGTGAACTGGATGATAGGGGAACCTGAAGAATTCTTATTGCTGTATATCCTAATTTCCTGGTAAGAAAAAGAGGAAGCACATGGGACAAAGAGAAAAGTTGAAATAATTCATCTTTATTCTAATATCCTATATCCTACTCTATTATGCCTTACCTCGAGTGATCTACTGGGATTTGTAAATATAGTTTCATGGCTCATCAACTGCTCTATGGGTAATGGTAGTCTAATTTAGATATGTGAAGAGTGGGGACTATAAATAGTCTCCCTAAACAAGAACAAAAAAGATCTGTATATTCAGTTTGCTTGACTATTTACTTCAATATTGGTCACTACAATTGTATGACGTTTCCTGATAGACTTTTATAATTTCTATTCTTCTAACAACATTGATCTTTAAAATTTTAAATGCAATATCAATTTTTATCTTCTGTGTTCTTAATTCCTGTTCTTTTAATGTTCTTTCTCCTTAATATTTTCTTTTATTGATATTCTTTCACACTCACTAGACCCTTATACCATATATGGTCTGAACATGTGAGATACAATAAAGTTTTAGAGAAAATGGAAACAAAAGAGAAACTTATACTTAACATCAGGAAGAGACAGTTGAAGTTTCAAGGGAACATAATGAGGAAAGAGGGCTTGGAATATTTGATACTCACAAGACAGATTAAAGCCAACGGAAATAGAGGAAAATAACACATTGCATTCAGTAAATGGATGGCAGAACAAGCTTTAGGAAAAATAACAATTTATTAAGAGATACAAACAGCAGGCTGTTGTAGAGAGCCATGATCTCTTATATCCAGAGGGGACACGGCATAAAGGAGAACCTATGTGTTAATAGTTTTATTGCCTTGCCCAGAATAGAATAATTAAAGTTGGTTCTATATGTTGCACCAGAAAGGTTTTTTTGCCTGAGTCCATCCTTCAAATCTATAAATCTCCCATTTACCCTTGCATGGAATACTGCTGCCATATATGGTCTGGTGACCCCGCTGTTCGTCTCAACTGTCCTCAACAAAATCCAGAGATGGATATGCAATGTGGTTGGTCCTGATCTGGCATCCCATCTATAGTCGCTATCTCACAGACATGCTGTGGCTTCCCTCTGTCTTTTCTACAAATACTTTCATGGTAACTATTCTGACAAGCTACTTTCATTGGTTCCCAAACTACATGAATTTAAGTGTGTTATTAGGTTGGCATCCTGGTCCCACCATTTCTCTGTCAAAGCAACTAAATATAGCCATTTCTTCTACTCCAAAAGCTTCTTATCTCACACCTCCCATCAGTGGAACACTATTCCTATCACTTGCTTCCTTGATAGCTATAATCTTCAATTATTCAAATGTAATGTCAATCAACATCTTCTGATACCTTGATCTAAATCCCTGCTCTTCTCTTCATCTTTTCCTCTATCATACCTCTTTATTCTAGCTCCCACTCTCTGTAACCCCTTGTGTGCTAGTGGCACTCCTGCCTTGCTTGGGATGAAATGCTTAAAAAAGAAAAAGAATATTCTAATAGATTGGACATTATACAATGAAAATTTAATCCTTCTAATTACTATGTTGTCTTCAGTGCATACTTTTGTGGTTCGGGGAGGGGGTGTCTGTTTCTAAAATGATCATTTGTAACTGGCAAAATGATTTAGAATATGAAAGTGATAATGATGATGATTATCATGATGGAAACTCAAAAAAAAGTGCTTAGCAAGAATTAGAATTGAGACCAAGTTTGTTGGTGTCCTGAAAACTGTCATCATTTACTCTGCAAGGATTCCTTGAAATGTTCTCAAGTTGTGAGAAGTCTTGCTGACACCATGTCTCAAGAACAAAATTCCCATTGACTATGTCAATGTGTGACATCAAAATAATAAAAAAGGATCCATGCATGGTTGATAGAACAGCTTTATTTGAAAAGTATCATTTACTGGGAGTTCCTATTAGCTCAGTAAATAAAATGATAAATAAAATGAAATAATAATAGTTTGATGACATAAAAATAATTTTGTAGAATTATGACAACTGCGAATGTGCGAGGAGTGTAATCAATGAATGTTAAGAAGAAATCAGAGAGCTTAGTTTGAATTACAGTTCATTACATACCTTTTTGAATCCATCTCTTAAATAGCAGATCAGACTGGGCTCTCTAGCTATGGTTAGCAACCAGTCTAAGAGAAAGAAAACTGTGAATTCATAACTGTACATGGCCCTGATACTGCAATCGTGATACCTTAAGCAAGCTTACCATTTTTCATCATATTGAGAATTTCATTTGGTATCCATTCTTTTTTTTGCCTTGTTTAATTTTTTTGTGGGTGGGGGTGATCTTGTTTACTAAAGCTTCTCTTAATGTGCCCCATTTTGAATTTTCAGTCTCATTTAGTTCCTTGGATCTCTTTTTAATGCCATCCATTTATTTCTCCTTCACATATGAGTCATTTTGGGTGCAGCCTTAGTCCTCTTCAATTTTCCTAGTTTCATTCTAAGTTTAAATATCACTGGAAGGTGATCACAATTGTATTTTTGCATTTGAACTTAAAATATTAAATCAATATAAATCTTTGATGAAGGGTATAGAAGTCCTGAAACATGTACCAACTTTCAATAAAAAAGAATATAATATAGGTTATACAGTTTTTATCTACAATACTATCACATCAACTAGATGGCTCAGTAATTTTTACTTTCAAAATAAATATATTGTTTAATTATATTCTTTAAAATGCATAAAATTTTTGGGAAATTACATATGATAATGAAAGTTTTAAATTTTGTTAAGTGTAAAGTTTTACATTATTTACATTATACGGACTATTGTCCTCATCTTTGTCACCATATTTATCACAACATTTCGGCCGTTGTACACTCCGGCCTTCTTCAGGTGGTTGGAATGTCGAACTGAACCCTTTATTTTGCTCACTGGGGTAGACTGTTCTAGTTCCACATGACATGTTTGATGGATGTCAGTTATTAGTTATCTCCTGCTAATTTCCCTCTGAAAGTTCTTCACTGCCTTAACCGGGTATTGAACTCACACTCTTTGGATCCTGTACATAATACCTCGTCTCAGAAATATAGACAGACTGTAAAGTTTTAATTTTTATCATATTTAAGGGTAAAGTTTTAGATTTTGTCATATTTAAAGATAAAGTTTTAAATTTTATTATATTTGTGTAAAGCATCTTAGTTACGTATTTTGCCCAGTGTTAGGGAAATTATAGAAGCATTCCTGAATTTTACTCAGTTGAATGTCTGTCATTTACAAGTCTTTGAAAAAATTTTGAAAATATGCTCAACCTGAAATCATAGAAAAGAAAATTTGTCAGTGTTGAACATGTGTCATATTCAATGCAGAAAAAATTGTAGTTTTTGGACAATGTAAGCACTGCCAATGAAAAATACATTTATTATGAGACTCTAAAATGGAGAACGTCCTGACCAGATCCAAGACAGGTTTCACCAACTGAAGCAGAATCTACTGGAAAGGGAAAACTTTTCTTTGTGTTTGGCTGTGTGCAAAAGAAATCTTTATTATGAATTGCTGGAACCTGGACAAACTGTTACTGCACAATGCTACAGTGAACAATTGGAATGATACATTAGGAGAGAAAATACTTTCTTTTCATAGGAAAGAAAGTTAACCAGTGATTTAGTTGCCTGATAGCACCTGTCATCATGTTTTAAATGCAATACAACTAACAATTGTGCAGCTAGGCTGGGAATTTCTTCTATGTGTGATATATTTCTCAGACCTGTCATCTCCACACAATCATTGCTTTTCTTTATTACATCATTCCTTGTCTGGTCAATCTTTCCAGCAAAATCAAGAAAAAATTGTCAAAATATTAATTAAATCAGAAACCAGACGTGTTCTTTTATGATGGAATACTCAATTTAACAGAAGGCAGCAGAAATGTGGTCCTACAGAAGGATACTGAGAATTCCATGGGTGAACAGAGTAAGCAATGAGTCATAAAGAAAATTGCAACAAAAAATACACTTACACTCAGAATTAGAAAGAGACAGTCAAAATTTCTTGGACACATAATGAGGAAAGAAGATTTGGAGAAATTGACTCTCAAAGGGTATATCAAGGCAAGAGAGATAGAGGTGGGCAGGCAGCAGGCCACTTACTTGACAAGATTGTGTGAATGGATGATAGAACAAAAAGGGTAGGATACTTGGCAAAGGGAGAAATGCTGCTAAAGGCCACAAATGATAGGAAGCTGTGGAAAGCCAGCACCCACCATTATGTGTCAGAGCAATAAATTTTAAGGCCAGTTCAACTCAGTCAGTTATGTACCATGCGTGATACATGCTTAGGCAGTTATATATCATTTGATATTCCTATAGTAGGTTGCTATTTCTTCCTGCGGTACACCAGTTGCTACCCAAGGCTATAGAACCATGTCTGTCTTGCTATTTACCCATAGCTGGAGGGAGAAGAGGATTCATACCTTTACCAAGGATATTAGCATGCAAGTGAATGTAATGGATGCGACTGGAATTTGAACACGCCTCTTTGATTCCTCAATCCGAGCTGCTATCAATTACTCCACCATGCCTCATAGACATATACATATCTATATATAGACACACACACACACACATATATATATATATAAAAAAAGCCAGTTTGACTACTTATTTGCTTTAATTTATAAAACATTCCACAAGCTTTGTACATCTTGTAAAAAACATGAATTAATCTGATTATACACTAAACTACTTCTCAGATACAATGAGTGCTCTTTTGAATGTACTCTTTGCATAGCAAATTTAATTAAATTATAGACATTATATCCTCTTATTCTATTTTCTAAGAAAATCATTTTTAGATATGTTCGTTTTTATTTTTTTTATATCCTTTATTTTAATATTTTTCCAGACACCTTGTGTTTATTAAAATTCATCGTAAATTAGCAGTGAAAATTGAATTCATCTACATATTTAATGTGTATCTGTATGCTAAAAGTTAGGTGCTATCTTTTTATACATTTTTCATTGTTTCTTTTATTCAATTTTTTTTTTATCTCCACTTTGGAGATGTTGATTCTTTCTGAAAATATTTCCTTCTTTTGGATTAAGTCAGCATTTTTTCATCTGGTGCACTCTGAAAGGTAGTCAGGTGCACCTCAAGTTAACAGAAGTGTAATTTATGAATTTTTTTTATATTTAAAAAAAATGTTTATTTTCAAAAAGCTAAAGAGACCAATTATGTGCTTCCATGTTAGAGTCAAGTCTTTGCCATTTGATATTTTAAAATGGATGCTAAATTCCTTAATCTTTAAGGAGGAGTGAATAATTCTTTCCCTTTTGCCTTTCTCAACAGATTCTATTTCATTATCACCCTCCCTAAAAAAGAAAATAACAGATTCTTCATAAAACTCTTAAATGAAAACTATACTGCCAATCTTCTTTTGGGATGCCAAACCAAAATTTCATCTTTTCAAATTTCATGACTAATTTTTCCCCATTAAAATTTGGGCTTACAGCAACATCATGTTGAAACCCTGGTTTCCATACAATCACCAAAGTTAAGCAACATTGAGCCTGGTCAGTACCTAGATAAGTAACTGATTGGGAATAGCAGGTGCTGTAAGCTTGGTGGTGTAATGTTAATCGGAGAGCCAAGTGCTAGTTCTGTTCATTATAATCACTTATGCACAAATACCCTTGAGAAAGGTCTGAATCCATATATTCTCCTCCCCAGCTATGGGTTAATTAGTAAAACTTGTATTACTAAAACCATTACTATCTCAAAAAAAACTATTAAAATTTAAAGCATGCCCCAGAGTTTTAGTTATTCTACCAGTGCACCCTAGAATAAAAAAAATGTTGAGAAACACTGGATTAGGCTGTAATTCTTTCTCTCATCTTGCAAAGTAACCTTTGCACATTGTCAGATAATTAATTCTAATCTCTGGTGCTGTTTTAAATTGCTCTTGAGACTGCTTCTTTAAATTTGTAATCAATGATACTGCCTCCTAATAATAATGGTGCTTAATAATTAATCAGTGGTGACTCTGGGGGTCGGGCTTGTCAGGCTCAGCCCAAGTGAGTCAACATTCAAGTATATCTATTTCAAAGCAACAAAAATCTTTCATAATTCATCATTTTCATTCTTGACTTCAGCTGGATACAAAATTGTTTTAACTCCATACCTCAAAATATTGACAGAAATAAATTTTGTTGATATTTTTCATAATAAAGAAGAAAGTAAAAAGAAAGAAAGTAAAAAAAAAAAAAATGAAATAAAATTAACATGGTCAGTTGGGCTGCGTAGGTCTTAGCCCTATCTGAGCTATAGACATACTTAATAGCCAATGTATTTCTTGCTTTAATTTTATAAATCTTTTAAAAATATCTAATGACTTGTATGCTCTGTATTTCAAAGAAGATATTTGTATTTAAATTTTTTTGTTTTTAAATGTCAATATTAAATAATTTATTCTGTATGGTATAAGGTTTTTTAGTAGAATGTATCTTTTGAGACAGGGCAAGTTAAATTTAGCTCAACCTAAAATTCTGTTGTCAACTAGAGGTTTGGGGTGAGGAGTGTGACTGGGGTAGGTGTTGAGGAAATATGATATCAGTCAGCAGTACATAAACACACAGACAGAGAGATACATAAACACACCAATATATAGAAATATATACAAACTCATACTTGAGATAAATACACATGTTATTTTTAAAAAAAAAACAAATTAAAAACAACACTTGGTCTTGACTCTTTTTTTTCTTATATGTCTGAAAAATATTTATTTTTATAGAATTATTACAGTTAATGTTAAAATACCAAAATGTTTTTTTTAATTTCATGCACAGAGATTTTTAAAAATTATATATTTTTTAGTTAACGTAAAGGAATCATTTTAACATCTAACTTATACCAATAGTATATTTTGTTAATGATTATAATGAGCCTGACAAACATTAATGATGTAGAGTTACCACTGTAATTAATATTAATTTTTGACTAGAATTTCTTTCATTTTAATATCAGTTGCTTTTTATCATAACGATCAGATTGTTCCATGATTGTTGATAAACAGCATAGATTATAAATAAAGAATAATTCTTCAGCAAGAATTAGCCTCATTCGTTAGGCAATCTGGTTGCAGCCATTCAAATTTTATGTATGTAATGTGTGTGTTTATATATATATATATATATATATATATATAATTATTTATTTGAAAATTATAACATATATATGTTATAAAATCACTACAAAAATAGCCATTGAAGCATTAAATAACTATTATAACTTTAAATTCCATTGTCAAGTTTTTTGAATTCTCATATACTTGTATTTTGATTGGCCATTCCAGCTTATGTAGCAGAGTTTCCCCTAGAGAGGGATGTTTGATTGATTTGAACCTTTTAAAACACTTTATTCTACATTCAACACTGTCACTTTATAAGACACCAGAGGTGTTGAAACAAAATGACTATTTTGTAGTGATTTTATAACATATTTATGTTATAATTTCCAAATAAATAATTATATTTGCTTTACACTGTATTGAGCACTCCTTTAAGAATAGTATTTTTTTGTTTATTGGAATTTATTCCGTATGCACTAATCCTATACTTGGATATATATATATATATATATATATATATATATATTATATGTGCAGTGCTTAGTGGAAAGTGTTCAATATCAGTGATAAAGCTAACATATTGAGTTGTATGAATATTAGTTTGTGACTCTGGGTTTCATACTTTTGCGATCATCAGACATGTTGGTCTTTTTTTGAAAAAAAATGGATTTGTTTATGTTTATTTGTGTTTGACCATCAAATATAATCAAACACAAATAAGCATAAATAAATCCATTTTTTTAAAAAGTAAACCACTTTGTCTGATGATCACAAAATGTGAAACCCAGGGTCACAAAGTAATATCCATAGAGCTGAATATATATATATATATATATATATATATATATATGAAAGTTTTATTGATAATTTTCTTTTTTTCCATCCTATTCAGTTGTCTTTCATTATACCATATATTTGCGAGGGGTGGGGGCTTCCTTTACTTATTTTCATCCTGACCAATTCTTCATTGATTCTCTAACTTTAGTCTTCCTTTATTTTTTCTCTCAATTTGTTTTATTTTTCCTTATTTCTTTTTCTTTCACTTAATTCTTTCTTTCTTTCTCTTTCCTCCTTTATTCCACTATGACTATCTTCTTTTCTACACGAGGCAAAGTGCCTTGCATTCAACCATTTCTGTCTTTACACTTTGTCTTATCGCATAGCTTAAGGTTGTGTCTGAAACTTGTCCTCCACTTCTCTCTTCAGAAAATAAAAATTCCACCTAATTCTTTAATTTCAAATTGTTTTCATGACTTTATTCTCAATCTTCAAGCAAAAAGTATAGTAATGAGCAAAAAGACTATTATATTTTTGAAAAATTTAAGCTATTCTTTTTGGGGTTTTTTTTTTACTGAATGAAAAATGATGTTCATCATTAACTTTCAAATGATAATCATTTTTTAAATATTCAATACATTTTAGCCAAGATTCTATGATCACTTTTTTTTTTGTAATCATTTCACCCCAGGCAAAGCAATAAAACCACTAGGATACAAGAGGTTACTGAGTGTGAGAAAATATGAAAAAGTAACTCCTAATAAGGAGAGAGAACAATAAAAGAACAAGAATTAAAAGCCGTTTTTTAAGAGAAAGATTTTATAAATTAAATGAAAGCCAAATATTTCCTTATAAGGAAATGGTTAAGATGGAAATAATAAAATCTTGAATAAAAAACAAAAAAGCTTTCAAGTGAAGAGATGTTTTTTTCTGCAAAGAAGTAACAATCATCATATAGCATTTTTATATATATATATATATATATATATATATATATATATATATTGTTATTTTTATAGATACAAATATTTAAGTAAATGCTCTGGTTTATAATAAACAGTATTAACATCATTTACCAGCCTGAATATTCAAGAGAATTTTCAGGGTCATAAACTAATATCCATACAGCTGAATATATATATATATATATATATATATATATATATATATATATATACACGAGTCTCCCGTCGAATTCGATGCATGAGGGTCAAGCAGATCAGTTCCCAGGAAACCAACAGCCCGACAACAGCACATGAGATTTAATTATACTGGTGAAGGTTTCGTGCAGGATCATCCATACTTTTTGAAGGGTCGATTACAGAGACCTGGTGCATTACGTGCCACAAGGTCCCCAAACAACCCTCCGCAGGTTTTGAATTCAGAGTTATCCTTCTCCTAGACCAGTTGCCATCCAAGGCTATAGAACCCAGTCTGTCCTGCTATTTACCCATAGCTGGAGGGAGAAGAAGAGTATTCATACCTTTCCCAAGGGTATTAGCACGTAAGTGAATGTAATGGATTCGACTGGAATCCGAACTCGGCTCTCCGACTCCTCAATCCAAGCCGCTATCCATTATTCCACCGTGCCTCCTATATATATATATATATATATATATATATATATATATATATATGTTTATATGTTATTTTTATAGATACAAATATTTAAGTAAATGCTCTGTTTTATAATAAACAGAATTAACAATATTTACTGATCTGAAATCTCTTCCTAATATCAGGAAGAAATAGTTTAAATTTCAGGCCACATAATAAGGAAAGAAGGCTTGGAAAATGTAATACTCACAGGACAGATTGAAGGCAAGAGGTGATAGAGGAAAACAATGCATTGCCTATCTATTGAATGGATTGCAGAACAAGGTTTAAAAGAGATAACAAAAAGAGAAAATTTAAGAGCTACAAAGGACAGAAAATTGTGGAGAGCCATGATTGCCAACATCCTGAAGTGACACAGCACATAGATGAAGAAGAAGAAGAATTGAAATTCTGACTACTGATGATCTCTAAGATTTAATGATAGACAATATTTAGAATATTGGCCCATATGTGATACAATCCACTATTTCTCTATGTAAAAAAAAAAAAACATCTTGTATACATAGGTTATAGATATATTGATGTGTCTAATGATTATAAAAAATATTCATCTTACATAAAAAAAGACGTATCTTCTACATAATCTCCTTTTTAAATGCACTTAATTTAATGATGGATATTAATCACATACACTACAGTTCAAAAGTTTGAAGCCACTCCCAGAATTAGCTTGGGATGAACTTGAAAGAAGAGTGAACAAAAAAAATGAAAAAAGAGTTAGAATCATTGAAAAAAGAATGGAATCAATTATTAAAATTATATGTTGAGAAAATTTTACAATGAATGCCAAAACGTTTTGCTGCAGTAATCAAAGGGAAGATATAAAATTTAATCATAAAATGCTTTTTTTTTCTTTTTTGTCATAATAAAATTTCTAATAAAAAGTCATGTCTCACTTTTTTTAGCCATATATAATAATTTTCTCTACAACTACCTTTTGGGCCAGTTTAAAAAATTATCTGGGATGTCCTCAAACTTTTGAACTGTGGTGTAGATCAAACATTATACAGTAAGCATTTCATATCTAAATTCATCTGTCAATAAGGTTTCAAGTTAATGACACTGATGCACCCTTGTATAATGCAATTTTACCAAGTATAAATAGGGTTTGAAATGGAAAGTTTGCACAACTTATCTTGTTATTAAAATTTTAGAAGCCAATGTAAACCTTAGAACTGAATAACTTCCGCCTTTTAAATGAAAGTAAAAAGTAAGGTTTCTGCCAAGAAAATATCTACAAGTCATATATTGTATGTTGCACTTACTTCAATACTGGCAAAGAAATTTGGCAAAATATTATAATCATGTATGTCCCTTATATTTTGATTTGGATATCGAATTTCTTACATTCTACATGAACAAAGACTTTGGATTTTACTCAATGCAAAGAGAAAATTTGGTGGAATGTTTCCATGACTCTCATATCGAATAAAAGACCATTTTTCCATAACTCCTTGGATGATAACATCAGGAAAAAGAATCTTGAACACATCATATATATTAATGCTTAATACGTCCTGTATGAAGATGATCAGTAGGATTAATCAGTATAAAATATCTTTTTTTTCTTCTTTTGTATTTTCTATTTTTTGTTAGCAGGCAACAATTTAAAAAAATATAGACATAACGTTGAAGATCTCGAACTTTTATATGTAAATAAATCTTAATCTTTCTCTATTATCTTTAAGTAGATACACATACTGACACACAGAGTTTAAGAAAATAATTCAAAGACCAATTATAGTTATCTACAGGCTTACACTGTATCACTGACATGTTTCAAAACTTGTTTGCCATATTGATAAATACCATTCCTTTTCTGTATTATTTTTGTTTCAAGTATAGGATCACATTTGTTTACATGTGTTTATAAGTGTATGTATATATATATATATATATATATATATATATATATATATATATATATATATATAAAATAGGAAAGAACTTGTTTGGTAAATAATCCAAAGTTCTTTAGTATTTTTGTTATTATTTTAATAAAATAGTGCTCGATACAAAAGTAGAGCAAAAATATGATTCCAACATGCTACATATATATATATATATATATATATATATATATATATATCTGCTGTTTATTATTCATTTTTGTCTATGTATTTTCTAATTTTAATTTCAGTTCATTTTTATTTATCACAATTAATCCAAACATCATTCTATGGCTATCTGTAAACAGGAGATGATGAAGATAAAAAGGATACAAGTTTATCTCATCAAATATTGCACAGTTTACTAACAACCACAGAATGATAGTAAGAAAAGTTGTGATAAAAAGCTATTGAAATTAAGATGAAAGAAATACTAACAAAAATGAATAATAACTGACATTACCCATCCTAATAATAAAATTCATGATGATATTGCTACTTTTATCCTTGTGTATATGCATATATATATATATATATATAGATATTTATAAATGCAAATTCATGTGATATATGTGACTTGACTACATGAATTTAAGCATAATACTATATTGGCAACCCAGTCTCACCATTTTACTGTTGCAACTGACATTTCTACTCTAACAGTTTCCCTCCTATGGGTCTCACTTCCTATTTCTTGCTTCCCTGATAACTACAGACTTCAAAAATTTTAATGCAAAATCAGTTGCCATTTTGTTTTTGATTTTTGAACGCTGTTCTTTTTGTGTCCTTTGTTCAATCTTCTTATTCCTCTTCTCATTTTCTCTCACTTTCACACCCTGTAACTTCCTGCATTCTAGTGGAATTATCACCTTGCTTCAGATGAAATGATTAAGAAAACAAAAATCTAGGTACCATGGAGGAAAGTTCTTCAGAACACTTATCATGAAAGTATTTATAGAAAAGGCACAGGGAAGCTACATTATGGTGGTAGGAATGTGACTGAAGCCCAGATGCCAGGTCAGGAACAGTGATATTGCAGATTCTTTCGATTTAATCAAGAATCTCTAAATGTATAGCAGTAGTATCAAACTAAATATGACAGGAATATTAAAAGTATGGATGAATGATAGACTTATGAAACGTACATACATACATACATACTAAAAAGGCTTAAACACTAATATTCCATGGTCATAATTTATTCCATTGGAATTGTAAATACGATCCAATTCATCAGACCTACAAATTCAAAAAATTTGAATTATATCGTATTTATACTTCCAATGAAATTTACGTATTATAAATTATGACCATGGAATATTAGTGTTTAAGCCTTTTTATTATATCCTTACTCTGTCCTGAACATTGAGTTCTACCTGGATTCTATCCTCTTGGAATAATTGTTTTACAAATATGTATGTGTATGTATGTATGTATGTATGTTTATATATTTTAGATATATGATTGGATGTGTATATTTACCACTAATATTATCAATCTAGCTAGCTAGCTATATATATATATATATATATATATATATATATATATATATATATATATATATATATATATATATATGTATGTGCATAATATATATAAATATGCTTACAATGTATTATGTCTTGTGGCTACAACACAATGACAAAAATATTTGACAAATTCTGTAGTTGATTTTCAAGTATTTTGCTAAGGTTTCACTTTCCCTATCATTAACTCATGTGTTTTGCCTGTTGAAAATTCCTACCCAACATTAGTCAATGGATAATGTGTTTTATTAAAGTTTTCTTTTTCTATGTGTCATGTCCCTTCTGGTTGTTGACAATCATGGCTCTCTGTTAATCGAATCTGATATTAGCTTTACCAGCTCAACGTTTGTGGAATTACATTATTACTGAGCAAAACATGCTTGAAACAACCATTTTGGATACAAAACTGTGCAGATATGAAAAATCTTTGGAGATCCATGATGAGAGAAGCTATGCTTAAAGGTACAATTTTGGCCTTGCCTGACCAATTGGTTCTTTGTATCTTTGTTATTCAGAACATACTGGATCAAATGGAGGGATGCAGGTTCAAATCCTGCCAGAGAGCCTAAATTTTTCTTTAGTAGGATTTCACAAACATTGATGTTTTAAATGAAAATAAATAAATATACTGTCTAATAAATAAACAAAGTGCCCACTCAAATGTATCTATTATTAAAAATAACATTTAAAGTGATAATATATATATATATATATATATATATATATATAAAGATTACTTGATTTTTAAATATAAATTTTATCCCAACATTGATGTTTCTTGGTAAAATTTCCAGTCTTAAAAAAATAAAAATTGGAAATACCATTTAAAGCCACAACCCCTGAAGACTGGAAATTTTACCAAGAAACATTGATGTCTGAATAAAATTGATATTTAAAAGTTAAGTAATCTTTTCATATAACATTAGTTTAATATTGACACAAGGTCAGTTTTTAAGGTGGGGACCCAAGCACATATTCCCAGGCTAGGAACAAAAATTGCTCACAACCGTCGGTTGCGCTGGCATTGGTGCAAGCACCAATCCCTCTGATGCAATGAGAGGGCATGGCCTTGGCAAGCTGTTCCCCAAGGCTGTACACCACTCAGTATAATTTTCCTCAATTGCGACTCAGTCCTTTGATGGAGTTGCCCCTGAGTGCACTCTGCCCAAAGACAGAGACACAACTGAGAGATGATAAATAATGTGTTAAAAACCACTCAAGGGAACAGTTTTACACACTTTAATATTGAACACTATATATAAAAATCTATGCTGTTTCTTAAATCTTTATATATATATATATATATATATATATATATATAAAATAGCCTTTTAAGGTGATAACAATCTGTTGGATTAATAAATAAAAATCCACTAGTATCTGTCTATATTTCTGAGATGAGGTATTATGTACACTATTTACATTATTCACACTATTGTCCTCATCTTTGTTGCCATATTTATCACCTTAGGCCGTTGTACACTCTGGCCTTCTTCATTCAGGTGGTTAGAATGTTGAACTGAACCCTTTATTTCACTTGCTGGGGTAGATTGTTCTAGTTCCACGTCCCATGCCTAATGGATGTTAGTTATCAGTTATCTCTTGTTAATCCACCTTTCCAAGTTCTCCATTGCCTTAACTAGGTATTGAACTCACAACTCTTTGGGTCTTGTCACTGGATCTAACCAATGCCTTTATCTTTATTTTTTTGGCACAGTGGATAATTTACATTGTTTGGACTGTTGTCCTCATCTCTATTGCCATATTCACAACATTTTGGCCATTGTATGTTCTGGCCTTCTTCAGGATCTGTCTACATTTCTGAGATGAGGTATTGTAACTATTTATACCATTTATATCAATCATACTGTTGTCTTCATTTTTATTGCCATGTTGTTTTGGCTATTGTAGACTCCAACCTTCTTCAGTATATATACATTGGAATTTCAAACTGAACACGTCCAGGGGTGTAGATTGTTCTAATTCCATGTGCCAAGTCTTGGGGAGGTTGATATCTCAGTTTTTCTTTTAATTCTCTTTTTTCCCAAGTTTTTGTTCCCTCTACTGTGGTCAGGTATTGAACTCACAACTCTTTGGGTCAAATCAATTTTTAGATTATTCAACCAATGCTTTTATGCCCTAGGCCATAATTTGACCAAAGAGTTGTAAGTTAAGTTCAGTACCTGCCCACAGCAGAGGGTATAGTTTAACTATGAAAGGGAATTAACTGAAACTGAGATATCCAAAAAGAAAAAAAAGGCATGGCATGTGGAACAAGAACAATCTACCCCAGTGGATTAAGTAAAGGGTTCTGTTCGATATTCCAACATATATCATCTGAAGAAGGCTGGAGCATACAATGGCCAATGTGTTGTGAATATAGCAATAAAGATGAGGACAACAGTCCAAATGATGAAAATAATGTAAATAAAAATTCAGATATCATATTCTCTCATTAGCAAGTAAAGAAAAAATATACTGAAAAATCTTTCTTGTGTAAAATAAATGTTTTTCATGATTACTTATTGCTTACACCTCATATGTAATGCTTGTCCTTACTTCTTATATACACCTCATATGTGAAATTCTTTATTCTCATTCTCACCTCCTAATATTAGACTAACAATTTCATGTAAACACTTATCCTGAACAATACATGTACCTTTTTATGAGCATTACAGCAATATTTATACCCCAGTGAGTGAAATAAATTGTTCAGTTTGACATTCCAACCTCCTGAAGAAGGCCAGAGTGTACAATGGCCAAAACATTGTGATAAATATGGCAACAAAGATAAGGGCAATAGACCAAATAAGGTAAAAGTCCATTACATTTTTATAAAATTACTTTCTTTATGTTTGGATATGAAACAGAACAGAAACTATGCAATGCTACCAATGTTGATCTTATTTGATATAATTCCACCAGGCAAATAGATTTATAGGTATTACCAGGGTGCCCACAAGGTAACCAAATATGACACATGGTTGTTGAGGTTTAAATTGGGTTTAACAGGCATACCATGGAAAAATTTCCATGACCTCTTAGTGCTTCCCCTTTTAGGGATGCCTCAGGCACTGGGCTATAAACTCAGCCCCCTCCTGAGGAAGAAAGCCCCCATAGGCTAGGGTTAACATAAAAAAAAATATAAATCCCAGCCAAAGACAAATGTATTTATCACCCTCCAGTAGAAAAACCATGTTTATGTAGAACTCAATGGTCAGGACCAAAGTTGGAACAGATCCGCACAAGTTTACATGAGCTAAACGATATCAGTTCAATACTTGTAGTAAATATACATTTGATCTATTTAATAACTTAACACTCGACATAATTTCCTGTACTTTGTAGCTCTTAGTAAATTTTCTCTTTTTGTTATCACTCCTAGACATTGTTCTTCCATCCATTTCCTCAAGCTCACTAAGTAGGTTATACATTGTTTTCCCATTTCCCTCTGACCTTCAATCTGTCCTGTAAGTATCAAATTTTCCAGGCCCTCTTTCATCATTGGGTGCCCTAAAAATTTCAGCTGTCTCTTGCTAATGTTAAGTGTAAGTTTACTTTTTGTTTCCGTTTTCTCTAAAACTTTGTCGTTGCTCACATGTTTGTATTCTCGGCATCCTTCTGTAGAACCAAATTTCTGTTGCTTCTCTTCTTCATCTTTAAGGAGATTGTCCAGCATTCACTGCCATATAAGAGGATCGATATTACATAACAGTTTGGTACTTTTTTGTTTCTAATAAAATTTTTCTATTCGTAATACTTTGCTTAGCTTTTGGAAGCCATCTTTTGCTTTCCCAAGGCACCTTTGGATTTTAGTGTCACACTTCCTATCCTCTGTTAAAACACCTCAGATATTTAAATTGTTATACTTGTTGGATTTTGCTATCTTCAATTTTTAATTTGCTTTTTGGACTGTTCATTTTGCTACCAACCATGCATTGTCTTCTTGCAATTGATGTTTAGTCCTTTCTTCTTGCTTTCTAGTTTATAGAAAAAATCCCACTCACGGTTAAAACTTTAAAGATACAAATAAAAGTGACATTGATTATAGTTAATTAAGAATTGAGTCTAGAATAGATTTTACATTGATTGAATGTCATTGTGAAAACGGAATTAAAAAAAAAAAATGTTTACTTGTCTTTTGTCATCAATAAAAACGTTACTGGTATTAAATTTTTGAATCTGTATAACTGCACCTGTTTCATCCGCCTGACAATACACTTCCCTTGCAAATGGATATGAAATCAATCATCACTTGGAAAGAATTTTTCCAATAATCTTCTTTTGTATCACTCGTACCACAATACAAGCGTCATTCGTCGATATTTGCGCTAATGCATTTCACAAGATTAAATACAAATATATGCTTCATGCTTTAACTTTGATGGCAAAAGAGTTTACTTAAAATATGCTTCCTTATTTTTTAGATAAGGAATGTTATAACTTTCACATTTTAATAGTTACATATTGATGGATCACTTTTAATATTATTGATTCGACTTTATAGGATATAAAATTTAGTAAATAATCAACTGACGAGCCTTGACATGCAAATCAGTTTTGGTTTTGCCATTGTTAATGTTTTCACGTCAGAGTTTAAAGATTATTTTATGATTAATTTTTTACTGTACAATTCTTTTTATCATCTGTGTTTTTGAAATGAGGTATTGTAACTATTTACATTATTTGCATTATTTACCATTTATGTTATTTACATCATTCAGACTATTGTTCTCTTCTTTATTGCCATTTTCACAATGTTTCTGCACTACCGTTTTACTAACTGTGCTACACATAAAATCAATATCCAAGTATTCCAAGAAATAAGACTTAAGATAAACTTTTCCAAAACAAAATCTATGATCTGGAATTGGAATGAAAGCAACAATTACACCTACCCTGAGTCCTTCATAAAATTTTGGGATGTGGAATTAGTAAATACTAAACACTCCAAATACTTTAGTGTATAGATCAGTTACAACAAATTTAATATAGGAGATAAGGAAATTGGACATAAAAAAAGTCTGAACTGGAGGTAGTGTCACCCAACACTGCAAATTGCTAAAATAAAAAATAAATTAAACAAAACTTAAATAGAATTCTTTCATATTGAGATTTTCATATGGATGCCATGCATGATATCAAACCCATTCAGAAATATTCAAACCGTCTTTTGCATGCAAATGCTTTCTAAGATCAATGGTTAAAAAAAAGGCTTTGAGCGAGAGTGAAGCCTGAGTGTATTGGCAAAGACCATCCTTCTTTGAACTTTGTGAACTAGTGTTTCAGGATCACAAAGAACTGCTTGAAATAACAAAAATCCACATCATTTGAGGACTTCCAACAGCAGCAATAATTAAAATGGATAGCACATGTAATTCAATGAGAAATTAATGATATAATCAAGATGTTGACTTTTCACACCACCTCAAACAAAAGGTTAGGAAGCAAAACTTCAATCAATATTAGAAAGAGCAATAACAGCTACTGGACTTGAAAAACCTATTTTCTTGAGAAATTGTTTTAAGTTTTTATAAATTTTAGCCAAAAGTAGTACTAATTACTCAATAAATGCTTATCGAATGTTTCCTTATAAGGAAATGGCTAATATTGCCATTGCCATTGCCATTTTGACAAGTGGCAGAGAGAAAAACCATTTGCTGTCTGTAATATTTGGTATTTCAGTTTATATATATCTATAAATTTCAACAAAAAGAAATCTCATTAACATTAAGAAAAAATGTATGGATTAAAAAAAAAAATGGAAAGGGAAAAGACTTTTCCCTTTTTTTACAGTTGTGTTGTAGAAATACCTCACCTCTCTCTAAGTGAGTGTTGGATTTAAAATGTAATAAATCTTAGCTAATTTTTGTTATTTTATTTCATTCACATTGATTTAAAGAGGCTTTTATTGCTGTCAGCGGATTGGTAATTAATATCTGAAGTGTCCGAATATATAAATCTACTCACTCAAACTCATTAGTATTTTAATGAAAAGAGAATAAAAATGTTTTCTCAGTTTCTGTTTCATTTTGGTATATTTTAAATTTTAAATGCATATATCAAACATTGTTATAAATCTTGAGTTACTCCAATTTTATTTTGGGCAGTTTGTTAGAGCATACAAAATGGATATCAAATGTAACTTGAAGGGAAAATAATGACTAAAACAAAAGGTTAGGAAGGAAACCTCCATCAATACTGGAAAGAGCAATAACAGCTACTGGTCTTAAAAAACCTGTTTTCTTAAAAATTATTTTATAAAAAGATTTTATAAATTACAACCGAAAACAGTACTGTCTGCTTGGTCAATAAATGCCAAATGTCCTCTTATAGGGAAATGTCTAATAGTTCCATTACAATTCTTAAGTGATTCACACATTGAATTTCATTTTTTGTTTTTTAAATGGCTATGTTTTACACTGAATATAAAGACTACATATACAATCACACATTGTGTTAGACATTAATTTCATTTTTAATAATCAGGTACAGAGAATTCATTGCAGGTTCAGTATATTCCTTTGAGTTTAAAATGTAGACTTTGTAACATAACAATAATGAGACTGACTACAATTTTGACATAAAAAGTGCTACTCTGATCGAAGGAGAAAATAATTCACTATGATGATAATATCTCAAGAGTACCTTGATCGCAAGGTCATCTACAGTAAATTTCACCCTGAGCTCTTACAACATTTCACCATTCCTGACAGAACTTCTATTATTACAGTGTAAGATATCTACTAACAAAAGTGATGGAAAGAAAAGAAATCTAGATGAAATCAACAAGAAAACAAAAGAGGAAAAAAAATTAAATTCCCAGCATCCCTCATTTTTGTGCTTGTGTAGTTGCACCAAGATAACAAATTAAGTTCAGTGAGGTCCTAATGGATGATATGCATCACAAGAAAACTTTTTCCACTTTGTCATGGATTTTTCCCCTAATGTAGACTTTACATCGAGTAGATACAACATGAGTTTTGGGAACTATACACAATTTTTTAATTATGAGCTGTTACAGTTACAGGATATTTTCTGAACTTTGGATTTTGTTAAAAATCTGTAGATACATAGCAGAATCACCAGGCAAGAAAAATTGTCTCGCATAACACAGTGAACCAACTTTCCTAGCAGCAGACCTAGCAATTGATTTGATATAATGGTTTATACTTTATAATCGTCCTGGGTATGATGCTAAACTACATCTGCGTCCTGGGTATGACGATAAACTACGTCCAACAACAAGGCTTCAGATAATGTTTTCGGAAAAATAATGTTGCCAGCTGTACGTTTTTGAAACAATAATGTTGCCAGCTATACGTTTTTTCAAAAAAATAATGTTGCCATCTATATGTTTTTTGGAAAAAATAATGTTGCCAGTTATGTGTTTTTTGGAAAAAATAATTTTGCCAGCTATACACGTTTGGAAAAAATAATGTTGCCAGCTATACGTTTTTTGGTAAAAATAATGTTGCTAGCTATATGTTTTTGAAAAAATAATGTTGCCAGCTATACGTTTTTGAAAAAATAATGTTGCCAGCTATACGTTTAATAGTATTGTATATTTAATATATGTATAGGTATATGTATGTATATGTATGTATGTATGTGTGTATATATATATATACCTTAATTTGGCATTAAATGACCCACAGTGGTTGATATGCCATAAAACCCAGCCAACCAGCCAACCAATTATACTTTATAATCTACTGAAAAATTTCCAAAAAAGAAAAAAGCCTAAAAATTGCCAGAGGTTTACAATGCAATACGAACTGGCCAGACTAAAGCATAATGTGGGCACACCAGGAATACATATGGGGCTACCTATCCATGCATGACATGGAACTACAAATATTCTGTTATTATATGACTTTTAAACAGAGAAGCATCTCTAAGCACTACCAATATGTTCAAGCCTCTTGATAACAGTCAAAAGCAGTAACCAGAAAACTGCCAGCATGGTACTCCCATAATGAAAAGTTGCAGCCATTGTACAGTCAGATCACCAAAACGTTAAGCTAGTTAAATCATTATAGCCATGGAAAAAAGAACTAGTAAACGATATCCTAAACAGGAAACAAAGCATAAACATTTACTCCTGTTTAATAAACATGGAAGGAGTATAAGTCAGGTGATAGGTGAACCTGCCTATTCATATTAACCTATTCATAGCATAGGAGGTTGGGCACTTTTATTGAGATAGCATCTCTTGGAAGGTTGCCAAATAAGGCTCAAGACCCCTTCCAGTCAAGTGGGAATTACTAAATTATTGTTGTAGCATACCTATGGATGATAATGAGTATGTCTCCATTCACATAAATACAGTAGTAAATACTGTATGTTGGTCTGCAGTTAGAGATTCATTGTGGAATTCACTTGACTCACTTTTAGCAGTTGACTACTACTTCTACATGCAACTGGTGAATCTTATATGTGTTGTTCTTGTCTTAAGTATTATCGTTCATTACCAGCCTTTGTGTGATTATTCTATTCAGTAAACTTCCCTAGGTTAGAGCAGTTATTAAAACCTGTCCTTAATAACATACAATTAGATTATTTAATCTTGTTAAAATTAATAAAAATTTAAATACACACATGTTCACATTTGCCTTCTATCTTTTTGACAAAGTACTAGAGGCTATAATTAACTCAGAATTGGTTAAGCATTTCATCTTGTAGAGCCTTCTTTCAGATAAGCTGATAGACTCTTTCTGCAAAAAGCACCATATAAGTAAGCTTTTCAATAGAAAAGATTCTACACTTCAGAAATTGGTGCAAGTGCCACAAATATTGGAGAAAGAAAGGTTTAAAGGGGTGGGTAATGGAGGTAGAAAGAAAGATAAGTAGTGGGTAGCTCCAAAGTATAGAGCTTTGCGTTTGTTTTTAGATTGTATAAGGAACATTTAGTTTTCATTAATTGCAAAATAAAAAGATTGCTGTTGTAGAGTACGAAAGGTTTTTCTTCCTCCGTATGAGTATCTCATCCTCGTCACCAAGTTGTTATGTAGTGGTTTCACAGTGGAGGCTTGTATTTGTACTAAGTCGGTCCTAAAATACGTTCAACATAGAAAACATTAGGAACTTGATATAATAGGTAATGATGCAGTAATCTAGTTGTGGTCGCTGATATTTTAATAAACGACTAACGGTTGTCTGACATCAACTGACTGACCAACTTCGCCCTCTGAATGACTCCCTTGTTACTCTTACTACTACTTATTATAAGTGGGAGAGTCTATTAACTATACAATAGGTGTGTTCCACTATAACAATTGCTTTTGAGTGTACTTCAAGTATAAGATCAGGATGGAAACTGTCTTCAGTATTCAAAAGAGCAATAACAGCTAGTGGACTTGAGAAAGCTATTTTCCTGAAAAATTGTTTCAAAAGAAAAACTTTAAAAATTTTGACTGAAAGCAGTACTAGCTGCTCGATCAATGAATGCCGAAAGTTTCCATACATGGAAACAACTAATATTATCATTTCTATATTTCTACCACTAGTATTAGCTGTGTCACTATGTGTAATCATTAAAATGAATGAAAGTTTTAATGCATTTTCTTTATATGTTCTGTTTATATAACATTTATACAAGAAACTACCGACAGAATACGTCCTCGTAAAAGTTTTGTAATTCATAAATACCTGAGAAAGAAACCTTTTAATTTTACAGTTGTTGATCTAATTTGATTTCTATTCACCAGGCAAATAGATTTATTTAATACCATGCAAAAATCCCAAGCCCCCTCGGCACTTCTCCTTTTAGGGATGCCTCAGATAGCGGGCATTAAACCCCAGCCCCTCCCATGGGAGAGGTACTGCCTGGGGTAGAGGCACCCTGGGGGCATGGGCTTAATATTAGAAGAATATAATTCCCAACCAAAAGCAAATAGATTTATGGTATTTGCTAGGGTACCAAAGTCACAGCTGGATGTGACACGAGGTCAAGATTTAAAGTGTGTTTAACAGCCATACCACATAAAAATACCCAAGACCCCCCCCCCCCGCTTGGCACATCCCTTTTTGGTGAGGACTCAGGCACCAGGAAATAGACCCAGCCACCTCCCAAGGGAGAAGTACTGCCTGAGAGGAAAGCCTCTTGGGGCTTCGGGTTAATATTCAAAGAATATAATGTTAAGGAGTGGAAAAATCATAAATTTCTATGGAAATCAGTGAGAAGAATCCATTTCAACTGCATGTGGAACAGGTGAATTTATTGAAGCACAAGTTTATATTAGCTGAAGGTTAACAGTTCAATACTTGTGCTAGGTAGTAAATATACATTTGATGTCCTGATTATGATGATAGATTATATGCAGCACCAAGGCCTCTGATCGGGAGGCTTTGAGGAGGGTAGAACCACCTCTCAATTGCTGTTGTTATCAGGTCCACCCAGAACTGAGGTGGTAGCAACTGCTATGGACAAATATAGTGAACCCCTAAACTGAGGTCAAAACACTATGGAAGTATATAATACATTTTTATTTTTTAAAAAAAACAAAAAAAACAGCAATACATTTTCAGGGTAAAAAGTTACCAGCAATACATTTTTGTAAAAAATTAAAGAAAATTACTAATGCTCCCAAGAAAATTTAATTTTGGCATTAAATGACCGATAATGAGTTGATATATCACTAAACAAATGAACAAACTTAAATATACATTTGAGCTATTTAACAACTTAAAAATAAAGACTTTCAAAAATTTCTAATTTCTTTTGAATGTCTACATTATAATTTCATGCAACTGTTTTTTCATACTAAAATTATAATCGCATTGATAATGATATGCTTGTCAATCTGCTTCTAAAATAAAAAAAAATAACCAGACAGGAGTGTTATACCCTGCTTCAAACTATATCTCTTTCTTATTTCACTCCACTCTGTTGGCTGGATCTTAATACTGAGAAATAAAAATTTAAAAAAAAGGTTGTTCTTTACACAGCAGTCCTGAGCATCACATCTGATTAAAAAAAAAACAAATCCCACACCCCAAATATAAATTACAATTTAAAAAGAGCCAATCAAGAAGTTGCAAGTAGTCATTCTCCTGGAGGTTAGCATCAGCCATACTGATGGAAGGCAAAAAATCATTCTCTCAAATGATTAAAAGAAAGCAGTTTTCATTTTGGAGGCATTAAAATTAACAAGCCATTTCTTGCTTTCATTATTTGCCACTAAATCAAAAGAATGACAAAGAATGCTGAGTCCTGTACCTACCTCGATTGCATAAAAGGATGTCACTTGCAACAACAACTGCTTGACCATTCAACAACAGTTGCAGCCAGCAGAGTAGGTTGGTAGACAGCCACAGAAACCAACAGTGTCCTTGGTCAACCAATCCAATAGACACTTCAACATCACTCACAACTGACCCCCACCGTCCTCCAGGTCACTACCCTCTCCCATAAAGAGATACTTCACATTAATCTTCTATATTGGCAATACAAAGAATTTTATTTTAACTTATCTTGTCTTTTTTTTCTTTCCACTTCACTGACAGTACTTTGTTGTTTCATTTGTTCTCATGCTAACCATATGCAATTTATAACAGAAGCTTTCTCTGTGCAATAGAAATAACAAATAGAAAATTGATTAGACATCCTCCAGTCACATGGAAATTGTTATTTTGCCTGCTAGGATGAAAAACAATGAAAAAAACATTTATAGCCCTAGATTCATGAACAACATACAATTTTCTATCTTACTCTTTTTTGTTTGCCTGTTTTTAATGTATTTAAATAATGACCTTTTTACTTTTCATTTTCATTATTTTTCTTTTATTTATCTTTTATACAAGCCTTTTGCTTAGTTCTTTCTTATTTGGTTCTTTTTTATTTATTACAGGTGATATTTGTGCTCACACGAGATCATGATCCCTCAGGAGAGGTAACTGATAGCACTTTATGGCAGTAAGTATATTAACTTCTTTCTTTTTCATTCTTTTCTTTACGTTTTTTATCTTTTTTTTTTTTCCTTTTCTTTTTTCTCCTTTTTCTTTTCTTTTTTTTTTCCTTTTTCTTTTCTTTTTTTTTTCCTTTTTTTGTTCTTTTTTTTTTTTTTCAAATTGGTTATTTTATGTTAAACTCAGTTCTCCTTTATGGCACTGAATATTGAACAATCTCCTCACAGATCAAGTCAGCTCTGAGAAATCCAATGTAATAGTGAATAGCACAAAGAGTAACACTTGTGTCAAAATCACCATGAATGGGAATTCACTGGAGGAAGTCTCCAGTTTTAAATACTTGGGAGCAATCTTGTCTAAAGATGATAGTGCTTGCAACTTGAAAATTTACACACAGATTGTCACAGCCATGGCAGCAATGGCCAAATTGGCAAGAATATGGAATAGCAAAATCAGCTTTCAAACGAGGTACCAACTGTACAAATCACTAGTAGTCTCCATTCTCCTATATGGATGTGAAACATGGACATTCTTGGCAGAAACAGCGTTTGAGGACAAATACATGAGAAAACTCCTTGGTGTCTTCGATTAGGAACATAATACCAATGAGTTTGTGCGGAAAATAGTTGAAAGTTTTGTTGGACACCAGGAACCTCTTCTCACCACTGTCAAATGGAGAAAAATGGTGTGATTTGGACATATTACAAGGCACAACAGCCTGTGCAAGACCATCATGCAAAAGTACCGTTGAAGGTGGATGTAGGAGAGGACGCCAACACAAAAACTGGTTGAAAATTGATTTTATGTATTTGGAAGAGATAAGTTAGATTCATGAATAATGGATTTGTAGAAAGATGGTGATGTAATGTAGTTGTTAAATGTGTGTTAATAGTTGGTAATATTGCTATAAATATATTTTCATAATAAAATCAATATATATATATATATATATATATATATATAAAGACAGGATGTGTTTGTGCGTAACGAATGCACGGCCGCAATTTTCGACGGATTTGCACCAAAATTTACATGCTCCAAGTTAGCGGGAAGGCCAAGACCGACTTTGCATTTCCCAACTCCCATCGATAGTGGAAATAATTGTTTTTTTCATGCTTCTACGGCAGTTTTCATGTAGTTTGCAGCCATTTTCTGCTGGCCAGAGTGAGAGCCTGTAGCTGGCTGCTACAAATAGGAAGGAAGATTCTAGTGGCCAGCGTGAGAGCCAACATCTGACTGACATGAATATTAACTAGCATGCTAGCATGCAAAAAAAATCGATAGATGCATTCGTCACAAGTGGGAAAAATTTAAATCTGCATGGCACTTTACTCCAATTGGCTCGTTCGCTTGCTTAAACTCAACGTTGATTCTGATTCCGCAGAACTGGGTTGGGTGTGAAAAAGTATTTGTTGTTAACATTCTTTTTTCATTCGGTTTTTCAAGTCCATTTTTAAAGCTGATCGTTTTGTGTTCATTTTGTTTAGTTCTTTTTTTGTAACAGATTTAATGTTTACTATAGAGCTTAGAAAAAATTTGCAGTGTGAGATATGCAAGAAGTAAGGTATGTAGCAACATCATGCCAAAGTGCACTCCTTTAAAGGCAAGGAAAGGTAAAAATATTTTAAGTCATGATAGCAATTACTGTATGAGTCATACGATTTTTGAATCAAGTATGGGCAACACCGGACCTTGCCGCTAGTATATATATATATATATATATACACACACACACACAAAATACACATAAGAAATACTTTAATAAAAAAATTTTTGAAACATTCTGCAGTATCTCACTAACCTTTACAGATTTCAGCATCCATGTTTCTTACACTTATTTGAATATTATCTGTTACTTCATTATGCATAACATATATCCAATCGAAATAACCTACTGCATCTTACTAACTTTTACACACTTTAGCATTGAGAATGTTTGCCACACATATTTAAATATTATCAGTTACTTCATTACATGTCGCACATATCTAACCAAACAAAACATACCATTAATCTGCATCTCTTTACTTTTTATCATTTTTTTATTATTTCTATCTTGACTTTGATGAAGCTTTAATAAAGTGAAACATGGTAGAGTAAGATATATTTCCTACTTGTTCTTTATCCGATCATATATATATATATATATATATATATTAGAGGCAACAGGGTGTTTCATGCTAGACACAATCGAAAGAAAAGCAAGACTCATGGCATGACTATTGTGTCTAGCATGAAGAGTATATTTCTTAATATATATATATATGCACCTGCACATATTTGGGTCACTATTGTATGAAACTGAAAGGTTTTATGATGAAAAGGAAGAAAAATGTGCATGAATTATTTTACTTTTAATCAGAAGAAAACTAAGAATCTGAAATTTCAGTTGAAATCTGCTATAGCTGGATACGGTTCTTCTTTTAACCATAATCAGAAAATTGTACTTCTTTTTATTTGAGAATCTTCCATCCTTTGGGAAAACAAAATACCAACAGCAACATTCTGCAGTTCTGTTAAGAGTATTATTTAGTGAGAGAAAAGTTTAATTTTGAGTCTCCATAATGACCAATCAGAATCAAGGTTACATGACCATTTGACTGGCATAATTTGATATCTATACTGAAGAATTCCCTTTTACTCATAAATACACTTGGCAATTAAAATGTCAGCAAATCAGTTCTTATTGCTCAGATGCAGACATTCCATACTATCAGGTCATCCCATAAGTTCTGTTCGAATTTTGAATAAAGAAAACAAGTAACCAAATGTTGCATTTAATTACAGATTCAATCAACAATGTATTTTCCCTGATTATCTATGACTTCCATCTATTAACAAGCTTACTAATTCCATTACTGTAAAATTCTTTTGGCTTTGATTCGAAGAACTCACAAATGTCAGTTTTAAACTCTTCCTGTGTTACAAAAGCTGTTTCTTCCAAATGATTCTCTTAGCTATGAAACAAATGGTAGTCTGAAGGAGCAAGATCGGGAGAATAAGGTGGATGAGGAATTTTCTCCCAACCAAGTTCTTCGATCTTTTGTGACATGATTTTTGCTGTGTGGAGTTGCGCATTGTCCTGATGAAACATCACCGGTTTTTGATTCACTAGAGCAGGTCTTTTTTTCCTCATAGCTTGGTTCAAACGCTCTAATTGCTGACAGTATATTTGAGCATTAATTGTTGCATTAGGTGGTAGGAATTCAAAGTGGATTATTCCTTGACGATCCCACCAGATTGAAAAAAGAACTTTTTCCCCATGAAGTTCCCTTCTCGGCTGTGGCTGGGGTTTTTCCCCCTTTACCAAGTCACTGTCTATGATGCTTAACATTTCGATAAAAGATCCATTTTTCGTTGCCAGTCACAAGTCTATCCAAAAAAGGTAAAACTAGTTGGCGAGAATGGAGAGAAGAGCAGATGTCAACTCGGGATTTGAGGTTGTTTTCAGATAATTCATGAGGCACCCATTTTCCAAGTTTAGGAACTTTTCCAAGTTGTTGAAGATGACGATGAACAGTTGTATTGTTTGAGCTGAGAACCATTGCCAATTCCTTAACTGATAAAGTAGGATTTTCTTCAAGGGCTGCTTCAAGAAGCTTTTCATCAAACTCAACTGGACGTCTGGTTCGATCTTCTTCAAGGGTGAAATCTCCAACTGAATTTTGCAAACCATCTTCTGCAAGTTCTTTCATTCACACATTCCTCTCTATAAACTGAGTGAATGCTTCAGCTGTTGAGTTTCCTTTCTTGAACTCATAAAGCATTATGTGCCTCAAATGATTCTTGGGTACTTTTATGTTAGCAGGGTTTTAATCAAACAAAATTTAATTTTATTGTTCTCTGAAATAAAATTTGATCAGTTTAAATGCATCTAAACATAAAAATAATGTTCAGCTCCATTAGACATTATAAAATACTCTTTAAATTTCATTCGTTTTTAAAAAAGGTAAAATTCAGACAGAACTTATGGGATGACCTGATACTTAAAACAAAAGGCAGGAAAGGAAACTTCCATCAATATTAGAAAAAGTAATAGTAGCTACTAAACTTGAGGAATGTATCTTCCTGCAAAACTGTTTTAAGTGAAAGATTTTATAAATTGCAACCAAAAACAGCTCTGACTTCTTGGTCAATATGAGTTGCCCCCCTTTAATTAATGCCTCTTAATCATGTTTTCAAATTGATTTTGTGCAAGAACAATTGTGTTTTTTCACTTTTTGGTGCTGTCAGAACCAGCGCAAGGTAATTTTACATAGTCCTGTGAAGTTTTGTTGAAATCGGTTGAAAAATGTAGGAAATCCAATCCAATATATAAACGTACAGACACACACACACACACACACACACAACCTGGGTTTTATAATAAGTAAGATGTTCTTCTCTCTCTTTTAATACATTTAAATCTTGATTCTGCTAATATATAAAAATATAAAAACTGTTAGCATAAAACTTACATCTAGCAATTTCAACTGTAAAACAATGAGACCTAGCTGCCAATCTAGTACTGTGCTTAAATTTGCAAAGTTGAGGTACCAAAGAGGGAGGCTCATCAGAACAATTACCATGAAAATATTTATAGAAAAAACACGACAAGTTATGTTACAGCAGTGGGAAAATGATCGAATCTGGGATACCAGATCAGGACCAATAACATTGCATATTCTTTGTTTGATCAAGAATCTTGAAATACATAGCTCAAACACCCGACCAGATATGCAGCAATATTACACGCATGGATGAATGGTAGACTTAAAAAATTATATTTTATAACTAGTGTTGCTATTGGAAGCCATGACATATCCAGCTCTTATGTTAATTATAACACACAAAAATGATCTCTCTTGTTTAATCTTCTTGTTAGTATTGAGTAAGTAACTTGTTGGTGCCCCATGTAAGCAATTACTATATGGAAACTTCTGTCAAAAGTAAGTAATTTTGAATGCTATGCTCTCTGTCTTGAATTTGCATTTCTTCTCATAATTCTTCTTATAGCTCTTTAACTTAAATTTTTACATGGACATTAGGGTTCTGACTTTTTTAAAATAATTAATTTCCTGTATTATAATTCAATGAACTTTTGTTTAAAAATAACGAAGAAGGGTTTATTTTAAGTTTTTTTTTTTTTTAAATGTCACTCCTAACTCAAAATTTCTAAAATTACATATAAGTATAGTAGTACTATGACTTTCTGGAACCTTCTAGATCTTTATGAAATCTTCTAGAACTTGTTTTTGTTTATTTGTAAGCTTGTATGTTATGCTATAGCTATAAACTGTTAAGTGCATTAAAAATACATCAGTACTATCCAATTACATGACAAGCAAATTGACAAATAAAGCTTTGGAAATATTTTTAATTTTTTTTATCCTTATTGTGTCAATGGTAAAATCGAAATTTTGATTTGGTAGTAACTTTTTTCAAGAACTCACTTCCACTTTACGAAGGAGTTCCCAGTTCCTTTCCTCTTCTCAGGCTTAAGAGCTCAAACTCTGGTGTAGCATCTTGAGAGGCTGCTCTGATCAACAGTTACCTAATATTGGAGTTCTTGCAGTGTCATGTTACTAGAGAACTCTTTTTTAAATCTCCAGACCATTTGTACATATGTCTCTGTCTCTCTACTTAACTCAGTCAGCTATCTATTCTTTCATTACCATTCCCCTTCCTCTCAAGACTGTCATGTGCTTGACAGTATGTCTGATAATATAGACGAGGCCATCTCCCTATACATGCTTGCAAATGTATTTGTGTTTGGTGATTTTAATGCTAATCTTACCAGGTGGCTTAAACACTCTGTCATTGACCTCACTGACATCTAAACCCTTAACTTCTCAATCACTCATGCAAGTTGTTGACTTCCTCATGTGTTTCCCCAGTAACCCTAATGGAAATGCTTCTCTTCTCAGTCTTCTTTTTTTTTTTAACCTCTATCATTGACTTTTGTTGTACTATGCAGTTCTGCCCTCTTGGCAACTCTAATTATGTGGTAGTGTCTGTAAACATCTGCCCACACCAGCCAAGAACCTCCTACCAACAGAATATCTTTCTGTTATCAACATACAGACTCAGACTCATTTCATGATTTTCTTTGTGACATCCCTTGGTATGAAGAGTAAATGTCTATGCTTTATTTTGAAGTAAAAGTTATTTAATGAAAATAAACTTGTATTTAACAACTATATTCTATGGATCATTTGAGTTGAGTCTATTACAGGCTTTTGATAGTAAGTGAGAGACGCAACAAAAACCCGATTCAACAATTTGCTATTTTTATGTGGACCCCGGTAATGTTACATGGGCCCTAGTTGAGAACTACTGGTTTATATTATTACTGGTTTTCTTCTCTTGTTGATGGTTGATTATGCTTAGCAGCATATCAACCTCTATGGGTCATTTAATGCCTAAATCTAAATAATTTCAAGAATTTTATGGCTTCAACTAAATATATTTTTAAAGTTTAGTATGCTTACAACTACAGATAAAATATTGCTGGTCATTTTGCTTTCAAAATCTTTATTTAGCGACATATCAACTCCTTATGGGTCATTTAATTTCCAAAATTTATTGCTGGTATTTTTACTATAAAAAATGTCTTTTTATACTTTCATAGTATTTTGACCTAAGTTTGGGAGGTGGGACTCTAACAAATTTACATGGCCCCTCAAAATTTCCAATCTCCTGATCAGTGGCTTTAGCTGGATGTAGTTTATCATCGTACCTAGGACTAGTCTTCTCTTATATTTACTGTCCATTGTACACTATACAAAACTAAAACATTAATAAATTAATAATAAAACATTCATAAATAGCCTCATTAGATTTTCATATGGAGGCCACGCTCATTCAGAAATATCTAATCTTTAGGCTATATACAATCTCTTTCTAAGACCAATGATTAAAAATGGCTTTGAGTGAGTGAACTATTTTTTTTTTTAAAGCAATTCACCCCAAGCAAGGCAGGAGTGCCACTATCATGCAAGGGGGTTGCAGAGGATTGAGAACAAGAGTAAAGAGGTATGTTTGAGAAAAGGATACAGAGAAGAACAGAGAACAAGCTCAGGGTGTCAGATGTCGATTGACATTACACTTGAATATTTGAAGATTATAATCATCGTGAAAGCATTTAAGGGAAACGGAGTTCCACAGCTGGGAAGTGTCTGAGAAGAAGCTTTTTGAGTAGAAGAGACAGTTACATTTAACTGTTTTGACAGTGAAAGGGTGGGACCAACATGTCGGCCTGGTAACTTGCTTAAATTCATGTAGTCCGGGAACCAGCAAAAGTAGCTCGTCAGAACAGTTGCCATGAAAATACTTGTAGAAGAGACAGAGGAAAGCTATGGCACGTCTGTGGGAAAGCAAATGTAGACTAGATGCCAGATCAGGACCTATCATCTTGCATATTCATCTCTGGATTTTATCGAGGATTGAGTAGTACAGCGGGAGCACCAGACCATATATGACAGCAATATTCCATGCAAGGACGGATGGGTGATTTGTAGATTTTGAAGGATGGACTAAGATGAGAAAATTTTTCTGGAATGACACAGAGAACCAACTATCCTTGCGGTAGATGAAGCTATTGATTCAATGTATTTTTCCACCTCATGATGTCAGTGGACAGCGTGAGACCAAGCAGGCTTCCTCAAAGCTTGTTGACTGGTGCTCGAGAATCTCAAAGAATTGTACCAAATAAGAGAAACCACATCACTTGAAGACTTTCAACAGTAGCAGCAACTAAAATGAATAGAACTCAAATGGAAAATAATGATATAATCAAGACGTTGACATTCCACACTGCCTCAAAAAAAAGGTTGGGAAGAAAATTGCATACCAAAGTCATTCAGTCATTGAATGCCAAATGTTTCCTTATAAAGAAACAGCTAATATTACCATTACCATTTGCAAAGTCTTGTGTCCTGCCCACTTCCATTTTGTTTTGCTTAACATCTCTTAATTTTGTCTGTTCTCAAATCCATGTTTTATAATATCTCTTAGTTTGGTCTGTTCTCAAATCCATGTTTTATAATATCTCTTAGTTTGGTCTGTTCTCAAATCCATGTTTTATAATATCTCTTAGTTTGTTCTGTTCTCAAATCCATGTTTTATAATATCCCTTAGTTTGGTCTGTTCTCAAATCCATGTTTTATAATATCCCTTAATTTGTTCTGTTCTCAAATCCATGTTTTATAATATCTCTTAGTTTGGTCTGTTCTCAAATCCATGTTTTATAATATCTCTTAGTTTGGTCTGTTCTCAAATCCATGTTTTATAATATCTCTTAGTTTGGTCTGTTCTCAAATCCATGTTTTATAATATCTCTTAGTTTGGTCTGTTCTCAAATCCATGTTTTATAATATCTCTTAGTTTGGTCTGTTCTCAAATCCATGTTTTATAATATCTCTTAGTTTGGTCTGTTCTCAAATCCATGTTTTATAATATCTCTTAGTTTGGTCTGTTCTCAAATCCATGTTTTATAATATCTCTTAGTTTGGTCTGTTCTCAAATCCATGTTTTATAATATCTCTTAGTTTGGTCTGTTCTCAAATCCATGTTTTATAATATCTCTTAGTTTGGTCTGTTCTCAAATCCATGTTTTATAATATCTCTTAGTTTGGTCTGTTCTCAAATCCATGTTTTATAATATCTCTTAGTTTGGTCTGTTCTCAAATCCATGTTTTATAATATCTCTTAGTTTGGTCTGTTCTCAAATCCATGTTTTATAATATCCCTTAGTTTGTTCTGTTCTCAAATCCATGTTTTATAATATCTCTTAGTTTGGTCTGTTCTCAAATCCATGTTTTATAATATCTCTTAGTTTGGTCTGTTCTCAAATCCATGTTTTATAATATCTCTTAGTTTGGTCTGTTCTCAAATCCATGTTTTATAATATCTCTTAGTTTGGTCTGTTCTCAAATCCATGTTTTATAATATCTCTTAGTTTGGTCTGTTCTCAAATCCATGTTTTATAATATCTCTTAGTTTGGTCTGTTCTCAAATCCATGTTTTATAATATCTCTTAGTTTGGTCTGTTCTCAAATCCATGTTTTATAATATCTCTTAGTTTGGTCTGTTCTCAAATCCATGTTTTATAATATCTCTTAGTTCTCAAATATTTCATTCTTTCTGTCTCTTATTTTACTAGCATTAATTTTGCCATTGATTTTTCTTCTATCCTTTTTCTTTTTTAATTGTTTCACCCCAAACAAGGTGGGAATTCCACTAGTATGTGGGGGGGGGTGCTGGGAGTGAAAGTGAGAGGAAAGACTGAGTATAGGAATGACTGAGGAAAGGACAAAAGATGAACGGGATTCACAGAGATAGAAGATGGTGACTGACATTGCATTTAATTTTTTGAAGATTGTAGTTATCAGGGAAGCAAGTAAATGGAAGGAAGTTCCACAGTTGGGAAATGCAAGAAAACAAAATTTTGAAGTAGAAGTGGAAGTTGCATTTAGCTATTTCAACAGTAAGAGGGTGTGACCTAGATGCCCATCTAGTAGCATGCTGTACGTCATATAGTTGGGGCACTAGAGAAAAAAAGCTTGTCAGAGCAGTTGCTCAAAAAATATTTGTAAAAAAGGTATAGAGGGAAGCCATGTCACATTGGTGAGAAAGCTACTGAAGTTGAGATGCCAAGTCAAGATTGATTACATTACAGATCCTCCTTTGTATTTTGTCAAGAACCTCGAGATGAATAGCAACTGATTTTTTTAATTTCCATGTTTCACATCTATACATTAAAGTTAACATTATACATTCACCAGAATAGATAAGACAAGGAAATACATTTACCTTTAGTTAATTCATGCACCAAAATGTGGAGTGGGTAGCATAACCTTCTTTATGGGATTGAGAAAACCATCGACTTTCATGTACAGGTGGGAGAGAGCCCAGTAATGTATTTGATTGGAAGATTCGCCAGCAATCTATATAAGAAAGCCACAGAGTTGGCATTATTTTAATAATTTAAATCATAGTTCCTAACATGTTGTTAGATAGCTCATTACCTGGATCAACTGGGTGAAGGGGTATGATGTTGTGAGACCCAAAACCCCAAATGACCTTCAAGATTAAATCACTGATGATATGGCCAGGCACATTATCCCAATGTATTTCTAGATAGGGACATTATACATTTAAAGCATATTCATTAATATTTCTATTTTTACTAAACACTTCCTAACTATTCACCATATATCATTTTATTTCATTTTCATGAGCTTTCTCTTATTTTATTATTAAGTAGTTGTATTCCTGGACATCTTCCAGATCTTCATCTTCTATGCTCATGATCATTCACAGAATATTAAATTTAAATATAACTTTTATTTTGCTTCTGTTCATCTTTAAGCGCTACCTTGAGACTTACTCTATTCAGATCATTTAGTATTTCAGGTTATTCTGATAAGAGTACAGTTGCATCACCTAATTGCGGGTAATTTAAATATTTTTCATTTATGTTTTTTTTAATCTGTTTACCCCAATCAAGCCTATAAAGCTACTAGGATGCAAGAGATTACTTAAGGTGAAAGAATATGATAAAAACTACTAAATAATAAAAGAACAAGAATTATGTAGACAGACGATAATGATTGACATGCATTTAAATTTTTGAAAATTAAAGTTGATTTGGAAGCAAGAAACCAAAAGAAAGGTCCACTAGGGTGAAGTGCATGAGAAGAAATTCTTAGTATTAGTTACATTTAGTCATTTCAGCTGTAAAGTGATGGGGACTTGCTGACAATCTAGTACTGTGCTTAAATTCATAAAATCTAGGTACCATAGAGTAAAGGTCATCAGAACAATTACCATAAAAATATTCATAGAAAAGACACATTGAAGCTATGTTATGGCAGTTGAAAAAGTACTGAAGCTGAAATGCTAGATCAAGACCAATAACATTGCAGATTCTTGTTTGGATTTTATCAAGAATCTCTAAATATATAGCAGATGTGGAAGAAATATTTAAAGGAAGGACAAACGGTAGACTTGTAATTATGTAAGATAGATTCTGGCAAGGAAAATTGTCTAGTATGACACTGAACCAACTTTCTTAGTTGCAGACTTAGCAATTGATTCAATATACTATTTCCACTTTATGTCAGCTGAAAATTAAGGCTGTGGCTGCCAATAATGAATTCCATTAGCCCTTGTAATTCTCTCAGAAATGATCTTTACTGGATAAGTTGAATAAATCTGCTGAGAAGATGCATCCTTATCTATTTTTGTATATTAACTGAATTCATTTTCTATCCTTTTGCTAACAACCATGAATTCTATCTTTCTTGCAATTGATGTTTAATCCTTTTTTTCTCATTTTCCTTTACTACCATCTATAGGTGTTTTTGTAGTTTCCTTTCTACTGTGTCATTTGTATATCTTATGTTAAGATTGTGGCTGCCAATAATGAATCCTGGTAGGACTTCTGATTCACTCCGAATTGCATCACTGTATAGGTTGAATAAGTCTAGTGAGAAGACACATGGCAGTAAAAATAAAAGCCAAATAATAAATTAGTTTAATAGGAAACCAATGGACATGCAAATAATAAAATAATTTTCCAATATTTTGTTATCATTTTCTAATATATAAATGTTTACAGGGTACCATTACCATCTCTTTGAATATTATCTTCCCCAAACATATTTTGTTTTGGTTTTCCATTTCTTTTCTCAGTTGTTGCCAGAATGTTCAGTATCCAAAATATTAGGTTGGTGCAAAAATAATGACGTAATAATGTCGTTTTTTGACGTATTTTTTAACATCAAAAAAGCGACATTATTACGTCATTATTTTTGCACCAACCTAATAAATATCATATTGCCGACAAGTATCATTGCATGCCAAGGAGGGGAAAAAAAAAAAAAACCCAAAGCTCCTGTGAATGATGTTCTGCATACTTCTTTCTCTGTTTGACTGATAAATCCACATTTGATAGCTCACATCCCTGAGAGATTCTTTGCCCTGTCAATCTCGTTGTATAACCATTCACCTGCCAATTTCAGATTTTGATGGCAATGTGAATTAGCAACAGGATTGTTGGATTGTATAGATTATCTCAAAGAATTAAACCTGATCTTGTTGGGGAACTTGAGCGTAAAGCTTTTGGCAGTAAACGCTATATAATCCTGATGCAGTTATCAGTGAAATTCTGACCTGAAATTTTCACTGTATCATCTTATTCATAAGGAAAGAGTAAAAGAAATATTTGCTTTTTTTTTCATCATTTAGCCGTATAAACATTTTATTGTTTAGAAAGAAATGAGCAAATTGTTTAAACTCCTTTTTGTTTCTCTTCCTTCCCCAGCGACCCCCACCTTGAACCTTAAAACTTGCACTGATGTAGTCAATTAAAATGTTAACTAAAATGTATGGAAAGTTTTAAAAATTTTGGATCAGGTTCAAAATCCCCCACCCAGCATCAGCAGGTTCAGAATTTTCCCTCAAAAACAGCAAGCAGTGTTCAATGTAACACCAAATAAGTCTCATCAAAATAATTTCAAAGCTCTTTGGATAGATGTAACTAAAGCTTTTGATTCTATTGATCATCAAGTTTAGTGCTTTTCTTTCATCTGCACTGACTGTCCCGAGGATGACAATAAACTACATCCAACAACAAGACCTGATCAGGAGGTTTTGAGGAGTGTGGAACCACCTCTTAATTGCTGATGTTCCCAGATTCACCCTGACCTGGGTTGGTAGATATGTGTTAGGGTCCCAGCTATGGGTAAATAGTTAACCCCCCCACTCCAAACTGGGGTCAAAACAATATGACAGTGTAAAAATAGGTTTTAATACCAGTAATACTTTGGAAAAAAATTATTACCAGCAATAAATTTTTGAAAAAAAGTTATTACCAGCAATACATTTTTGGGAAAAAAAAGTATTATCAGCTATACATTTTGAAAAAAAATTACCAGCAATACATATTGAAAAAAAAAAATATTACTAGCAATAAAAATTTTGTTAGCATTAAATAACCCATTGAGGTTGATATACCGTAAAACAAACCAAACCAAACCAAACCAAACGAAACTTCATCTGTACTGGAGAATACAACATACATGTATACTAACTAAAATTTAGCTCAGTGTCATTCACACACTGATCCCCATTCAGCCCCTTGACTATCACTGACCCCTTGAAACTCCTCATCAACCCCCAGGAGGTTGCTTGAGCCCTGGTTAACAGCCTCTGATTTAAACAAAAAAAATTAATTTAGAAGAAAGCAATGCATAAGCCAACTAATTTGCTTGTGTAAAAGGGTTGAAGAGAAATGAATTATTACAAATGACAGGAAATTGTGGAGAGCTATGATCACCAGTGTTTTGAAACAGCTCTGCTCATAGAAGATTTGAAGACTGATTTTTAAAGACAAAAATTTGAATGGGTAATTCATTTTTTATTGCTTGAAGCAAAATTTTAATGTGAATGTTTTTGTAATGTCTCATTGATTATTTCCAGTGAATTAAACAGAAAATTTAAGTTTGTGTTCATTATTAATTCATTTTATCAATTTCTGGCCTTAAGAGCTGATTCGCTACCCCCAATTGGAAATTTGTAACTTATCCGATTTTTTCTTTTAGGAGAAAATTAGAAACTATCATCTTTGAAAATTAATTATTTCTTGAAATCTATTTATATGGTGTTATGATAATTTAAAAAAAAATATTCGTTAGAAAAATTTGCAATGTGGCAGACCTAAACCTTATAATCTTTTCTTCTAGATAATGTTCATCCTGTACAAGGCCCAAGAGCCACTCGAGGTAGATCTTTATAAAGTAAAATGCACAGTTATGTGGAGAAGATAACAGTTAACCCTAGACTTGAACAGGTTAAGATTGCAGTGATTAGGGAAGCATCCTCTTGGGAGTCAGTTGCACAAAGTAGCTGTTTGTAGGAAGAAGCTGTTTGAGTGGGACTCACAGCTCACCAATCTAGTACAAAGGTAATGAAGGGGGGTTGCTACAATGCATGTATCATGACGTGTCTTAGTCATGAAGGTAGTTAAAAAATTGGTGTCATATGAAAGAAACATCCTTTTGACCCTTTGTCTTATTGCAGTCATGTTTATCCCTGTTTGTTACATGTTATTTGTCCTGAGGAAGGCCTTGTCTGATTTTCACTTTAAGGTTTGCAAGTAAATTTCTGGTAAATCCTTTTGTAATCAGGACTGGCTTCAAGGCTTAACTATCATTAGCTATTTGTTCTTCATATATTTATTATATAACATCTGCTTTTAGTTGTTTTTCATCTGTCTTGATACATATTTCTTGTCCTTGGTTAAATCCTGAAGAGAAAGGATTGATAATCCAGTTAAGCTGCTTTTTTGTTGATGATTTTTTTTTTTTGCATTTTGATATTACCACTTTGTAAACCATTTTATTTTTACTGCTTTTTTCCTTATTCTTTGCACACAAATGTTTTAGTTTGTTTTGTTTTACAGCATATCAACACCTCAATGGGTTATTTAATTTAAGTTAATATTGCTGGTTATTTTATTTTTATTTTTTTTCAAAAATGTATTGCTGGTAATATTTTTTTCCTTCAAAAATCTATTTATGGTAATATCTTTTTTCCAAAATGTCTAGCTGGTAATAATGTATTACTGGTAATAATTTTCTTCAAAAATTTATTGCTGGTAATTATTTTTTTACAAACCTAATATTTCTGGTATTAAAACCTATTTTTACACTTACATAGTGTTTTGACCCCAGTTTGGTGGGAGGTTAACTATTTACCCATAGTTGGGTCCCTAACACGTTCTACCATTCCAGGTCAGGGTGGACCTGGGAATACCAGCAATTAAGAGGTGGTTCTACACTCCTCAAAACCTCCTGATCAGAGGCCTTGCTGTTGGACATAGTTTATTTTCATACCCAGGTTAGGGAACTTTTGATTGGTTTGGTTTGTTTTACAGCATATCAATCTGAATGGGTTATTTAATGCCAACAAGATTTTTATTGCTCCTAATATGTTTTTTCCAAACATGTATTGCTGGTAATAATTTTAATCATAGTCTTTTGTTTCTTCAAAAATTCATTGCTGCTAATAATTTTACAAAAATGTATTCCTGGTATTAAAACCTTTTTTTAAACTTTCATAGAGTTTTGAGCCTAGTTTGGGGGTTAACTATTTGCCCATAGCTAGGGCCCTAAGCAGTGCTACCACCCTGGGTCAGTATGGACTGGGGACAACAGCAGTTAAGAGGTGGTTCCACACTTCTCCGATCAGAGGCCTTGCTGCTGGATATAGTTTATCATCTTACCCAGGACACCATAGTGTTTGACCCTCTTTTCTTTTTTTTTTTTTTTGGTGAGGGTAAGTATTTGCCCATAGCCGGGGCTCTAGCGAGTGCTACCACCCCAGATCAGGCTGGACAATAGTAATTAAGAACTGTTTCGATGCTCCTGAAAATCTCCCGATCAGAAGCTTTGTTGTCGGATGTAGTTTATCATCTTACCCAAGATGTTTAATGTTTGTTTTAATTGCTTATCATTTAATGTCCGTTTTTAATCATTAATATCTTTTAATATCCATTTTAATAACTATTATTGTTGATGTCCATTTTAATCACTGTTAATGTTTTAAACCGAACCACTATTATTTAATGACTGTTTTACTTTTTTAAATCATTATTGTTCTTAATTGTGTTTAAATTGCTTGTTTTAATCACTGTTAAATGTCCCTTTTAATCATAATTAATATTTAATTTACATTAAATCGCTATTATTTGATGTCCATTTTCATTGCTGTAAATGTCCTTTTTAAGCGTTGTTATTTTAATGTCCGGATCCTATATGCAAGCCGCTAGTAGCTCACTGGCAGGCCTCAGATGGCAACATCAGTGCTCCTCTGATGGCAGCCACCTGTGGGCCTCTGATAACATTGTGGAGACAAACACACCAACGACCAGACAGCAGGTGACAGCAAACACCAGCCGCATACTACCCAGTGGTAGATTGGTGGCTTGCATGTAGGGTAATTGCTATTGTTTTTTAATGTGCATTTTAATCACTTATTTCTTTAATCGCTGTTTATTTAACATCCATTTTAATATCGCTGTTATTATTATTATTATTAAGTGTTCGTCTGAAGCACTATTAGTATTTAATTTTAATGTTCATTTTTAATCACCAATATCCATTTTAATCACTATTTTATAATGTCTGTGTTAACTTTTTAAAATTATATTTAAATTATTCATTTTAATTGCTATTATTATTTAATGTCTGTTTTAATTACAACTTTTAAATTTTCTACTCTTTTTAAAATAAATATGAAATCAAAGAATATTTTCCTGGGTCTCCAAGTGCTTTGAAATTTTCATTGACAGTCAAAATCGAATAAAAGTGAAAAAGAGTTTATTGCTGAAAACAAATAAAGAGGTTTCTTACAGTTCTGCCTGTAATTGGAGAAAAATGACTGTCTAGCTTAGTGAAGCCAATAATAGCCATTGCTTTTCTTGTTTGAAGTATAAAAGAATTGAGAATTATTCAGGATCCATCAATCATTTACAAAAAAAGAAAAGAAAAAGAAATAAAAATTTTTTTGCTAAAAGCAAAATATTCTAGTGTTTTCAAATTTAAAAAGTTTCCATAATCTAATTTAATAAAATAAAATATTTTCTTTTTAAACTCAATTTAGATTTAAGCTAACAACTTGATCTTATTATTTCGTTGCTTTGGGATGTTTTTATTTTTTTCTCTCTCTAATGTAAAATCTTTTATAAAATATTTATGCTTCATTTGTTGTTGTGGGTGGTGAAGGAGAGGATCATATGGACAAGTCATCTCATAGCTGATATGATTTAATTTTTCTGAAATAGACAAGCGAACTTGTTCATAAAATGATTAAAGTTAATACCACTTTGGATCAATATTGTCAAAGTGTTACTCTTTGTTTTTAAACTTGCCTGGATATGGATAGAAACTGAATTCAGTATACAAAAATAGAAAGGTCCATAAGAGAAGCATACGTCTTCTCAGCAGATTTATTCAACCTTTACAGTAAGGTGATTCTGAGAGAATTAGATGTCCTACCAGGATTCATTATTGGCAGCCACAATCTTAACAACTGATATGAAGATGATGCTGATGATAGCAGACATAAAAAGGAAACCACGAGAACTCCTACAGAAGGGAGTGAAAGAAAGCAAGAAGAAAAGACTAAGCCTAAGTGTCACACCAAAATTCAAAAGTGCATTAGAATAACGAAAGATGCCTTTCAGAAGCTAAGCAAATTACTTAGAGAAAAATTGATTGCAGACCCAGAAATGAAACCACAAAAACTACAGAAGGTAATAAAGGAAATCAAGAAGAAAGGACTAAACATCAATTGCAAGAAGATAGAATGCATAGTTGTTAACAGAAGTAACATCCCAACATGCAAATTACAAATTTGCAATACTAAAATCAAACAAATATAACAATTTAAATAATTGGTAACTTTTTTAACAGAGGTTGGAAAGTGCAACACTAGTATCTGAAGGCACAATGGGATAGTGAAAGATGCCTTCCAAAAGCTAAGCAAAGCATTAAGAAATAGAAAAATTTCATTAGAATCAAAGAAAACGGTACTGAATTGTTATTGACATTTTTTCTATATGGCATAGAATGCTGGACAGTCTCTGTATAATGGGATAGAGCTATGGAAGAAAGTTTTTTTTTTCTCCCATTTATATCTGTGATATAATAACACCATACTTCACAGACAGAACGGAGAGGTTGAAAGGAAATGGCATGACAAACATGCTTTGTTCTCACAGAGACTTTTATAATTCTACATTGTACCCAAAATTATATATATATATATATATATATATATACACACATACACACACACAAAAGTCTCACACAGAGAAATTATAACATATATCTACACAGCAAGCAAAGTGAAAAGAACAAAAATGAAGATTCTTCTGTGTTTCTGTAGAAGCCATGTTTAGGATTCCAGATTTAAATGGGCTGGATTAATCAACTATGTCCCAAGTGAGGACATTCCATGATCAGGAAACAGCAAGTCTTGGGTTTTCCTAAACTGAGCACTGCGAGCCAGATTTCTATATTTGGAAAAGATATATTCACAAAGGGAAATGGCACCATGGACCTGTAAACGGCAGCATTCAGTGGGGGAAGCAGATTTCACCTCAGCCTGGCTCCCTTGGCCCTGGCTAAAAAAAAAGTAGCCACTCCGTTTGGTTGCTATAAATTGAATGAAGGACTGACTACTTTCATCACTGTATAAGGTGATGTTATTAAGCGGTTGTCATGTGACTCTCTCGACAAAAGGGAGATAATTGCGTTTTGTATCCTTACATCCTCATAGATAAAGAAAAGGTTTGAAGCAACAGAAATGTGGTTCTATACATGATGCTGAGAATACCACAAGCTGAACTTGTGAGCAATGAAAATTTTGAGAGAAAATGGAAACAAAAAGAACACTTGTACTTAACATCAGGAAGAGGCTGTTGAAATTTCTAAGGCACACCATTGAAATTTGATATATACATGACTATGCAATTGCTGAATGGATGTTCTCCACCACAATATCCAGCAGATTAATCTGGCATCGGAGGATGTTCCGATGTTCTGCCAAGACTGTGAGAGCTGGAAGGACAACATGGCACTCGTGGATTTAAACATCTTCATGTGATTCACTACCAGCATCAGCTTTGGTTTTCACTTTGTTATCACAAGGCTATATTTTCCTTAATGGAAGACAATTTATCTGGGGTCAGATGTAAGTGACTATCAGCTCTTCTAGAAGATCATATTTTTTTCATTCTAGGCAATTACTATGTTCCTGCATTACTGAAAGAAATATACACTGATATGTATTCTTAAATGAAGGTATTTTTTTTAATCCCCCCCCCCCAAAAAAAAAGAAAGGCAATAAAGCCATTAAGATGTAAAAGTGTGAGAGAATATGAGCCTCATCTTGGGTATGATGATAAACTGCATCCAGCAGTAATGCCACTAACTGGGAGATTGGATGTTTTGAGGTGTGGGAAACTAGCTCTTAAATGCTTTTGTTCCCAGATCCATCCTGACCTCAGTTGGTAGAACCTGTTAGAGTCTCAGTTATGGGTAAATAGTGAACCCCCAAACAAAAATCAATACTATATTTTTTATAGTGAAATTACCAACAGTACATTTTATGAACAACAAAATATATATCTAAAAACATACCTTTATGCTGGAAGTATAAAATTATATACAACATATCTGTAATTAAAAGCATAAAAATATCTACATAATATTTAGATTCTGACATTAAATAACCCATAGAGATGTTGATATGCCACCAAATTAAATCAACCATCAAACAATCTACATGAAAGAACTCTTTCATGACATTAGTCCATATAATATCCTACAATTTCTTAAAGAAATAAAACTATCCCAAAATATAACTTCAACAAAACTACAACATAAAATATACATATCACTGCCTCTAGTAATTATGTCCACAAAAACATCTATATGCACAAATGATGAGTATCATCTACCATGTATTCAATTGTGAAAGTAAAATAAAATAAGTTTTTATTACTTGAAAGCTTCCAAGTTATATCTTGCTATGAAATCATCCATATAACTTAGGGTTACATAAAGCCATTCCAACTGTAAAATGATGAGACCTTACCGCTACTCTAGTACTGCACTTAAATTCATAAAGTCTAGGTACCAAAGAGGAAAATAATATTTATTTTGAAAATACAAAAATGTAGCACAAGGCCAAAAGTGGGTATAGCAGAAGGCTTGTTTTCAATCTGTCTTATCTTAAACATAGCTAGCCACAATCACTGACCCAAACATACCACAGTATTCCTTATACTAAAACAACACATTCTTACTTACCATTCTTACTACAGCCACCATAATACCTCAAAGTCTCTATGAAGAACTAACTAGTTTCCATATGTACAATTTGTCTGTGTGAAATGGAGAATATACATTAACAAAGAGGGAAGCTCATCAGAATAATTCCCATGAAAATATTTGTAGAAAAGACACAGAGAAGCTACATTACAGTGGTGGGAAAGTGATTGAAGGCGAGATGCCAGGTGAGGACCAATAACATTTCATATTCTTCTTTGGATTTTATTAAGAATTTCTAAATAGATAGAAGAAGCATGAGACCAGATGTAGCAGCAATATTCAATGTATGGACAAATGATAGACTTATAAATGTGTAAGAGGAGATTCTGGTGAGAAAAATTATCTTGGATAACAGGGAATCAAAGTTCCTAGCAACAAACCAAACAATTGATTCAATATAATCTTTCCAGTTTATGTCAGTGGAAAATATTGGCCCGAGAAGGTACAATAAGTTACTCTCCTGGAATATAAATAAGATGGAATAAAAGGTAATTTAAGTAATGTTTAATTTTATTTTTATGAATCAAAACAAAAGTTGCTCATAATATTAAACTCACTCTTTCTTACTTTTATTTTCATATTGTTTCATTCATCACATTCTTCAGGTGTATAATCATTAAGGAAAGAGAATGATTTGTTTTCTACAGCTTATCAACCCTTTGCAGGTAATTTAAAGCCAGAAAATATTTTTAGTTTGTAAGAATATATTTTGTGAGATACTAATGATTTAGTGATAAAATTCTTACAAATTAACCCATAGCTTGTGAGGAGAAGAGGTGGATTCATATCTAATCAGAAATTACAATATAGATATAAAGTGGGGGATAAATTCTAAATTACAATCAATATACAAACTGATCCCTCATTTTGTTGACATGCTAGTTTCTATATATTTATATTCCAGAGAATCTAAATAAATCTAAAAGACATGCCTGTATAGCTAATCCACATTTGATTGATTGATTCATTTTCTATGGCTTATCAACCCCTTGTAGATTATTTAAAGCCAGAAAATATTTTTAAATTGTAAGACTTGTTTTGGGGTTTGTTTTTTTTTAACAATAATGATTTAGAGATAAAAAATTTTACTAATTAACCCATAGCTTGGTGGGAGAAGAAGTGGATTCATGTCTTTTCCAAGGGTATTTGTGCCTAAGTAAATGTAAGAACCCAACTGGAATTAGAACTTTGCTTTTTGATTAGCAATTCCAAGCCATTATCAATTACATCACCTGCACATCCAAGCTTACAGCACTTAGTATTCTCAAGCAGTCACCCATCTAGGTTCAGTGTTGCTTAACTTTTGGTGATCGTAAGTAACCAGTGTTTCAATGTGATGTGGCTGTAAGGAAAGAAAGGAATCACTTTACTTCTGTCATTGTGAACAGAAACAAATGTCATATATATGCAAACAACAAGCTCATTCCCAGCTCTGTTAGTTGCACAATGCTCTTCATTTCTTGGTAACGCAAGTTCCAAATGATTTTATATTAAGACATCACGATGCTATCCAATTTTTTCTCTACTGGAAAAAACTGTAAAATGTACTAACAACAAAAGCAACACAGAAATTGATTTTATAGTCTAAACAGCAAACTTGGACCTTCGTATCTACAAAAAAAAAGAAGACTTTTCAAAAGGAAGGTTTTCCTCTTGATACTGGTATTATTTTAATTACTTACATGACCCAACAATGTTTATTGTTTTTAAAAGTGTTAACCGTTGTTTGATATGTGATAACAGTTACATTTCTAATTATTCTCAGGAATATTTAGTAAAATTAATTGTGCATCCAAATGCATTTATTTGTAGCTATTGTATAGTGTCATTTCTTACTTTTAACCCATTATTTAATATTGATTACATAGGGTATTTTGTATTTACACTATTTACACATTATTTGGACTGTTGTCCTCATCATTATTGTCATATTCACAATGTTTTGGTCATTGTACACTTTGGCCTTTTTCAGGTAAATTATGTTGGAATTTCAAACTGGACCCTTTAATTCATCTACTGGTGTAAATTATTCTAGTTCCACATGCCATGCTTTTTCTGGATATCTCAGTTTCAGGAAAATAATCTTTTCTTTATTAAATTTTCTTGAGTGCACAGGCCAGTAGACAAAATAAATATTGTTAAAAAAAAAAAAAAATGCATCGTCTATTCAAATATAAGTCTTCACTGAAAATAATGTTTGATGTAATAAAAAAAATATATTTGGGATTAAAAAAATAAATGAAAAATCCATTAGTTATATATATATATATATATATATATATATATATATATATATATATATATACACACACACACACAAACACTGCCAAAGATATATTTAATATTAAAAACTTCAAATATATATATATATATATATATATATATATATATATATAATATAATATATATATAGAGAGAGAGAGAGAAACCATGTGTGTATGTTAATAAAGAATCAAAATAATATGTAAAAATATCTACTCTTTGCCCGAAGAAGGTCGTGAAACCCAAAACACACATTGCAAAATTATGGAAAATAAAGCATAACATATATTTTTAAAAAAAAATCCGTATTACAACCAAAAATGTTTGTGGTTTCTCTCTTCATGTTAATATATACACTTTGCTCTTGTAATATATATATATTATAATTATTTTTTTAAAAATATGATTCCATCGCTACATAAGAGTTATCATGTTTCACAAATGGGAGCTAAAAACTTCAATTTAATTATAGAAATTAAATTGAATTAAAGTATCAAGCTCTGTTTCATCTTCAACCAAAATTTATGGAATAAGTAATCTTGAAATTTACAGAGCTTTATAAGCATATTCATTCGTAATATTAATTGTAATTTTTAAGCCCATGCTTTTAAATTCTTTATATAATCCCTTTCTAATTCTATTTGTTTTGAAGTTAGTTGAGTTAAAAAGTTAGTTGGGCTTAAAAATTACGGTTAGCACTAAATTAAAAAAAGTGAAATTCCTAGATATAACATTAGATTTAAATAAAAATACATACACACCTTATAAAAAACCCAACACCAATCTTTTATCTATATACCCTAAATCAAATCACCCCCCATCTATAATTAAACATATACCGTTATCTATCAGTAAAAGAATTAGCAAATGACAAGGTTTTCGATGAGCATATCAATTCCTATAACAAAGCTCTAAAAGAGAATGGCTACAAAAACCCAAAACTAACTTATATAAAAAATGAAAATGGAAACCATAGAAAAAACAGATGTAGAAAAATAATTTGGTTTACACCCCCATACAACCAAATGGTAAAAAACAAATTAGGACAAAAATTCTTCGCATTAATAGTCAAGCATTTTCCTAGTGGAAGTAAACTAAGTACTATTTTCAATAAAAACACACTAAAATTGAGTTACAGCTGTATGGAAAACTTTAAAAAAATTATTAAGAAACATAATGCTAATATCTTAAATAAACACTTATACCAAAACCAAAAAAATTTAGACAATGGAAAAATAAAAATAAAATCTGATGAAAATAAACAAAAATTATGTAACTGTAGAAACAAAATAAATGTCACACTGAATCATTAGTATACCAATGCAATATCTCTTCAATTGAAAATCCTGAAAACATAAAAATATATATAGGTTGCACTAGCCATGAGTTCAAAAAAAGATTTAGTCAACATCAAAGTTCATTTAGGCTAAATAAATATAAAAATCAAACATCTCTCTTGAAGTACTTCTGGCACCTAAAAGAATCAAATAAAACACCTATAGTAAAATGGAAATTAAGAAGAAAAGCTAGAATATGTAGGTCATTAAATGACCCATGTCCTTTGTGCATACATGAGAAACTATATATTACTAAGTTTATAAAAAACAAAAATTTACTGAATCAGAGAAATGAAATAGCTATTGTATGCCGTCATTGTCAAAAATTTTCCTTAAATAATATTTAAAAATAAAAATAAATTTAAAAAGTGCGACCTCATAATATACATACTTATATTTAATGGGAAAAAATAATTTTATATACTGTAAGTAATTCTATTACATTTACAAAAAAGAGTCTATTAAAATGACAGTGAAAATACATTAAAGTTATATTTAAAATTTTAGTTAAAACAAATTCTAACCTAAACATCTTGTAAAATTGTAGTTAAATAAAACGTATTCTAACCAAAACACCTCTCTCAAAGTACTACCGGCACTTAAAGGAATCCAATAAAACACCTACAGAAAAATGAAATTATGATGTAAAGCTATAAGATGTAGGCCATTGAATGTCCCATGTCCTTTGTACAGACATGTGAAATTATATATTACTAAGTATAAAAAAAAAATAAATAAAGTTTACTAAATCAGAGAAATGAATTAGCTATTTTTACCGTAATTGTCATAAATTTTACTTAAATAATATTTAAATATAAAAATTTTAACGAAGGTAATATATATACTTATGCTTGATATGGAAAAATAATTTTACTTACTATAAGTAAAAAAGAAATATAGTCTATTAAAACTAACAGTGAAAATATTTTAAAGTTGTATTTAAAATTGGATTTAAATAAAAAGAAATTCTAACCTAAACATCTTTTAAAATTGTAATTAAATAAAACGTATTCTAACTTATAGATCTCCCTCCAAGTATTACAAGCACTTAAAGGAATCCAATAAAACACCAACAGTAAAATGAATTTAATATGAAAAGCTAGAAGATGTAAGCCATTGAATGACCCATGTCCTTTGTACTTACATGAGAAACAAGATATTACTAGGTTTATATAAAAAATAAAAGTTTACTAAATCAGTGAAATCAATTAGCTATTTTTGGCATCATTGTCATAAAGTTTACTTAAATAATATTTAAATATATAAAAAAAAAAAAATTGTTACCTAATAATATACATACTTAGAGTTGATGTGAAAATAACTCTACATACTATAAGGGATTCTAATACATTTACTTGTTCTTAAAAGAAATATAGAATATTAAAAATTAAAAGTGAAAATATTTTTCAAATTGTAGTTGAATAAAATGTATTCTAACCTGAACACCCCACCCAAAAAAATCTTTAAATATACAAATAGAAAAAATGCCGTAAGAATTTTTGCCGTTAACAATAAAATTTTTAAAAATCCAGACGACATGCATTTAACAGATGTCAGATTTCATTGAAGAATACATCCCTACCCCCCTACCAAAACACAACTGATACATCAAAATACAGACATAATGAACATGCAAACACCCCTCTGGTTGAAATGATCCTTGGAAACGTAAATTATGATTTTTGCTGTTTTTAAAACCCAGTAATATTAAAAGTTACTCCAAAATTCGCTTGAGGATGAAATGGAACTAATGTCTTAAATTTAATTACAAAATTAAATTCAGACCTTCCATTTTTGAAACATGGTTAGAACTGTGTAGCGGGAAAACCATATTTTAAATCAATTAATTTATAATATTAATGCTCTGTAAATTTACATTGAGCACTATTTTGTAAAAATAAAAATATCTATAAGAACACCGGATTATATATCTTACTGTTCTTTCTTTTTATATATATATATATATATATATATATATATATATATATATATAAGAGAGAGAGAGAGGAAGCAAGCATGTGTGTATGTTAATGAAGAATCAATATATATACACACACTGCTGATGGCACATTTAATATTAAAACTTCAAAAATATATGTATATATATATATACACACACACACTGCCGATGACCACATTTAATATTAAAAACTTGAAATATATATAATATATATATATACTATATATATATACACAGAGAGAGAGAGACAAAGCATGTGTGTATGTTAATGAAGAAACAAGGTGACATCACTAGTTCATCTGTTGGACATTCTTTCAAAAATGGGACTGTGTTCCAAGCTTAGCCAATATAAGTAAAAATGTTATTTACTCCCAGGAATTATGAAAAATTGCCTACCAAGATATGAAAAGAAACAAGGAAGGTCAGATAAGTAATGTTTCCTTATCCAAAAGTCCCCTATACTTTACATCCAAACTATAGTTATAGAATAACAATTCATGGAAATGCATTTTTTTTTTACCTCAGTTTTCTGTTGTCATAAATTTTAGATAAAAAAACAATGCAATACAAAACAAGTTTCATTTTATCTTTAATGAAAATAATGATGTCTGCAAATAAAAACTAAACAAAGAAATGGTAAACAAACTTTACAGACTTGAACACTTGGGAGATTCAGTTTTAACTCCATTGTTTTTATTCAAACTAATTCAGAAAAAAGCAAATTGGCATAAAAACCAATTTCTATCATAAATAAAATTGAAATGAAAGACAGCCATGTTGTCTCTTCTGGACCTTCATCTTTAATTAAAGATTATTAACCATAATTATAACATTCACAAGATGACATTTTTTGCTCCTTCAGCATAAATACATTCTATTAATATGCCAAGAATATGTGTACAGATATATATATATATATATATATATATATATATATATATACACACAAACACAATATGAATAAAGACAAAAGGAAAACTTATCTTAACCAGGGCACTTCATCCTCTGAGAGATGTTATCAAGGCAAATGCAAGGATTTTATTTTGTAATAAGTATTTATATACAAGAGTAAAAATGTTATTGGTTTTTCAAAAGAGAATGCCACACTTATTAAAAGAGAAACAGAAAATTCTTGAGATTGCTGCTATTGAATCTTATGAAAATATAAATCTGTGCTCCAGATTTTTTCAAATATCTCCATTGCTGAAAGAATTACTGTATTCCCAATGCAACATGCATGATTATAAAAAGATTAAAAAAATCAAAACAAAAATATTAAATTCATAACCTCATGTTATTTAAGATATATAACATAGAAATTAATTGACAAGTAAAATAATTAAAATACTAATTTGCATTAAAAAATGCTAAGGACATCATTTACTCAGTTCCATTTATTAGACATTGAATTGTGTCACTTGACATCATCCATAGCTTACCTAAACATTTCCTATCCTGGGTAAGACGTTAAACTACATCCGTGTCCTGGGTAAGATGATAAACTACACCCAACAGCAAGGCCTCTGATGAGGAGGTTTTGAGGAGCGTGGAACCACCTCTTAATTGCTGGTGTTCTCAGGTCCACCCTGAGCTGGGGTGGTAGCACCTGTTAGGGTCCCAGTTATGGGCAAATAGTTAACTATTACCAGCAATATGTTTATATTATGTTTATGTGTGTGTGTGTGTGTTCTGTTCATCAGGTCCTTTATAAAATGAATAACTATAATATACTTTCAGATAAGCAATATTTGATAATGGGAAGGTACTGAAGAGTTAATGGCTAAACCAAAAAGGGATTTTTAAAAATCAGATGTTTGGTCATTTGGTCGGATCTTGAAAAGGGAGTTAAGTAAGAACTTTTCAGCACCCCCTCTTAACTATTGCTAATCAGATATTGATTACCTACAAGTACATTTTTGTGGGTTATTACTTTGTGTGTGAGAAGCTTTTCTCATTCATTCAAACTATGTTCTGAAGTTTATGATTTTGATAAGGGAAATAATTTTTAGAAAGGTCAGATATTTTTAACACCAGCCAAATCAGACAGCCAATATCTGCAGGGACCAATACTCTAGGAGTAGTGCTATGTCCACAGATGTTCATCTGGCAACATCTTGTGGCATTTAAGAAATGCTGAAATGCATATCAGGCATTAGTTGTTGTTTCAAATTTGTAGTATACCTAATACCAAAAACATTAGAGTGGATACTATGGGTGTTATTTGTTTTAATCACTTCACCCCAAGCAAGGCAATAAAGCCACTAAGCTGTGAGGGGGGTTACTGAGTGTGAAAGAATAAGAGAAAAAGAAAACTTTAATAAAGAGAGCAATAAAATAACAGGAATTAAGTCAGAAGATAACTGACATTTGCATTTAAATTTTTAAAGTTCAAAGTTGACTAGAAAGCAAGAATACAGAAAAGAGTTCCACAAGTGAGAAGTGTGAGAGGAGAAACTGTTAGCATAAAACTTACAGTTACATCTCGCATTTTCAACTGTAAAAAGATGTGACCTAGCTGCCAATCTAGTGCTGCACTTAAATTCATAATATCTAGGCACCAAAGAGGAAAGTTCATCAGTACAATTTATATAAAATTATTTATATAAAAGGCACAGGGAATCTATTCTATGGTGATGGGAAAGTGACTGAAGCTAAAATGCCAGATCAGGACTGATAACATTGCAGATTCTTTGTATTTTATCAGGAATTTCTAAATACATAGCAGAAGCACTAGACCAGATGTTTTTTTGTTTTTTTTATTATAGTTTATACTTCCTGAATTTAAGCATTCAACTAGGCTGGCATCTCGCTCTCACCCTGTTGAAACTGTTAAATATAGCCATCTCTTCTACTCCGATAGCTTCATATCTCGCACTTCTTGTCTGTGGGACTCCCTCCCCTTGTTTTCCTGATAGCTATAATTTCCAACTATTCAAATGTAATGTCAGTTGACGTCTCCAGATGCCTTGATTGCTCCTCTTTGCTCTCGCTCCACCTCTCCATAACCCCTTGATTGCTAGTGGCTTCCCACCTTGCTTGGGGTGAAATGCTCTAAAAAAAAAATATTATGAATTTACAGTAAGAAAATAAATGGTTTCTATTTTTGTCGTACCAATGCAATTGATATTAGAATTTTCATTCTTTTTGCAAATAACACGCTCCTGCATGATGGGAAATACAATTGATTTTTATGTCTTTGTTTACATATTTTGTCTGGATTGTTATATTGAAAAACATTGTAGGTAACTATATGAAATATTTCAGCTGTAATTTCTTTGCAGATTTCTTGTATAACAAAGTCTATTTAAACATACAAAAATGATTATTTGAATTGGTTATCTGAAGAGATTTTTCATCATAAGAGAATATTTGCTGGAAGCTATTTGTTTTATATTATTTAATAAGTGATATAAAACAAATAGTTTAGACTTTTGTCAGCTTTTTTCTGCAAAATACTTTAAATCTATTATTACAAATGTGCAAGGGAACATTCCCAATGAATGCTTTTCTCACAAGTATTAAGATACGCTACATCAAAATGAACAAAATTTAGTTAAAATATACAAAGAAAAAACAATTTTAATTTGAGTAGTTAAAGGCATCTAAAACAAAGATATGTCTTCTCACCAGACTTATTCACCATCCTGGCTATGACAATAAATTACATCCACATCCTGGGTAAGATGATAAACTACGTCTAACAGCAAAACCTCTGATCAGGAGGTTTTGAGGAGCATAGAACTACCTCTTAATTGCTGGTGTTCCCAGTCCTACTGTGAACCAGGGTGGTAGCACAAGTTAGGGTCCTAGCTATGGGAAAATAGTTAACACCCAAACTGGGGTCAAAACACTATGAAAGTGTAAAAACAGGATTTTATACCAGAAATATTTTGTAAAAAATATATTACCAGCAATAAAAAATGTCAACATTAAATAATCCATTGAGGCTGATATGCCATAAAATAAAACAAACCAAACCAGACTTCTTCAACCTATAGAGCGAGGCGATTCTTAGAGAACCAGAAATCCTAGCAGGATTCATTACTGGCAGCTGCAGTCTTAACAAAATAAGGTATGCAGATGATACAGTGTTGATAGCCGACACAGAAAGAAAGCTGCAGAAGGTAGTGAAAGAAAACAAGGAGAAAGGATTAAACATCAACTGCAAGAAGATAGACTGAATTATTCTAATGGTTATTTTGATGGGCGCTAATGGTTTATAATTATTCTAGAGGCTATTGAATGGGAAAAAATAATGGTTCTGAATGCAGTTTTTTTTTTTTTTTTTTTTTTTTTTTTTTTTGTGCGTGTATATATATATATATATATATATATATATATATATATATATATATACACTAATTCCTTGTAGTGAGACTGTGTATGTATGGAGAGGGAATATACATGCATATACACGCATGCTGACAAAAACACAAAAATGGAAATAGATCTAAGAACACAAAGGGGTCATTGAAAGATAAGAATGTCGATAACTACTTCATCATTTCTTGGACCAATCTTAATTGTTTTATAACCCTTCACACAGAACTTTTCACTGCCAGTTCAAGAAAGACATTTGGGTGACTTACACACAAAAAAGAGAATATCTCATATCAAAAAACATAAAGGAGAAAAAATTAAAAAATTAATTATTTTTAATATGTGGAAATCTTCACCCTTTGCCTGATGACAGTCATGAGACCAGAAACCCGTGTAGCAAAATTATGAAAAATAAAGCATAATATATATTTAAAAACATCCACATTACTACCAAAAACGTTTGCGGATTCACTCTTCTTTTTAATATACACACTTTTCTCTTGTTAGAACTACTATAATCTTTTCCTTTTATATATATATATATATATATATTTGTGTATTTAGGTAGAATATTCTGATTGAATAAATTACTGCTTATTTTTATCATAATCCTTTCATATTCACAAATATTTTTCTATATATTACAATTATTCTTATCTTATTTAATTGTAATATATGGAAAAATATTCATGAATATGAAAGAAAAGAGAGTTCTTAGAATGGGGGACAATTATAAGATATAATTATTATGGTGTAAAAATATATATTTTATATATTTTATTTCAAATGTATAACTAATTCTAATTTCTATATTTTTACACAATATTAATTTATATTTTATAATTGTCCCCTATTCTAAGAACTCTCTTTCCTTTTATCACTTACACCTCTTTATGTATATATTTTAGGGTTATTTTTAAATATGACTTTGTATTTTTGTGTTTTTTTTTATTTAACTTAGCTTTTAAAGTTATTTTTTAAATGTATAATTTATTTTATCTCATTATATGTTTATTTTTAAATATTTTTTATTCTTTAATATAACCATTTTTTTTATTAATTAAAATTTTTACAAGATCTTACTTAATTTTAATATTAATTATCTAAATATAACTTATTTTGAATTTTTATTAAATATATTTTACTTTTAAGTATAATTGATCTTTGGAAGAGTATTTTTAAGTAAGAACTTGTATTTTAAAACTTAACCTTATCTATATAATTTTAAAAAAATCCTCTTTCTTCCTCTCTTAGTTTCAAATTAAAACTTCATTCTTCATATAACCCCAATTTAATGTCATAAGGTTGATATCTGGGTTTAATTTTATAAAACCACTTCCCTTTAAGGCTAATTGCTTCCACCCTCCCTTGACCACTGGCTCATGCCTTTTGTTTGAAATGGATAAATTCTGTATTAATTTTTCAACAACTATCACACTTAAATTTCTAATTTTGACACAAACTCAGTCTATATACCAGGGTTGAATAAGACTGACAAAGTTTTCGGCAGTTGAAATAGGTCTATACCCCATATGAAGTAATTTTTGATTTTATGGTTTACTACTATAGATATATATATAGTCATCCACAGATATACTGTTTCACTGTATCACAGATCATCAGTGTGGTTAGACATCTGGTTGCCTCTAGCTAGGATTGAAACCTGGCTGAATTGGCATCAGTCAGAGATTCTACCCCTAAGCATGGCAAGGATGAAGGTGGATTTAAGCATATTTATTTTTAGATAAACACATAGTAACTGAGAGAACTCAATTCGCTTTACTGAAGACTCTTGCATTATTAGCAGTATATATATATATATATATATATAATAATCCAAGATGCAAAATTCCACATGAAGATCCACCTTCTTAATATTAAAGGCACACACATTCCAGTATATACAGAAAATGCTATTTATTGATTAGATGTCAATAATTTTTAACTTCTAAGCACTATCAAGTATCTACTGTTGCAGATACGATGGACATTAAATCATAAAATATTTGGCCGACTGATGAATCACCACATCAATTAACCAGCATGCCTGGATTGGTTAGAATGCTACTTTATTTATGAATACCATATTAACATCATCTTTCATACTTAAAGGGTACATTGGTAGAACAGGAGAAAATTATTCTAATATTCTGAATAAAATTTGACCTCAAGGAAATTAGTGTCAATTTAGAATCTTAATGCCTCAACTAAATCACAAACATCTGTAATCTCTTTTGTTATTCTTGCAAGAATAACAGCAAGGAATACTAATTGCAGACTGTATATCTTTAGTAATATAAATAGACTTTTTAGGGTAATGATCAAAAGTCATCTTTTGGAAGAGGTATCATAAAAAATTTATAGCTTATCCAAAGTACTTATTTTCTTTGACTGTACATAATCTATAGACAATATAGATAACAAAAGAATAATAGCCAATTCCGGTTCCTAATTTTGTTCTGCCAGTCTTTGTAAGGTGTTTGATTCTTTAAAATACAAACAAAAAGTGTTATTAACATGGTGTTCTTTACTTCAGGCCAAGTCATGGCACAACTGAAGGCAAGAAACAATGTCCTATTTCAAATCTCATCATTTCACTGGGAACAACAATTTTTAGATTAGGTTTTTGTTTGTCGTAGTTATTTCTTGTAATCAACTTAAGAAAATTTTGCTTTTTTACACTTATAAGATATACAGCCATATCATGTTGAAACACCAGTTCTTATAGAGTCACTAGTTAAACAGTATGAAGCCTGGTCCTTACCGAGATGGGTGACTGCTTGGAAATATCAAATGCTGTAATCTTGGATATGTGGTTGGTTTAATGGATAATGGCTCAGAATTCAAGATCAGACCGCTAACTTCCAATTCCAGTTTACTTATATATAAATGCAAATGCCCTTGGCAAAATTATGAATCCACTTATTCTCCTTCAGATGTAGATTAATTAGTAGCATTTGTATCAGTAAATTGTTATCTGCCCCCAAGTTCTTACAATTTAAAAATATTTTGTAGCTTTAAATAACCTGCAAAAGGTTGATAAGCCATAAAAACAGTTTATTTATTTTATTTTCTTCAGACTTGCTATATTTTAATGTTTTTGCTGCAAAAATATTTTTTTTTATAATCTTTTCACCCCAAGCAAGGCAACAAAGTGACTAACATGCAGGGGTTTACTGAGTGTAAGTAAAACATTATTAAGGACCAAAAACAATGAAAAAACAGAAATTAAGAAGACAAAATAACATTTGGCATTGTATTTGAAATTTTGAAGAGCAGACTTGACTGGAAAGCAAAAAGCCAGAAGACAGTTCCACAAGCAAGAAGTGTGAAAAAAGAAACTGTTAGCATAGAACTTATGGTCATTTCAACTGTAAAATGCTTAGATCTTGCCACCAATCTTGTAATGCGCTTAATTCATAAACTCTAAGTATCATAGAGGAAAGTTCATTAGAACATTTACCATGAAAGGGTTTATAGAAAAGGCACAGGGAAGATACATTACAGTGGTGGGAAAGTGACTGAAGCTGAGATGCCAGGTCTAAACCAATAATATTGCAAATCCTTCTTTGGATTTTATCAAGTATCTCTAGGAAAGTTAATTTAACATTTTTCACTTAGTTGATATTCTTTTCTATGAAATTTTTATTCATAAAAGCAAATGAATTAATGATGATGTTCATTTTTGCATAATCTGTTTTTGTTTCTAAAAAATGGAAAAAAATTATGTTGAATTTGTAGCAGACTTTACCATATTGAAATGTAAGATTTTAATTTTATTTGATTTAAATAAATAATTTGTTTGATTTTTTTTTTTTATCTTCTTTCAAATGCTATAGTGTCTTTCCCCCAAAAAGTCAATTTTAATAATATTTTGTTTTGTTTAATTTAACACCTCTAAAATGAAACAAAAAAGAATAATAATTTAGTTTTTAGAGAAATTTAAAGTGAATTAATAAAACAAGTGTTGAAACTAGTTAATATGCACTTTGCTCAAATCATGGCTCTCCACAACTTCCTGTCTTTTGTAGCACTAAGGTTTGTTTTTTTGCTGTCACTCCTGATCCTTGTTCATCCAGGTGTTTACACAAGCTCATTAGGTTATTTGCTGCCTTCCAATTCAGCTTTTATGTGCCCTGTCCTATAATGATCATGGCTCTCCACAACTTCCTATCCTTTGTTGTTCTTAGCAATGTTTGTTCACTAATTATCCCTCCCAATCACAAGTGGCTTAGGTAGTTTACTCCTTTTGTCTCTCTTGCCTTCAATATGTCCTGTGAGTGTCAAATTCATCAAGCTGCCTTTCCTCATTATGTTCCATAGAAAGTTCAACTGTTTCTTTTTGATTCTAAGTAAAATGTCTTTATATTTTCATTTTCCATAAAACTTCACCAGTGATCACATGTTCAGTTCATGATCAGCATCTTTCTGTAGAACCACACTGTCTCAAGTCTATTCTTCATCATCCAACATTCATTGCCATATATGAGGACCAATATTACAGTTCAGTACTCTTTTCTTTGTTTCTAAAGAAAATTTTCCTTTTTCTTAATATTTTGCTTAGGTTTTGGAAGGCAACTTTTGCTATTCCAGTGCACCTTCAGATCTTACTATCCCATTTTCAGTTTTCTGTCAAAACACTTTCTAGATGTTTAAATTTTTGTACTTGTTCGATTTTGGAATTCATAATTTGCATCTTTGGCTCTTACATTTTGCTGACAACCAAACAACACATTAGCAATTTATAATTTCACTGTATTAAGTCCCTGTGCTTAAAGAGTGAAGCTGTCATTTTTTTTTTTTTTTTTTTTTTTTTTTTTGTAAAACTGATTTTTAAAATGTCTAGATTTCACAACGATTGCTAATCCTCATCATGCCTTGTCCCAGATGTTTTGAAATTTTAAAGTCTGGCAATATTCATATTCCATTGTCTGTAATCCAGAGAATTGGCAACACACATTTCAAGTGACAGGTTCTTTTATATGGAAAGCAAATTCTGGAAGAATGACAACTGGAAATGAGATTGTAAGAATAATACTTTCTCTATTTTGAGTGAGAGGGAGGGAATATTGCCTTAATCTTTTGAGAATATCACTGAAAGAACAATCATTTTCTCATTTCCACTTGTAATTCTTGTAGACTGGACCAAAATATTACCTCTTCTACTTATTATCTTCTCAGTCATGTTGGTTGATTATTTAAATTCTCAAGAACAAAACAAAATGTATAAAATAACTTTCATTATGTGTTTAGGCTTTGTTACAATTCCAATCATCACTTTTTAAAACAATAAACATTGCTGAGGAGTGAAGGTAGTTAAAATAATAGTGGTGTCAAGGGAAAAACAATCCTTTTGACACTCTGTTTTTTGATGGACACAAAAGTCTAGGTTTGCCCTAAATTCTAAAACAGCAACCAGATAACACAAATTGTAAATGATCCCAGATTAGCTGATAAGGGATGATTATCAAGTTTAGTTTTCTATAACAAAAAGCCTAATGGGCAAAATGACAATAGAATGATTGTGTTGCACCAAATTCCTTCAGGGGGAGAGAATCCTCCTGTATTAAAAATTAGCAAGGAAAAATATTGAAATATAGGGACATGGACAACAACTCAGTGAACTTTTCTTCATGTTCCAGGAAACACATCTGTTCAAATTAATAGGGTGCATATTCCTGCCAAAAGATGCCACAGACATCATAGAAGACTATTGCAATGATTTATCTGGTTTTCAATATTATGCTAATGGTATGCATGTTAAGGTAATGGTATTCATATGAATGATAGAAACCAATGATGTCCATCAGAATATTTCCCAAACTAACAAAATGCCTCTACCAGTTTTCCCCAAAGGGCATCCTAATTTCAATGTTTCTCTGAGAGAATGTATCACCAGTATACTACCATCCATTTTATTTATGAGAAAGCAAGATTCATTGAACCAGGCAATATTCTATTGATCCAAAAAGTGGATGTGTAATGGATAGCAGTTTGGAATCAGAAATCAGCCAACTGAGTTCAAATCCCAGTTAGATTTGTTTAATTCACTTACACACAAATACACTTGCAAAAGGTATGAATCAACCTCTCGAGTAGCCATCAGGTTCATCCAATATTGCTCTAGATTTATCATCAAAAATTACTCTTCAGATATTATTCTACATATTCTACTTATTGTTGGATGTGCAGGTGGTGTAATGGATAGTGGCTCGGAATGAGAAGTCAGAGTGCTGAGTTCAAATTCCAGTCAGGTTTGTTATATTCACTTATGTGCAAATACCCTTGAAAAAATTATGATTCCATTTTCTCTCCCATCTATAAATTAAATAGTACGACTTGTATATGGAAAAATGTTCGTATAAAATTGGCACAGAAATCCATAAATTCAAAAAGCATTTTATTTTACCAATAATAATTTACAATGCTGTTTTTTTCAACCAAAGATTTTTTTTTACAAAGAGAACCATATCTGAAGACAAATTATGTAGCAGACTGAGTTAAATCTCTGTCACTTTATAGTCACCATGATATTTTATGGTCTGAGTGTATTCTCCACATTGATGAGTTATGCTTTAAACTGTTTAGTGATGTTCCATAATGCTTTCTCTGAAGGTCAGGTGAAAGATTCAACCCAGAATGCCTGTCTATCACTGAATCATGGCAAAGGTAGAATTATGGTTTATGGGTATCTGCAGCTGGCATTAGAGAGTTGGAACAATGCCAGAATCCATTAATGCAAATGAGTACCAAAATATATTACAAGAAAAGTTACTTCCAAGCTTGGTGTAGTTGTTCAACGGAAATAAAAGGCAAGAGACTGACATCTTCCAATGAGATAATGCTCTAGCAAACATGGCATAAACAACGCAATCATAATTTGTGCACTTGGCTTTGTTCATGATGTTTTGGCCTAGTCAATTGTCAGATCTTAATTCTGTAGAGAATATATGGTTGCATATTAAAGCCAAACTGGTTGGGAGAAAATATGGTAACACTGACCAAATGTGGAAAGCATTTACAAATGGAACATCATTGTTAAGCACAGTCAACAACAATTGAAAAACTTGTCCAAATGGTTCAAAACAATGGAAAAACTAATCCATACAAAAACATACTCTATACACAAATACAGTATACACCACTGTATAATATTGTCATGTATTTCATCTGTATTTGTTAGAATAAAAGAGTAATTGCAAAAGATTTGATTACAGAAGCTTGTCTTTCTTTTTTTTTTTTTTTAAATCATTTCACATCATGCAAGGTAATAATGCCACTAAGGGCCTGCAGAGAGCAAAAAAAAAAGGAGAAGAGTTTAGTACAGAGTAAGGATGATAAAATAATAGGATTCAGAAAGACGATGGCAATCGATGTCACATTTAAGCTTTTGAAGATTGTAGTTGGCAGGGAAGCAAGAAATCAGAAAGGATTTCCATAGTGCAAGAAATTAAACTATTAGAATAGAACTTATGGTTACATCTAGTTATTTCAACATTAAAATGATGAGAACTAGTTGCCAATCTAGTCTTCTTCTTTTATGTGCCATATCTTTTCACGATTAGACGATCATGGCCCTCCACCACTTCCTGTCCCTTGTAGCACTTAATAAGTTTTTTCTCCTAAATTCTGTTCTACCATCCATTTGCTCAAGCTCATCAAGCATCTTACGTGCTGCTTTCCTCTATTCCTTTTTCCCTGTAAGTATCAGAATTTTCAAGCACTCCTTTCTCATTACATGCTCCAGAAATTTTAACTACCTCTTCCTGAGTTTCCTTTTTGTTTCCATTCTCTCCAAAATCTTGTTGCTCACATGTTCTGTCCATGGCATCCTGCACATAAGCATCTCATAGTACGCTTAAATTCATGCAGTCGAGGTATCAAGGAGGAGAGCTAATTAGAAAAAACTGACATGAAAATATTTATAGAAAATATAACTGATGAGAAAGTAGCCGAAGTTGAGATGCCAGGTCAGGACCAATAACATTGCAAACCCTTTAGATTTTATCAAGTATCTTGAGACATATAACAGGAGCATTGAATTACATGTGACAGCTACATTCAATACATGGATGAATGGTACATTTATAAATGTGCAAGATAGATTGTAACAAGAAAAATTGTTTTATTTTTAGCAGAGTATACATATATACATGAGAATGTGTGTTTTGTATTGTGGCCAGAAAGTATTAGAAGGATTTAGTTTTAACTCATATTATTCTGTTATATACCATGTATGGTTTCACGAATCCAGAACTGAACTGGTTGTGTGGTGCTTATGTTTCATTGTAATGAGTACATATTAACAGGGGTCGGAAAAAGGGAAAAAATCACCACCTATTGACAAGAAATGGAGCAGCCATGATTTATTGATGTGAGAAATGAATGGTAGCACTCCTGACAAGTATGGGCTCATAGAATGATTACCACGGCACAAATTGCAAATAGCTTTAATCAAGATGAAAGAAAAAAAGGGGGCATAATACACACAACATTGATCCTTGTGCATTTGACTGTGTAACCATAAGCCAGTCAGAGTATCCATTCAAATCAATAGCCATTGCTGAAAGTAACTTTAATGGACATACAAGCAACAGAATAAGATGTAGCATTAATAGATTTTATTATTTTTTTTATGGCTTATCAATCTTTTGTGGGTTAATCAAAGCTGAAACATTTTTGGAAAATTTTTGAATTATAAGAATAATTCTTTTTTATTTTATTTTTGAGAGTGAATATTGCATTAACATTTTGTTATAATGGAATGTCCCACTCTCCCTATAACCTATTGTGAACTGACTATATCAGTAAATATATATAGTGTGCAGAGGATATATCTGAGACTTGCTTTGGCAATTAGATGGAGATTTATCTCCAGCTGTGCTAGTCAAACTCTCTGCCTTCAGGTGGAGAGGAACCCAGATGAGGCTATGCCGAAGGGCAGAGTCTCATCTGGAGAGGTAGACAACTACCCGACCCTGTTTTTTACAGGGTCTACAGGGAATGTTTGCCCAAGCCTACGGGTTCAGATACCCCATGTTAAATTCGGTCTTGTGCCACACCTGACCGCTTGGGGCAGTTGGCAAATATCCTTGCTTAGGGAATTACTCGACTGCTAACTGATTCCCTGTCTTTCAGTAATATATTCTCTTTTACAATAAATTTCTCTTTCTTTCATTTACACCTGTATTGCTGTTCCTTTCACTTGAGTACCACCTTTGTCAGTTTGTAATCTCTTTAAGGATACAAGACATGTTTTTCAGAATAACAATGATTTTTCCAGATACATGTCCTACTAGTCAATCCATAGTTGGGAAGAGAAAATGGAACCAACTTTTCTGAGGATAATTTTTTCAAGGGCATTTGCATATAAGTGAATATAACAAACCTGACTGGAATTTGAACTCAGTACTCTGACTTCTCATTCTGAGCCACTATCCATTACACCACCTGCACATCCAACACTAAGTAGAAAATATAGAATAATATCTGAAGAGTAATTTTTGATGATAAATCTAGAGCAATATTGGATGAACCTGACGGCTACTCGAGAGGTTGATTTATACCTTTTGCAAGTGTATTTGTGTGTAAGTGAATTAAACAAATCTAACTGGGATTTGAACTCAGTTGGCTGATTTCTGATTCCAAACTGCTATCCATTACACATCCACTTTTTGGATCAATAGAATATTGCCTGGTTCAATGAATCTTGCTTTCTCATAAATAAAATGGATGGTAGTATACTGGTGATACATTCTCTCAGAGAAACATTGAAATTAGGATGCCCTTTGGGGAAAACTGGTAGAGGCATTTTGTTAGTTTGGGAAATATTCTGATGGACATCATTGGTTTCTATCATTCATATGAATACCATTACCTTAACATGCATACCATTAGCATAATATTGAAAACCAGATAAATCATTGCAATAGTCTTCTATGATGTCTGTGGCATCTTTTGGCAGGAATATGCACCCTATTAATTTGAACAGAAGTGTTTCCTGGAACATGAAGAAAAGTTCACTGAGTTGTTGTCCATGTCCCTATATTTCAATATTTTTCCTTGCTAATTTTTAATACAGGAGGATTCTCTTCCCCTGAAGGAATTTGGTGCAACACAATCATTCTATTGTCATTTTGCCCATTAGGCTTTTTGTTATAGAAAACTAAACTTGATAATCATCTCTTATCAGCTAATCTGGGATCCTTTACAATTTGTGTTATCAGGTTGCTGTTTTAGAATTTGGAGCAAACCTAGACTTTTGTGCCCACCAAAAAACCGAGTGTCAAAAGCATTGTTTTTCCCTTGACACCACTATTATTTAAGCTACCTTCACTCCTCACCAATGTTTATTGTTTTAAAAATTGATGATTGGAATTGTAACAAAGCCTAAACACATAATGAAAGTTATTTTATACATTTTGTTTTGTTCTCAAGAATTTAAATATTAAACACTATTTATTTATTTATTAGATTGTTTATTTACTACAATAATTTTATATTTACAGCATTCTAGTAAAAACTAATAAATTAAAACTATTGCAATATTTATTATTTACTGATTTATAAAGAAATAAATAAAAAAAATATCAAGTTAAGCTTGGTAATTATTGCTATCAGCTAATCTGAGATCATTTACCACTTGTGTTATCAGGCGGATGTTTTAGTATTTTGAATACAGATTTTAAGGCAGACACACATAACATTAGGAAGACTCAAGCGGGGTAATCTTACAATCTTTTTTCTCACTATTTCCTTCCATTTTGCCTTGAGTTCATACATCATTTAATGAGTTAATATCAATATGCTTCAATATACAGTGAAGTGCTAAATTATCTATGCAGTACAATCCATTTCATTTAAAATAATTCCTTTCTCAGAAACATTTTCTTCAATCCAGTGACATAATGGACATTAAAATAGGCAAGAACACAATTAACCATATCTTTCTCTTAAAACAATGTTTCAGGAAAACAGATTTCTCAAATATGGTAGCTGTTATTGTTCCTTCCTGTATTAATGAGGGTTTCATGCCTAAATTTTTATTCAAAGTAGAGGGGAATTATTTTCTCCTTGTGTTATATGTGCCATCCATTTTAGTTGTTGCTGCTGTTGGTAGTCCTCAAGTGATGTGGTTTCTTTTATATGGTACAGTTCTTTGTAATACGAGTCCACACGGTTTGAAGAAGTGTGATCAAATACTCATAACCTATTTTAATAACATTGCAGGAACAATTTCAGCAAGAACAAAATAATCTTTATGCGTCAGTTAACAGTCAATGGCATAGCCTTTTGGGTTAATAACTAAATAATAAAGTAAATATTTTCTGTGGTTTGTAACTAATGGACATGCTGGTGATTTTATTATATAATTTGAGTATTTCTCATATTGTTTGGTCAGGACTGTCTCAGTTTAAGAGGTCTGTCCTGCTGACATTTGGTGAGAGGCAAAATTTATTTTCATGTTACAATTTCATTTAAAATAATTTAATTCATTTTTCAAGCATTAAAGTAGATATATAAAAGTTAGGATTTTCTATTAGGTGTCACATAAATACTTGTAATTCATTTAAGAAACATTTTATTCAATACAATATTATGAACATAACAGGAACAAAATAGTCAAGAATAAAATTATCCCTACACTTCAACTAACAGTAATATAACTTGGAGGTAGGTGTTAATAAAAAATCTTCTAGTTTGTAACTAATCCACTTTTCAAATTTTTTTTTTTTTTAGCATATAAAATATCTTTGGAAATAAAGTAGTCTAATTCTACTAAATGAACCCTAAGTTCTCTGCACAAATTACCTAATAGATTCAGGTTTTTCCTTGATCTTGTACAATGTTTAGCGAGTTGATATTAATATACTTCAGCATATAGTGATGTGCTAATTTATCCACATATTACAATCAATTTCATGTAATCATTTCACCCCATGCAAAGCAGTAAACTCATTAAGACACAAGGAGTTACTGAGTGTGAAAGAATAAGAAAAAAAAAAAAACATTATTAAGGACTGAGAACATTAAAAGGGTAATCAAGAAGACAGTAGATAATGATTGACATTGCATTTAAGTTTTTGATGGTTAAAGTTGGCTGGAAATCATGGAGCCAGAAGAGTGTTCCACAAGTGAGAAGTGCGAGAGAAGAAACTGTTAACATAGAATTTAGGGTTATATTGCTGCCACATATTATCTGTGGCTCCTGCTATTTATCTAGATCTCCTTGATAAAATCCAAAGAATCAGCAATATTATTGACCTTGGTCTGGCATCATAGCTTCAGTCAATTTACTACTACCATAAGTTCATCTCCCTTTTCTACAAATACTTACATGGTATTTGTTTGGATAAGTATCTAGACTTTTTTTAATTTAAGTGCAGAAAGTATTTAAAATTTTATCTATATCACTCCTCCTTGGACTTTTGAACAGGAGTAGTGGTTTGTCCCTTGTTTCTTGTTTAGGATTGGGTTCTGGTTCCTTCTAAATTCTACTTTAGCTATACTTCTAATGTCTCTGCCGAAACTCTGAAATTTATACAAAAGGATATCCTTAAAATCTAAAAACATAGTCAAAAATGCATATTTCCAAGAAAGGAAATTTTCAACATTTTATTGAATTGAAATATTAACAAATAAGATCTTCAATATGATTTCCTATCATTTGTGATGCAACGGTTGATGCACTTTACAAGATTCATTGTGATCTCAATGCAACAAATCCACATTGACATCAATTTTAGCACAGTCACTCTTTATGCATTCAATCAAATGTGTTGCATCTGTGATTTTCATTGAGTACACCTTCTTCTTTAGCATACCCCAGAAAAAGAAGTCAATTCTTTCTTCTTTCAACAAAACCATGTTTAATCTGTGGAGGAAAAAAATAGCTAATAAGATTTCCTATATGTTCAGACTTTAGAGACACCCTGTATTATTGTGTTTTTCTGGTTCCTTCTAAAATCTTTTCAATTTTCTTTTACAGTAAGTAGACACTTGCATCTTAGTAGCATTATCACCTTGGTTGGGGTGAATTGATTAAAAAAATATCAAGTAGGAGACTAAAATATATCAACCAAGAGTAGTGTTATTTTTTTTTTTTTTTCCTTGTTTCCTGTTTAGGATTGGGTTTCTGGTTCCTTCTAATGTCTACTTCAAATCTATTGTTCTTACACCTCTGCCTAAATTCTGAAATTTATACTGTTATTAAGTTTCCGGTTCTACTAAAATCTTTTCCTATTCTTTCACTTCCAGTAAGTAGACCCTTGTCTTAGTTGCATTATTGCCTTGCTTGAGGTAAATTGATTTTTTAAAAAAATATCAAGTGTTGACATTTTTATCATTGTGTTTTAGTACATTTGTATGTACATTAAAAATAAACCTTAAACTTGTCTTGTGTGACTGTAAATGATTTTATATCGCTAGTAGAAAATATCAAGAAGGAGACTAAAAAGTATCCACTAGATTGACAAAGAAATGCACTCACACATCTATACTTTTTCAAACAAATACTAATATGTAAAGACATCTTTTTATTATACACCAAGATATTCTTTATAGTCACTTGGTTTCCTCAGTTTTCTTGTACCTCTCTCACCAACTTAGCTTACTATTTAATGTATATTGTTTCTCCTTTATACTCGATTGTGCAATCAGTCATTTTATTATGATGCGATTATCCTGTGACAGTCGTTTGAAAATCTCCAAGGAAGCAAAAATGTTAGCGAAAAAAAATATCTCTCAAAAGGGAAAACATTTTCTCTTTAAGATGTGTCTGATTGGGTTTCATCTCTTCATACTGTCTGCTCGTTTTGTTAGCTAACATTTTACTGCTAAATCTTTGAAAGAGACGTTGTTGATATTTTCTTAGAAACTGACAATACTTTATGTAATGTCTAATGAAAACACTGTCAGCTGGACTTCATGCTTTGGTTGAGTACTTCCACTTTTTTTTTTTAATAGTCACTACATTCATGTGCTTGTAAAATCCTTTTCTAATTTATCTTTCTAATATAATTTGCATTCTATCTAAAGCTATTTATCTTCACTCCATCCTAATATCCTTGGCATGAATCCATTTTCCCTGAGCCCTGTTCCACCACCCAATATATTGATAAAATGTCTTGTTACTGACATACACGAATAGTTGGAGAAGACAGTGGGAGTATGGACACTTGGCTGCAACATTCTCCTGTTGTCCAGGCAGTACAAACAGGAAAGCTGTTATTCCCAATGGTAACCTTGACAAGGTTAGTGAATTAACTTCATGATGCCAATCAAATTCTCTCTGACACTCACCATTAATGAAATAATGACACCCTCCCCCCACTCTTGATTGACAGTGTTTTGTTAATTAAAAATTTATAGATATGATAAAAAGGCTTTTCTTCGAAATATAAATCATTAATTTTTCGTGTGTAAAAATGGAGAGTCCAAAATCAAGCAAGTACAAAAATTTAAATATTTAGGAAGTGTTTTAACAAAGGACAGAATATGTGATACCGAAATCCAAAGTCGTATTGGGATAGCAAAAGATACCTTTCAAAAGCTAAGCAAAATATTAAGAGATAAGGAAATTTCATTAGAAACAAAGAAATGAGTACTAGACTGTTTTGTAATATCAGTTCCTTTGTATAGTAGTAAATACTAAACAATCTCCTAGATGAAGAAGAGACTTGAGGATGCTGAAAATACCATGTACTAAACATTTAAGCAATGATGAAAAAAGAATACTTATTCTTAACATTAGAAAGAATGCTTAGAAAATTTGACACTCAAAGGACATATTGGAGGCAAGATGGACAGATGAAAGCAGCACATAACATACCTCAGGAGCTTTTGTAATAGTTGGCAGAACAGGGATTAGGTCATGCCAGATTTACATATGGCTGCAGCCACAAGGGCACCAAGACCAGAGTAGCCTCTAAGGCCCTCTAGTATTGGGACCCCTGATAAAACTTAAAAAAAAAAAAGCACAGAGAAGATTTGTTTATTTTCAGATTTAATGGTGCTCCTTTGTTCTGATTGGAAACAATTTAGAATATTTGGGCTCTTCTAGTTGAAGAGGGTCTTTTAATTCAATGGGGCCCCTTGAAGACAAGAGAGAATAGCATATGTAATGAAGCAGCCCCCAAATTATATTAACCCAGGAGCCTCTTATGGTTTAAATCCGGCCCTGGAATTAGGAGAGATAGAAAAAATAACAAACTTTACTAAGAGCTATAAAGGTCAAGAAATTATGGTCGGCCATGATTGCTCATGTACAAAAAGGACACAGCACATAGAAGAAGATGTTGATGCTCAACAAAGGAGTTTTATATGAAATTCATAAAAGCATAATTTTGAGAGGTGTGGTGAGGACAGTATTAAGAATGAGCAAAAAAAAAAGAAGACTTTCTGAACAATAATGAGTAATCTTTTATCAGTCTCTTGGTTACTTGATCATTATCCACATGTCTTCTTCCTAAATTCATCAGAAGTAACAAGATATGATTTGATTGTTAGATTTTTAATTATTTCGTATCTCACAGAAGATACATCTAAATTTTGCTTAAGCCAATCAGTTGATTTGTATTAATGATCAATGATGCTAAGTTGTAGACATTCCCTTTCAAGATGTTTCTATTTATTCATATGTGATAGATCATATGAATTCCACTTTACGACTGGAGTGAGCTTGAGTATCAATAGACATTCAAAACAAGGAACCTCCTTGAGAGAGCAACCGTACATCATGATTGGTGAAAGTCCAAGGTTTGCTTGATAATTGCAGAACGTTACTAGTTGGGTTTCGGAGATATTGAATGTTGCAAGATAGTCCTTTCCCTATTGAGCTGCTAAGACAAAGAAGAAATAAGCTGCCAGATTCTATTGTATTAGGTTGGTGCAAAAATAATGTCGTTTTCTCACATGTGAGAAAACGACATTATTTTTGCACCAACCTAATATATAAGTAGGGGGGTTGGTGACATACTACTGCCACCCGGAAGCAAAGTCGTATTTTCAGCCCCAGGCAGTGCATTATGACTCTCACTATCTTATCAACATTTGCTTTTTTCTACCTACATTTATGTACTTTATAGCTTAGACTATGCAAAACTAATAATTAAAGGACAAAAAGTTTTTGCAGATTTTGACTTCATTCTGGGGTCTTTTTTTTTTTTTTTTTTTTTTTATCCAAATTTGTGAATTTGTTTTGCTCATGTAAAGTCTCAAAAAACACTATAAAATTCACTATTTTTTTATCCATGATGTTGAACATGTTAAAATTATTCAACTTTCTAACAAGAAAAATCTTAAGTTAATGTTAAAAAATTGCCACAAAACATTGTCGATTTATTCAAAATGGAATGATCTATTATCACATGTCTCTAATTTGTATATAGATACAGTGTATTTATTTTCAATTTTTCTAGTTGAACTCTTTACCAATATTGCATATGATCCATTATTGTGCATAATTATGTGACAATAAAGTTTGTATTTTATTTGAATACTACCTTATGGAAATTATGATGTAGTAGAATGGGGCTCACCCATGTCAGAGACTGGGGAGGAGTATCTGAGATTCGGTGGAGTGGGGGGGAGGGCAGAGAGACTTGTACTAGCCCTGTATATATTTTGGCAGCAACTTTTCAGCCAGACAAATTCTGTTAAATTCAATTGACAACGTCATTCTGCTTTATATTTTATTGTCAAATAAGATGTATACCAGGATCAAATTCATGGGTAGACTATTTGAAATTGATGTTTGTTCTTTTTTATTAGAATACTCTCAGCCATATCAGTCATTATCAAGAATTGGGTGTTGTCAGTGGTAGTGGTAAACAAGATTCTATTGACCTATATCCAGGCATTTTTAGAAAGCTGTGTGTGTGTGTGTGTCACAGGAAGCATGGTGTAGTAATGGATAGTGGCTCGGTTTGAGGAATTGGTGAGCCGAGTTCGAATTCCATTCAAATCCTTTATATTCACTAACATGCTAATATCCTTGGGAAAAGTATGAATCCTCTTCTTCTCCCCCAGCTATGGGTAAATAGCAGGGCAGACTGGGTTCTATAGCTTTGGATGGCAACTGGTCTCCTGCAAAGAAATGGCAACCTACTGCAAGAAAAAAATCTGCCTCGTCAGATACATGATCGCCTAAGTGTGTATCATGTACGGCACATAACCGACTGTGTGTGTGTGTGTGTAAGAAAGAGGAAAAACACTGGATGTGAATCTATTGGAACAGAAAATAGATAAGACAGTTTGGAAAATTTTAATGGATACAAGCTATGGAGGACACAAAATGACACAATTCAATGTCAAATAAATGAAAGTGAGTAAAAGATTTTTTTTAAATTTAAAGAACATCATATACTCACTTTTGTCTATTAGACATTGAATTGTATCACTTGGCATTCTATATAACTTGCCTAGACTTTTCAGCTAACCTGATGATTATTTATGGACATTCTTAAATTTAAAATTTTGAAAAACCAATAACATTTTTGCTCTTGTATATAAATACTTGTTACAAAATAAAATTCTTGTTTGCCTTCCTAAAGTCTTTCAGAGGATGAAACGTGTTAGCTATAAGCTTTCCTTTGTCTATTCATGTGATCTTTTTACAGATAAATTCTATCTGAAATTTTACATACATGGATATATAACTTTTTATGTGAAGCTTTAAAAATTTAGTAAAACTATTAGGCTGGTGCAAAAATAATGACGTTTTTTTTTTACGTTAAAAATACGTCAAAAAACGTCATTATTTTTGCACCAACCTAATAGCTTTGTTCCTCATTGATTTGCCCATGCTGAAAGTACAATTATTTGATAAAGCAATGTTTGAAATCTAAAACCCATATTGTGTCGATAAACTATTAAATCATATTTGTGTTCATATCTACCTGTTTTCGCACATCCTAATACCCAATGAATTGCTGTCTCATATATTTTAAGACTGGATGTGCAGGTGGTGTAATGGTTATTGGCTTGGAACAAGAAAATGCTGAGTTGAGTTCAAATTCCAGTCAACTTCATTATATTTACTTCTATGCAAATACAATTAGAAAAGTATGAATCTATTTATTCTCCTCCTATCATGGGTTAAATAGTAGGGCAAACAGAGTTCTTCAGCCTTGGTAGGTAGCCTGTCTAGGAGAAGGACAACACTGAATTTTAAAAGTAATTGGGTATGGGAGTAGAACCTCCATCCTGAGGAAAGCCTAATTGCTACTGAAGTTATAACAGCTACATGTAGCATGTTTAGGTTCTGGCTCTTTTCTCCACAATTTTAGTTCACGAGACTTGAGTGAGTGATTTTTAAGACTATGGCCATGAGTTAATTGTATTTTATATTGATGAGAAAAAAGAGTTCATTTTTCAGTTTGTAATGAAATCTATTATTTATCATAGTCTGACTCTACCATAAGCCAGACAGGCCACAGTTCCTTCAGACAACTTTTGCTTCTTGGAATATAAATGCCAAGGTCTTTTTTTTTTTATATACTTGTTCATTCAGTTCTATCTATATTCATTTGTCATGATCTGCAATCAGCTAAACATTGATATAATTATATCAAGTTGTCAAAAATGTCAAAGTGGGTATAAGTGACACTAATTGTTTTAGACAATTCATTGTAGAGAATTTAGTTTGTATGCAAAACCCCCGTATGCACATAATTATACTTACACACACACACACACACACACTAAAAGTATACACACATGCATGCACACACACACACACACAGAGGAGTGGGTGCAAAAGTAGATATAAAGTAATGAAAAACAAAATGTAATCTGTCTATATTTCTGGGAGGAGGTATTATGAACACTATTTACATTATTCATACTATTGGCCTCATCTTTGTTGCCATATTTATCACAATGTTTCAGCCATTGTACGCTCCAACCTTCTTCAGGTGGTTGGAATGTCGAACTGAACCTTTTATTTTGCTCACTAGGGTAGACTGTTCTAGTTCTACGTGCCATGTGCAATGAATGTCAGTTATCAGTTATCTCTTGTTAATTCCCCTCTCCAAGTTCTCCACTGCCTTAACCAGGTATAGAACTCACACTCTTTGAGTCCTGTCACCGGATCTAACTAATGCCTTTATCCACTGTGCCATGTGTCCTTGAGGACAGTGGATAAAGGCGTTGGTTAGATCCATAGCCTAATAATCAAAAAAAGTATTTATTTTTCAGCATAACCTTCCCTTGTCAATGAACTGAAGATAATACTTATCTATAGTTTGCATAGATCAAATATTATATAGTGAAATCATAGAATTTGCATAGATCAAATATATAGTGAAATCATACAATTTGCATAGATCAAATATTATATAGTGAAATCATGCAATTTGCATAGATCAAATATTATATAGTGAAATCATGCAATTTGCATAGATCAAATATTATATAGTGAAATCATGCAATTTGCATAGATCAAATATTATATAGTGAAATCATGCAATTTGCATAGAGCAAATATTATATAGTGAAATCATGCAATTTGCATAGAGCAAATATTATAAATCATGCAATTTGCATAGAGCAAATATTATATTCTGTATAGCTGTTTTTTTTGTTTTTTTTTCACTGTCAAAAATGCATATTCAGTGGTGACCATGGATGGAGTATATGACTAACAAGAAAGTTTTAATAATAATAATAAAAAAAAGACAGCTATACTTAGAATCAGAAAGAGGAAGTTGAAATTTCTAAGACATATAATGAAGAAAGAGGGCTTGGAAAATTTGATACTTGCAGCACCTATTGAAGGCAAAAGGAATAGAAACAGTAAGTAACCTACCTAACAAACTTGTGATGGAGAGTAATATAAAGTGGACTAACTTTGCTAAGAGCTACAAAGGATAAGATGTAGAGAGCCATAAAATTAAAAAAAAATAGGGCATCTATTTCAAACATCGGTATCCATTAAAAAATAACTTATGAAGTAATATATGTAAAATAGCATACAGTTTTCACTCTGTGCCTGGTGATTGTCATGTGCATGAAACTCAGTTGTACCAAAATGTATATTTATTATTATTAGTATGCAAACACAGGTATGCAGTAAATACAGATATCCAAACAGTAACAACAGGATGATTTCTACTTTTGGTAGGTTGGATTACATTTTCACTATTTACATTATTCAGACTATTGGCCTCATCTTTGTTGCAAATATGAGCAAAGTTTGGTTTGGTTTGTTTGGGTTTTATGGCATATCAACCACTGTGGGTTATTTAATGCCAAATCCAGTTTATATGAATTTTAAATGCCTATTTTGTCCTGGCAACATTATTGTTTCCAAAAAAACGTATAGCTGGCAACATTATTGTTTCAAAAACGTATAGCTAGCAACATTATTGTTTCCAAAATGAAACGTATAGCTGGCAACATTATTCTTCTGAAAACACCATCTGAGGCCTTCCTTGCTGTTGGACGTAGTTTATCGTCATACCCAGGACGCGGATGTAGTTTAACGTCATACCCAGGACACTTCAAAAACGTATAGCTGGCAACATTATTGTTTCAAAAACGTATAGCTAGCAACATTATTCCTTCAAAAACGTACAGCTGAAAACATTACTTTTCTGAAAACACCATCTGAGGCCTTCCTTGCTGTTGGACGTAGTTTATCGTCATACTCAGGATGCGGATGTAGTTTAATGTCATTCCCAGGACGCGGATGTAGTTTAACATCATACCCAGGACGCGAAATATGAGCAAATATTATATAGTGAAATCATATAGTTTGTATAGAACAAATATTATATAGTGAAATCATACAATTTGCATAGAGCAAATATTATATAGTGAAATCATATGGTTTGCTTAGATCAAATATTATATAGTGAAATCATATGTGTTGCATAGACCAAATATTATATAGTGAAATCATATGGTTTGCCTAGCTCAAATATATAGTAAAATCATACGGTTTGCTTAGATCAAATATTATATAGTGAAATCATATGGTTTGCATAGACCAAATATATAGTGAAATCATACGGTTTGCATAGAGCAAATATTATATAGTGAAATCATATAGTTTGCATAGATCAAATATAGTGATAATTACAGATGGACATACATCTCATCTAAAGGAAAATTGTTTTGCTTGAATATACTATTTAGCTGAAATTATTTGTACCACTTAGAAAACACATTGTGAAAGGAATTACAATAAAGCCTCTGCATTTGTTTATAATTACCATATAGTGTAACCTCTGAATTCTTTTGTAAAAAAACATGATTTTTTTCATGTAGCTTGTGTATAATGTGACCCCAGCTTCTGAATAAAAACTATGAGGCCTACCTTAGTCAAATATAATAGTACTGGGTGTCATCCTGGACATATTTTATAGCAAATAATTGGACTTCATTCTTTTTTTGTACAAAGTTACCCCAAAATGGTGAGATAGAAAGATTTAGATACTGTACTCTTGTTATTGTTCATTCCTGACTATGGTAGCTCCTTTGTCCTGGTTCTGCTGCCTATGTAGTTGAAGTTTCTTACCTTTTGTTGCTACATGAAGAGCAGAAAAAAAAAATTCTCCTGTGTATCATGCAACCAATCACTGAAAATGCATGATTTTTTTTTAGATTTTGAAAAAAATTACCTGTGCATAATCTGACACCCTATTTTTGCATAAAAAACTGATCTTAAGAACTCACACTATAGTCAAGTATAAACAGTATACAGTATATCCTGGAAAATACTGAGCGACAAAAACCATTACAACTGTTTCTAAAAGGGACTATAATCAATTTTACGTTGTGAAGAAAGATTGTCCATGAATGCAAGAAAAACCCTAATGTTGTGCTGAAAGATATTGATTCTAAATGGAATAAATATGTTATGACATATCGCAAGGAGAGTGCTCAGTAGTTTGTGTCTAAGAAAAACATTTTTACTCAAAAATCATCATTACAAGACTCTATTGGAGCATAAAGGTGCCTACTTGGAGAAACATATTGATTTTTGGAATCTAGAGTTATGGTGTGATGAAACAAAAATTTTCTTTTCACTCGAACAACGGATTTCCAAACTTCATAATGTGCGCTAACTGGGCACAGTCCTGCAGGGTAAAATGTATAACCATATTGGTAGGGATTCCAAATTTCAAACAAAATAATCAATCTAAAAGACAGATACAAATAGGTTAAATTCTCATACATTAGAGATCAGAGGAAAAAAAATACCAGACAAAAATTACAAAAAATAAATAATGCAAAATTATTTTAAAATAGTGAGTTACTTTTAAATTATCCTGTGTATGTATGTATGTATGTATGTGTATATATATATATATATATATATATATATAGATGTGTGTGCATATATATATATAAATATAATTATACATATATTTTTACATATATATAATTATACATATATTTTTACATATATATAATTATACATATATCTTTTTATGTATATTATGTGTATATAAATATTAGGTTGGTGCAAAAATAATTTCGTTTTATCACATAGTAACATATGTTAGAAAACAAAATTATTTTTGCACCAACCTAATATATATATATATATATAAAATATACATATAATTATGTGTGTGTATATATATATATATATATATATATATATATATATATAATATGCATATAATTATGTGTATATATATATATATATATATATATATATATATATATATAATTATGTGTGTATATATATATATATATATATATATAATAATATATTTATAGATTTCAGTCTACACATATTTCGTATTAGTCTTTGCCTACATATGGGAAAATTGTGCCCTGAAGATGACAATTTGAAATTGTCAAAAGTACTTGGCATGTCTCTTCCATCTGAAAACAACTCGAATATAAGGATCTTATTATTCAAAGAATTGATAGTAAGTTAATGTCAAATTAAGTCCTATTAGCGAAGTGATTTTGCCATTAATCACATTAACAATGATATTTAATTTTTTTTTAAAAATGTTTCCATATGATAAAAAATATAAACTGCACACTCTAATATATATATATATATATATATATATATATATATATATATATATATATATATATAAGAAAAACAGACTACTTTAAGGCTCCATTGTAATAATTTATTTCAACAGAGACCTTTTAAAGGATGCTGGATCATCAGAAATCACTTCCAAAAGGTGAAATGAAAATTTACACTTTTCATAGGTAGTATTAATTTTATATAATGTAACAGAGATGGTAGCGAAGAGTGGTGTGAGAGACATAGTCGAGTTTAGAGAGGGTTTATTTTTATATTTCTTTCTATCATACTTAATATTGAGGAAGGGGGGGTAAGGATCAGACATTGACCTATTTAATCGGTCAACTTAACGGAAATGATATGTGGAAAGGGAAGGAGAGAAGAGAGAAAAAGAAAAAAGAATAAAGGGGGAAGTAAAGAGAAAGGAGATGTATTTAGGGTTTACGGAGGAAGAAGAGGGGTGGTATAGTTTTAGCAATTTAGGTAAAAAAAAAAACAGATTTTAACGTTTGATTGTAATTTAAATGTTTAAAAAATCCATGAAGAAATTAATTTGATGCTTGTTAGCAATTTAAATATTTAACTCTTTTACAAATAATATAGAGATTTAATATGAGTTAAATACTATATTTAAAAACATATTAATAAAGAGCACATTAAAAAAATATTTAAAATATAAAAGTTTACTGATAGTAATCTTTTAATAGTGTAAATGACTGTTAAGGTAACATCTTTATCAGTTTGAGTCTCATTCATGAATGTAATTTGTAACTATTTTTAGATGGGTAATTTTTCTTACTTAAAGTTTAGGTTTCAAATTAAGATGGAGTAATATTTGAAGGTAATATTAAAAAAAAATTGTTTTTCCATATAGATACCACATATACACTTATGTAAATCTCACACACACATATATATATATATATATATATATATATATATACGTTCATTTATATATATATATATAATATTAGTGGTAAATATACACATACATATGCAATCATATATATAAATATATATATACATACATACACATACATATATATTTGTATAAAAAATAATTCCAACAGGATAGAATCCAGGAAGAACTCAATGTCCAGGACAGAGTAAGGATATAATAAAAAGGCTTAAACACTAATATTCCATGGTCATAATTTATTCCATTGGAATCGTAAATACGATCCAATTCATCAGACCTACAAATTCAAAAAGAAAACAAAAAAACAACTCCAGGAATAAAAAATAAAATTTAATGAGAGTGTATGTATGAGAGTGTGGGACGAATGTTAGAGCTACAGAGAGGGGTAACAGACAAGAGAAGAACAGGAAGGTCTAAAGATGAAGTGGGGGATTAAAATTTAACTGAGAAAAGTTTTAAAGAGGGGAGTCAAAGATGGTTTAAGTGAGAGAAATATGAATGTTCTCGGATGTCTAATACATTAAAGATGTAACAGAAAAGGATACATTTTGTGGTGACATACATAGACGATATAATCTTAAAGGTCAGAAGATGAGAGAGGGAGAGGAAAAGAAAAGAAAAAGGGGGTGGGGGAGAGAGATGGGGTGGGGGAAACAAAAACCGAAGGGCATTTATAAAAGGGCCGCTGTGTAATTATTAAAATTTGATGTCAGAGGGTATCCCCCAGACAAAGCTCTGCCGAGGGGCAGATCCTCGTCTCAGGAAACAGACTTCGTTTTTACATGGTTTGTAGGGAATTTTTGCCCGAGCCTACGGGCTTGGATACCCCACTTTAAACCCGGCCTTGTGCCACATCTTGCTGTGTGGGGCAGTGGGTAAATTTATAATTTGACAAAATTAATATTGACTACAGTTTACAAATCAAATATAAACATATAAAAAAACAAATATATATATATGTATTTAAATATAACAGACAACAAATGTCTGTTGTCTTATCATGAACTGTTTGAATGTTTGCTTTAATTTCTGGTGAAAATAAAGACAAAAATTGTCTGATATTTGGATATTTTTTGTTAAGTTGGTCGTAAGCTTTCAGCTCAGATGCACCATCCTCAGAGTAGTTAGACAGACATGAAACAAAGATATCCACTGTCAAAGATGATATTTTGGTATGGAAAATTGCTATGCAACATCAACAGCCGTGAAATAGCAGATACAGATCATAAATTCAAGATACATATATATCTATATATCTCTAAAGAGTGGACAGACTGGTCTGCCTACAAAACTGTTTTGGGATTCTGAGGGTAGTATCAAACAGAATATATATATATATATATATATATATATATATATATATATATATAAAAGTGAACATAGAAGTCAACACTTAGAGGCGACAGTCTGTTTCATGCTATATGCAATCGTCATGCCACGTGCATGACGATTGCATATAGCATGAAACAGACTGTCGCCTCTAAGTGTTGACTTCTATGTTCACTTTTATATTTACACACGCTCTATCTCTGATATTGAGCACTTTATTCCATAAATATAGCACACCTTAAGACTATATTTCTTTATATATATATATATACATACATACATATATATACATACATATACATATATATATACATACATATACATATATATATATACATATATATATATATATATACATACATATATATATATACACACATATATATATATATGCACATATATATATACACACATATATATATATGTATATATACACACACACACATATATATATATACATATATATATATATATATATATATACACACACACACATATATATAATTTCTGCTTCCCAAAAAGTTTCTTTGGATTTTTTTTTTGTTTAAAACTTAATTTTCAATTCCTGGTACTACTGATAAAAACATATAAATATTTATTGATTTTAAACTATCGATAAAACTAAAATATATAGGTTATAATAACCCCTAAGTTTAATATGATGTAAATTTATTTTACTTGTGTAAAAAAATAAAATAAATATGTAATGTGTACGTTTCTACTCTGTTCTCAAACATTCCATAAAGTTTGCTATTTTAAAGACTTTCACATCAAAATAAAATTTGTATTTTTAATTTCTTTTTAAGCACTGTTAATTTGCCCATTTAATATTATAAATTGTTAATTTAAAAATTATAATCAAAATCATGTAATAAATTCATGTTGCTGTTCTGCTAGGCTCTCTTTTAAGACAATTTTATATTAAAAGAAAAAAAAAATTAATGTATGGAATTTCCAGCAATATCACATTTGATTTCTTCACATAAAAAATGACCTTGTGTCACAAACTGTCCTTGTGGTGAAGCAGTTAAATTACTTCAATTTGTTTTTATAATAGTTTTATAGGTACCTCCATGAAAATGCTAAATCAGCATGCCATGATTAAAACATGTTCCAAACATAATGAAAACATAGTTTTATCATCAAAATCTTTGTTATTATCAAGAGGAAGGATCAAATTATTTCAACGATTATTTAATTAAATTTTTTACTCCTTTTTTGAACATTTGAAATTTTGATTAAAAAACTTATTTTTCTTGCATCAGCAATTGTACTAACTTAGTATAGCAAATTTTATTCACTTTTTTGCGGTGACAGACACATTAATTTGGAAATTCTAGCTAAAAATCAAATCATTGTCAGATTTTAATTAAATTTTCAGGACTTCTTCACAAATGGATGAAATTATTTTGGTAATTTTTTTATTAGAAAATCTTGGTAAAAATATTTTTGCTTTACATTTAATTTTATGAAAACATGAGAAATTCAACATGATATTTTTTAGTGATTATATTAACTAAAAGTAGAATTCTTTGAAGAATTTAAATCACTAAATATTTTATGCAAAATTGGACCCCATCTTATCAAAAATCAATTCTGAATTGAAAAATAAAAAACACTAAGATATTATTTAATTAAAGAAGCTTTTAATTGCTTTTATGAATAATATATATTAAAGACAATATTCTCTGAAGAAAAAAAAAAAATTTTTGATGAAAAATTAATTTTTACAAGATTTGTTTTCATTTTTTTACAATTTTAAATTAAATAATTTATGAAGTTTATAAATCTTTTAAAATTCAGTTTCAGTGAGATAACTCTTAGGAAATATTAAGTAAAACTATATTTACTAATCATATATTGTAAAGCTTGTTACAATCTGATGACCCTGAATATTTTTCAAAAGACTTTCGACTTGCTTTTGTATGTGTATATACATGAAGAATTTCTGAAGTATGGATGATCAAACCTATAACTATCATTAAGAGGTCATGTATTTTAAGGGTCCCCCCTTCATATACACTTTGTCTGCTCCACCATACTTAACTATGAACATGTTTAGCTATCAATAAATTGATTAACACATCAGAAAAACAAGAACCTGTAGTTAAGAAATGTTTGTATACAACATTTTATGCTATAAGTAATATTTGTTTCAAATCAGGTTAATTTAACTTTAAACTTGCTAATTTTCTTCAAATAACATTTCAGAAAGATATGTTTTATTTTCGCAAAATTTTTAAAACTGAGAATTAACTTTCGTTTACAAATGCATCAATAATGACTGTTTTTATCAATTTTACTGAAATCAATTTATTCCAATCAATGTAATAAATGTAATAATATAGTGTATTTTGCTCACTGGAAATAGTAAATTTTAAATCCTTTAGCTTTCAATTAAAGCTAAAATGAAAGCTTCAAGAAAGCTTTTACATTTTTAAAAATTAATTTTAAACTTTACATATACTGAATTAGCGGAGGTACCTAGTTTTAATTCATAAAATCATTTTTTCGTCTCGGTTATTGAAAAGATTTATTTTTGTATATGTAGCATACTACATTAGTAAAAATAAATCTTCTTTTCAATGGCCAAGACTTACAAAAGTAAACATTCTTTTTAGGAAACTTAAATCTGTTTCTATCAAATTCACATATTTCTTAAAATTTTATAGCTTTTGAAACAGATTTTCATCTTTATTTACTTAAAAAAAAAATAAACAAACTTTTATTTGAATTTCTTTTAAAAAAGCTTTTCACATAAAAAATTTGTATTTAAAAGCCTAACATTTAATTTCTATCAACATTGCATTTAATTTTATTTTACTAATATTTTTCTTTGGCAAAATTGAACTTTCCTGTGTTAAATTATTATGGCATTTAAAATATTTTGAACATTTTTTTCTCATTTATTCCTCCTTGAAGCCAAACAAGATGTAAGTTTTATAAGTAGAAGTGTTTAAAAAAAAGTTTAAAATTTTTATCTGGTGTGAAGAAGCTATAGTTTTTCCATTTTTAACATGATTCTTTTTAATATTTTTAAAATAAAATTAGTAAAATTTCATCTTCTAATAATTTAATAAATAACTGAAAAAAAATTGATCCCATGCAAAAAATACACATTGACAGTTGTTCTCATCCTTATGAAGATTTTAATCATTTTTAATCTTATTTTTTATTTTAATGCTTTGTCAGTTGAATCTCAGACCTTATAAAATGATTAAGTTGGTTATCAGAGATATTTAGCTTTCAACTTTACAATATTTTTTAAAAATTTTTGTTATAAAGTCTGTCAAAACTGCTTATATCTCTTTAAAAAAATCAAGGGATATGTTTTTACTGTGTTGTTGCACTTTTACACTTTTTTCTTTTAACAAAAATAAAACCCTTTTTTCTTTTAACAAAAATAAAACCCTTTTTGATTCTTTTTAGAAATTATTAATTTTTTTATTTGTTAGAAATTTGTTTTAGACAGTAAAACTTAAATTTTTTAGATATGACTGAAGACCTGTTATTATTTATTTCTTAAGTTGCTGTGACAATTCATATTTAATTCTTATTAAACTAAGCAAATTTAAAATTTAAATTTCTTTTTTATTAACTGTCCGGCAGGATTAGGTACTTGTACTTTATCAAAATATATGCAGAAGTTAAGCAACAATACACAGGATGATACCTTTCTGCTTAGATCATTATTGTTGCAATATATATATGAAAAATTTCTCAGAGTTAACATGTAGAAAAAGAAACCACCCTTCTAAAATTAAATCTGGAATTATTATAGGTTTCTAATAACATTAAGAATCTGTAGTCCCCAATATTTACTTAAAGATGAAACATACATAGAAAACACATTCAAAAACCTACAATACCCATCTCATTTCATCTACAACGCAAGAAGAAAGGCATACAAAATATACAACCAAAACAAAAATAACACAATCCGTAATAATAAATTGCATGAAAACAGATGTATAATACTACCAACCAACTCTGGCACGTTCACTATCCAGAATAACCTATCCCATCTAAATAATCTTAAAATAGTCACAAACACTTCCAAAACCATTATGGATAAATTAAGATCTTCAAACACTAATAGCAATAATATTTCTGAAGCAGGCATTTATAAAATAATTTGCCAAAACTGTTCCTCCCAATATATTGATGAAACAAGTAGAAATTTAAAAAAACACATTTATCAACACAAAAAATACCTTAGCTAATGCACTAGTCATACATAGAAATAAATTCAACCACAATTTTGATTTAGAAAATGCTACACTCATAAAAAAAGAAAATAACTCACTCAGAAGGAAAATCCTTGAGAGTGCCACCATTACCCAAATATTAATCTATGCACAGGCTTTTTCCCTATTTCACCTTTCTTAACAGAATTACTACTCTCCCAAACAAACGTACACAGCAGTATCAAGAAATCAAAAGAAAATGGTTGAATCCATCAACACAGCAATAAAAACAATATTTCCACACGTGACAGTAATTGATGTAATTTCAGTTAACAGTATGAAAATAGCGTTCTCTAAATTCTTCCAGTTGCTAAGGACATTTTGTTTTATTATTAATAGTTACTTTTTTTAATAAATTCATTCCATTTTGCCTTGAAGAAGTCCACATCAGACAAAACGCGTCAGCAACTATTACAGTTTTCCTATTGTCTTTTACATATATATATATATATATATATATATATATATATATATATATATATATATATATATATATATATAAAGGTATCTCTTATGCTTGAAGTGCATACTGAAATTGAATTCTCAGTCCTAAATTTGTTCCATTCATTGAAAAATGACACATATAAAATTTTAAGGAGATTCCATAACATTTAGAGGGTGGCTTTGCTTGTTAAAACTTAAAAGGTGTACAAAAACTAGAGCCTTTTTTCTTTTACAATTCATAAGCAAACCATTATTTGTTGAATCATTACAAATTATACACATTATAAAACTAGAAACATTTATCTAACAGGGAAAAATTTAAATTTTAATTGATGTTTATGATTTTCAGACCCCAGTAATGGCAAGTGTATCCAATGCCAAGCAGAAAAGTGTAATTTGGAAGTTTTTTAAGATTTTTGATGATAACCAAAATAAAGCAATATATCAAATGCAGTTATGGATTTATGTAATTTGCATAAAGAAATTTTTCTCTTTATAGTTTCAATGCTTACCAATTTTTTTAAATAAAAAGGATACCTAACTTAATTTCATAAGCTTTTGTATCCATTTTTCTCCTAAATGTTTTATTAATAAATGTACTTTGTTCATTAAGTTTCCCAAACCAACTGTAGGGACTGAAAATAATGAAATTTAATCATTGTAGGTATTGGAATCAGTAATTTAGAACAGTATTGGGAAATTTATCAGAATCAGTAAAAATATTAGTATCATCTCATCACTAATAAATATATATATATATATATATATATGTATAAAATACAGTTCAGTGCATAATTATTATCCAAGCTGAATTTTATCTTTAAATTTTCGCAGTTGAGATAATTTTTAAAGATTTTGTAGATTATTATGTAGTATTAATAATCCCAAAATTTCAAATAATTGTTATGAGTAGAAAATAACTTATTGTAAAATTATTCAAAAACTCTATAAACATATATGTACATTTACACACATATACATATGTATATTATACATACACACACACATACATATATAAATAAATACATACATATATATATATATATATATATATACACATATATATATATATATACATACATACACACACACACGTACATATACATATGCACATACATACACACACGTACATATGCACACACGCACACACATATATATATATATACACACACATACATATGTGTATATACACACACATATACACACATACACAGCCATTAGACATAGACATATATAATGCCCATTAAAATTTGACAAATTTATTGTCACTGTTTTATCTTTCAGGAATAATTAACCTTGAATAAATTTCTTTAATATTCATGGCCTAGAATAATCATTCCGCTCCTATGTAATTACTTAACTCTGATTGGTTCTTTTATGATTGATTAATTGCTGCTCAATCTTGTGACTCATCATTTAAAGGTTATTTGCAGACAACTTTCGCCTTTCATTCTACTAAACGTTCTGCTTCTCCCATGGCTAAACAAGTTATCATACTTTTCAAAGAAGAACATCCAATGTGGGGATTGGCAAAATGTAGAGAAATTCTTCCTGAATGTTTCAGTCACATCAGTTGCCACCAATTTTCAATGGTTGTCTCATGTTTGCAAAAGGAGGGATCAAATGAAGCAAAGAAGAGCAAATGACGATCAGGTTCCACTGTAGTGATCAATTCATTGACAAGAAATGCTGTAGTGACATTTGCCATTTCTCCAAACAACCAGGAGCAACATTGTAGCCAACATGAGATTGGCAGACAGTTGGGTATTTCTAAAGGTTCAGTGTTCCATATCACGAAATCGTATAACGCAAAATGCTATCAGTGTGTGAAATGCCACCAACTAATGTCTGCATATCAAGCTTCCAGGTTGAGCAAATCCAGCTATTTGTTTCATGCATTTGCTAATGACCTATGGATGCTATTTACATTATTTGGACTATTGTCCTCATCTTTGTTGCCATATTTATTACAACGTTTCGGCCATTGTATGCTCTGGCCTTCTTCAGGTGGTTGGAATGTCAAACTGAACCCTTTATTTCACTCAGTCAGGTAGACTGTTCTAGTTCCACATGCCATGTTTAATGGATACTGATCCTTTAGTATCTGTCTATATTTCTGAGATGAGGTATTATGTATAACTGACATCCATTAAACATGGCAGATGGAACTAGAACAGTTTACCCCAGTGACCAAAATAAAGGGTTCAGTTCAACATTCCAACCACCTGAAGAAGGCTAGAGTGTACAACGGCTGAAGTGTTGTAATAAATATGGCAACAAAGATGAGGACAATAGTCCGAATAATGTAAATAGTGTACATAATACCTCATCTCAGAAATATAGACAGAGACCTATGGAAGGATGTGTGGTTTTCCGGCAAAGCATCTTTCTCTCTCCACAATCCACAGAAAGCTAGAAATTGTGGTGCTGTGAGTGTTAAAACTGAGATAGAAGACGATGGAGTTTTGGAAGATGATCATCAAAAACAAACTCATGTTTTGTGCTACGGTGTTGTTAGCTAGTATGTAAAAACTGATTTGCGATTTGGGGAAGGTTATGCTGTGGGGCAGGAAAACATTCCACTTTCAAAGAAAAAGAGGAAGACGATCAACCAATACGTCTGCCATGAAGAAATGTGTCCTGCAATATTTGAAGACATTAAATGCATAATGAATTTAAGAAACTGCACCTGGCACTAAGACAGTGCAACAAGTGAGTGGCTTTGAGAAAATACAACAGCTTTAATTAGCCCATCACAGTGGCCATCTAAAAAACCCAAATCTCAATGTTATGGATTACTGTATCTGGAGTATACTCTTAATTCATTTGCAAAACTGTCGTCATGACATCATCAATATTGATTCATTGAAGTGGAACTTAACTGAATCTTGGAATGAAATTCCTCTTGACACCATCCGCAAAGCTAGTGTCTCTTGGTTACCACACTTACAGCATCGCGTTGAACATTCAGGCAAACATTTCGAACTTCTACGAAGATGGTTTAGTTTGTCATGACATCATCAATATTGATTCATTGAAGTGGAACTTAACTGAATCTTGGAATTAAATTCCTCTTGACACCATCCGCAAAGCTAGTGTCACTTGGTTACCACACTTACAGCATCGCGTTGAACATTCAGGCAAACATTTCGAACTTCTACGAAGATGGTTTAGTTTGTCATGACATCGTCGATATTGATTCATTCAAGTGGAACTTAACTGAATCTTGGAATGAAATTCCTCTTGACACCATCCGCAAAGCTAGTGTCTCTTG